>CM053623.1:224620339-224638633 GCA_028646595.1 Phalanger gymnotis
GGCTGGTTCACAGATCTGCTGCGGTGGGGCCTAAATAAATGTTTTGTTGTGTTCTACTTAGAGAATCTCTCATACCTTGAGATTTTGAACCATTCAAACATATACATGATTATATTTGAGATTATAAATTCGGTCTTCCTACTACAAACACCTAGTATCATCAATAATTTCAAGTAAACACATCTCTTGGTACTGCAAGAACAGGCACACATAACTGCTGTGTCATTATGATTATCAAAAATGTTTTGGAAGATTTGAGAGGTGCAGTAGGCCTGGAAGTAGGCATTCTAATCCCTCCTCCTACGTAACCCCCCAAAAGGGAAAGGATGGCATTTTCAAACAATATAAGTTGGTGAACTTAACTATAACTTCTGTAAAAACTTTAGAACATGTTCTCAAAATGATAGTTTAAGGTAGAGCTCCTTGACAGCCAAAACTGATTAGTCAAAAATAGGTCTTGCCAGATTAACAATATAGTCACCACCTCCTAATCCCCATCAGGAGATTAAAAAAACAAACAAACCTACCAATTCATTCAAGAAATTGATGGATAGATTAAATAAGAATGGAAAACAAAGTAAATACCTAATGACCTAACATCCCTGGATTTGATGACAAGATGGAAAGAAACTAATTAATGACAATAATAGTTCAGATGTGTGGATTCATAAACATCTGAATGATCATATCTAAAGATAGATATTAACCAGAAAGGTCTAAAGAAGGAAGTATGGTACAGTGAAAAGAGCAATGTTATTGGATCCAAATACCACTTTTGCCATTTACTATCCAGAGATTTTTTGCAAGTCTCTGGACCTTTCTTAGCCTCAGTATCCTTATTTGAAAAATGAGAAGGTTGCACTACATGAACTGTAAGGTCTCTTCCAATCCTATGAACTAACAACACTATAATTGTTAGAACTGTACCACAGATCTGTTATTACTCTTGTGCTATTTAATATTTTTGTCAAGGACTTAAATAGTCTTAATTATGACTTTATTTAAATGATTTAAATAAAGATGGTTATATTTATCACATTTATAGATGATGCAAAGCTTGAAGGGAGAGTTAATATGCTGGACAAGCAAGTTTGGATCCAAGAATCCCTCAATATAGTAAATAAACCCCTCTGCTGGGGTTTTATAAGTACAGGAACAAATAATAGGGAAAGGTGTTGGTTTGACAGCATTAAAGCAAGGGTTTTCTTCACAGACAATCTCTCGGATAGAATGGGGTTGGGTTGTAAAATTGTTGTGGTGGAGGAAATGATGAGGTGGTTGATTTAGAAAAAACATGAAAAGACTTGGACTTATGAAAGAAGATGCTATTTACCTTCAGAGAAACAGATGACAAGTAGAAATAAGCATAGTACAGTATTCCCTATGTTTATGAGTGTGTATATATATATGTATATATATATGTGTGTGTGTGTATTTTTATAGACATCTTTGTATGTATGTATGCATGTATGTATATATGTGTATGTGTATATATGTGTATATGTAGTTTATATGTGTATATCTATCTATAGATAGATGTGCTTAATTGTAACATTCTTGGGGAGAGGGGAAAATAAAGTAAAAAGTGCACAGCAGATAACAAAAAAAACCTACAACGAAGCAAAGAAAAGCTGGACAGCTCTGAAAACAATGTGTAGAATTAATTATATAGGTTTTCTTGAAATGGAAACTTGTTGGTTTCTTTTGAATCTTCTCTTATGTTCTGCTGTGTACATGACAATGCTTTTTTTCCCTTTTCCTATTTTGTACTTAAGTTTAAAATAATTTTAAAATCTTAAGGGGGAAAACACATAAGGGTTTTGGAGGCCTATGAGCTCAATAATGGTGAGCAGGGTAACATGGCACCAAAAGGGCAAACTTAATATAAGTTAGTATTAACAAAGCCATAGTGTTCTGAATATGAAGGGTTAGAAGCTTAGCATACTTTGCCAAGATCAGACAATATATGGAATATTGTGTTCTGTTTTGGGCCCTGTGTTTCATGAAAGCCATTGAAGACCTGGAGTGCACACAAAAAAAGTCAACCAAGATGGTGGAAGGGCTAAAGATGCAAAGATTGGTTGAAGACATGGGAATATTTAATCTGGAAAAGCAAAGATTTGGTAAAACTTCATAGTTATCTTCAAATATGTGAAAGGTTATTGTGTGAGAGAGGGATAAGATTTATGCTGCTTGGCTCTGGAGCAGGCCTACACAATTTGTGGCCCATGGGCCACTTATCATCGAGGGGCACTTGCAGCATGCCAAAGGATTTTGGGTAGTCCACAAAAAATGTTGTAGAAAACATCCTTTGTATGTAGAGGAGAGGGAAGAATTAGAAGTAACAGGTGAATACTAGAAGATTTTAGCTTGATATAAAAAATAGCTTAAGATAAATATTTTCCAGACACTGGATAGGATTCCCTAAATAAAGCAGGTGCATTATCATTTGGGGCTTTCAAGAAAGGATAACTTCCCATTGGGCACATTGTAGAATGCTATTCAGGTATGGGATGGAAAATATGACTTCTGAAGTATATTTTAAAGTTCCGAGTTTGTGTGATTCTGTGACACTTTAATTTCTTGAAATTTAATACTTGTGAATGTTCCAGTATTATATTGTTTCTATACCTCTACATCCTATATCTCTTACAGTCCCTGCCTTAGGTTGATCCACGAGAATGGGTAAAATATCTCAAAGTCAAACACCCTCAAAAACTAGGGTAAAGCTCATTTTTGCTGAAAGAGAACTCTTCTAAAATTTGCTTAGAGTAACAGCTCTGCCTGTTTAAACAAACAGTTGTTTGTTTACTTAATCCAGTGTTTTCTTCTCTGACTTAATGTGTTCAGCAAAGGTATTGGCTCCATGTGGAGAAACATGCCTTTTCTCCTTATCCAAATTCTCTGAACACATGCTAATCTTACACAAACTGCTATATGTACAAGACTGTTAGTGACTGTAAATGATAATCAAACTACTTAATAGAAGTCTGTTTTGACCTCTGTTGTTTATTTAAGATTATATTCATTATCTTACTGAGTTATCCAATGAACTGTCATTTGCTATTTGTTAATATTTGTTATATTTGTTTTGGCCAGTCATTTTTCCAGTGGTTAGCTTTTCAATATACCATTTAGAAAAATGGTCTTGTTTTTCCTCTCAAAAATAACTGAGGTAGGATGATTTCTGTTTATTCAACAAGGCATCATATTATATCACACTGTAAAATCTATCCTTACTGTTGTGTGCCTTTCTCTATATGTGGTTATGGATATCTTGCTCAGCAGGGAGAAAACAGAGAAAGCCAGGTGTATCCGCTCATTTTACACTACAACTCTATATAAATCCCAGGCTTAATCCTTTGGGTTTATGCTGGTCTTTGAGTGGAGAAAAAGAGCAGTGTGAAAATGTTCCTAAAGCCTCAATATAAATGTTTCTCTAATCCTATTAAAGCCACAAAACAGACCCAGCTGAATGAGCACAAAATGGCACTAAAGAACTCTCTCTGACCTCGATACCCCTGCGGTCCAGGCACTGACCTTTGTGCTCATAATTTCATTCTTATCATGACTTGGGTCAAGTGGACAAATTAATCTCTAGGTTTCTAGTGTCTGGTCAAACTGAGTCAAAACTGTATGAAGCCCTTTTTGATGTTCTGAGTAAGATGAGTTTTCAACAATAAAACTTAGAGCAAACCAGGTAAAGGGCAATTTTTACGTGAAAAAATCCTCTGTATAAAAATATTTCATAGAGCTTTGTAAAAATATTTTCCTCTCTTTAAATACATAAAAAATCCAAGTAAAATTCATAATGGGATATTATTGTCCAAATTTTTTCCCCAAGTCTGAAGGACAGTGTGAGAGAGAGGAGAGAGGGAGTATCTTAAAGAAAAACACATGAGGTGATATAGTGCTTTAAAAAAAAAACCCAGTAAATTAGATTGTCAAAAAGTGTTGGTGGTAACATTTAGGGCTGGGACTTTCATTAATGTAGCCCCTGGGAAAATATAAACACTCTTTCTGAAATCAAATCTCAAGTTTGCCCACATTCTTTTTTTCAGCCTTAGCCACTGGCACTTTAATTTGCAATTGGGACCTTGCATCAGATGCCAAGCTAAACACTTGGGAACAGGAATTGTAATGGCACCCTTTTGGATTCTAAGTCACTTTAAAATATAGACTGTGAAATAAAACAAGGCAAAACTAGAATGGGAAAAACTCTAAGAAATATGTTTTATAGCCTTTCAAAACTTGTTATTTTGATTTTTAGATTTTATACACAGAAGTAACTAAAGAGAAAAATATGATTTATCTCAGAAATAAACACGAAACAACTAAAAAAAAAAACTCCAAACAAAACACCCCACCCTGTCCCAAGAATCAGGAGATAAAGAGAGAAGGGAGAACATTCCAGGCATGAGGAATAGCTGGTGAAAGTGCCTAGAGTCTGGAGATGGAGTGTTTCGTTTGAGTAAGAGTAAGGAGGACAATTATCAATCAATCATAGAGCACAAAGGTGGGGTGTAGTATGAGAAAACTGAAAAAGTGTGTAGAGGAACTTGGGGAGGTTATGAAGGGCTCTGAATGTCAAACAGAATTTTGTATTTGAGCCTGAAGGTAAGCAAGTAATAGGGAGCCACTAGAGCATACTGAATAGGGTGGTGGGGCGGTGACATGGTCAGAACCATACTTTAGGAAAATCTGGAGGATGGGCTGAAATGGCAAGAGACTTGAGGCAGGGACACCAACCAGAAGGCTATTAGAATAATCCAAATGTGAGATTCTGAGGATCTGCACCAGAGTGGCAGTGTCAGAGGAGAGAAAGGGGTACATATAAGGATGATAAAATCAATTGGACATGGCAATAGACTTGACATGGGGAGAGTTAAGGATGATATCTAGTAATGAGAGCCTGTATGTCTGGGAGGATGATGAAGCCCTCAACAATAATAGGGACATTAGGAAAAGAAAGGGGTTTAGACATGTTGAATTTAAGCTATATACGGGATAGCCAGTTTGAGATGTCCAATAGGTAGTTGGAGATGTGACTGGAGGTCAAGAGAGAAATCTGGGCTGAATAAATAGATCTGAGAATCGTCCATCTGGGTAGAGATGAAACTTGAATCTGTGAGAACTAATGAGATCTCCAAGCACAATATAGAGAGCAAGAAAAGATGAGAGCCCAGGACAGAGTCTAGAGAAAAGTGCGTCCTTTGATCTTTTTTGTGAGTAGCAGCAGGTAGAAGTGCTAGTCTCCTACATTGGTATTCATACATCATTCTTGAAGAGGACCAATGACATCAGGAGTGTGATAGCCTCACTTGCTTGTGAGTTGGATTTGAATGAGGCAGAGTTGTGCAAAGTCATCAGCCTCACTCTCCTCCAAGAGTGAACGAGTCCAGTGGCAAGACAAAGGTCAAGACGATTGGCAATGGCTCAGGATGCAATGGCGGACTTTTGCCTTTCTAAAATTAAGATCTTTCCCAGGTCTCGGCTTGTTGGAGGCCACACCCATCCAATGACTAAAGGGCAGGTAAGAATTGAGGCAGAAGATAGCCCAATTTACCCTCCCAGAGATTTCAATGTAGGAAGGGAAAACATTCAGAGTTTCTGGCCAGAACACTAATAACAGGCCCAGCCCAAGCCTCTATGCCTCATTGATTAGGTAATAGGCTTAGAATAAGTGTGTTCTCTGACGTGGTGGGCAAAGGAATGATAAACAATCTTTTTCTCTTTCTCCACTTCTCTATTATTAGCTGAGAAGCACCACAGTCTAATGTCAAGGTAGGCCGACAGTGTGTCGAGAGAAGTAATCCACTGCCATTCTCCTTTCAGGATGGTTTTGTATCTTCAGTTGGGTTACTTTACAAAAAACCAAACCCCAAAACCCCCAAAATTTCATAAATGCCTTTTAAGTCTAGCCATTTCTGGAAATTGAACCCTCATTTATAAGAAAGAAAAATTAAGATTTGTTTTTAAGAATCATATTGTCAACTGATAAATGTCATTTTAGTGGTTTTTGTACTGATAGAGAGACATTTCTTTGATTATTCATGTGCTAGATAGTTTTCATCAAACACCTCTCAGAAAATAGCAGAATCATGTATTTATTTAAGTCAGGTTCAATCTGCCACATGTCCTATTGTCCATTGCTGGAAAGATCCTAAAGATAACTAGAGCACTGAGCAGATCAACACCGGAGACATGGTAAAATATCACTACACCAATAAGGAAAAATATCAAGGCTCAGGTCTATGGCACTCCCCTGCTAAAGAAGCATTGCTGGCTCTGTATTGTCTCTAGGATAAAATCAACTGTTCTGTTTGACATTTAAAGACTATCACTATCTGGATCTAAACCACCTTTCTTGGCTTATGCCACATTATTTCCCTTTGTGTACTTGTTTATTGCCCTTCTTGTATTCTTACATGCAACATTCCATTTTTCCATTTCCATAATTTTGTAGAGGTTGTCGCTGATGTCAGGAATGTACTTCTTCACATCCATCTCTTATACTCACAAATTTCCTTCAAAACTCAGCTGAACTACCACCTCAGACATGGGGCCTTTTTTAATCTCACCCCCCCATCTCCACAAATTACCTCTTATTCACTTTGTATACACCCATAAACTGATGGCTATTATCTTTTTACTCCTAGAAAACCTACTGTTTTCTTTGACTTTAGGGCCTGGTTAAGTTTCCCTCTCCACCTCAACTCCTGTCCCTATACTTTGGTGCATATTCATGTTAATGTTCCCTCAAACTCTAAATACCCAGTTTCTCAAACCCTTCAACTTGCATTCTATCTCAGCTCCACCCAGGGATGGTCACACCCTTGAAGTTACCATCACCCATAAATATTTGACTTTCTTAGCCAAGAACTCTAAAATTATTTTATCTAATCATAACTTCTTACAGTTTAACTCCTTCCTATGCTTTACTCCTCCTTGACAAAATTTTTTTTCTTCCTCCTCAATACTTCCAATTTCTCTACATCTCAATACTTTCCTATGCCATTACCACTGCTCTGGTGGCTATAGTCCCCACCCTCCCCAACCTAGTTTACCAGTTAGGTGTTCAATCCCCTTAGTTAATCAGTTCTACTCTAGCATCCCTTGATCCACAAACTCCAACCTCAATTTACTCCCCTTCTACTCCTATGCTGCAGAAAGAAACTGGAGGAGGGCACGCAATCATGCTGATAGGGTCCGTTATAAATTTGTGTCCTCTAATCTTAACTGGGCATGAAGTATATAGCAAGACCATCATTTTACTTCTCCTTAACTGAGTTTTTATTCTACACATCACATCAATTGTTCTAAATCCTCTCAAATTTCCCACAGTACCCCTCCACCCACTCTGTCAACTGAGTACATATACTGAAAAAAATAACTCCTATTATATTGAAAAAAAAAACCAAAAAGAGGTTATTTGGCATCAATCCCCTTTATTTCCTCTTCCTTATTTCACAACCCCTTGACAACATCCATCATTTTCTCTTCCTTTATTCCAGTCTCTGACGAGGTCAGCCATTTCCTTACCAAGATCAATTCCTTTGCATGCACCCTTGATTGCATCTCCTCCCACTATTTACATCACCACTCATTCTAATCTTCAATCCCTCCATGTCTATTAGATCTTTCCTTGATTCCTACAAATAGCTCAACCAGAGACACCCTCACTAGATCCTACCAGCCCTGATAGCATTATCTCTCCTCCTACAGCTTTCTTCTCTTTCTCGGTCACACTAATTTAAAAAGCCATCTGGTGTCTATTTGGTGTCTATTTCCTCTAATTCTGGTGAAATTATTTTCTTCAAAGTTACCAATGAACTTTATTGTCAAATTTTATGATCTTTTCTCAATCATGATACTTCTCAATCTGTCTTCAGCATGTTATGGTATGAATCACTTTTTCTTCTTGGATATTTTTTTCCTCCCCAGGTTTTCAGGACACCGCTCTTTCTTGTTTCCCCCCAATTCATTAGACAAAAACCACTCCTTTTGGCCTCCTTTTCTGCATTATGATCCATGTGATGCTTCCTGTGAGTGTACCCTAAGACTATGCCTGGGGCCCTCCTCTCTTCCCTGCCCCACACTTAATACTATTTTATTTTTTTCCAATTACATGTAAACATAGTTTCCAACATTCATTTTGTAAGACTTTGAATTCCAAATTTTTTTCTCCCTCCTGCTCTCCCCTCTCCCCAAGACAGCATGCAATCTGATACAAGTTAAATATGTACGATCCTATTAAACATATTTCTACATTAGTCATGTTGTGAAAGAAGAATCCAAACAAAAGAGAAAAACCATGAGAAAGCAAAAAAAGAGAAAATAGTATGCCTCGATCTGCATTCAGACTCCACAGTTTCTTCTCTGAAGTGGAGAGCATTTTCCATCATGAGTCTTTTGGAATTTTCTTAGATCATTGTATTGCTAAGAAGAGCTAACTCTATCAAAGCTGGTCATTGCACAGTATTGCTGTTACTGTGTACAGTGTTCTCTTGGTTCTGCTCACTTCACTTAGCATCATATGTAAGTCTTTCTAGGTTTTTCTGAAATCTAGCTGCTCATCCCTTCTTATGCAACAATAGTATTCCATTAAATTTATGTACCACAGCTTGTTCAGCCATTCCCAAATTGATGCGCATATCCTCAATTTCTAATTCTTTGCCACTACAAAAAAAAAAGCTGCTATATCGGTGCTTTTACCTTTTTTATAATTTCTTTGGAATACAGACCTAGAAGTGGTATTGCTGGATCGAAGGGTACATACAGTTTTATAGCACTTTGGGCATAGTTCCAAATTGTTCTCCAGAATGGATGGATCAGTTCACAAATCCAACAATGCATTGGTCTTCCAATTTTCCCATATTTTCTCCAACATTTATCATTTCCCTGTTTTGTCATGTAAGCCAATCTGATAGGTGTGATGTGGTACCTCAGAGTTGTTTTGATTTGCATTTCCCTAATCAACAGTGATTTACAGCATTTTTCCATATGACTATAGATAGCTTTAATTTCTTCCTCTGAAAACTATCTGTTGATATTCTTTGACCTTCTATTGATTGGGGAGTGTAATGGCAAGCAAAATGGGACTTTTCACTGTTCTTTGTTTGAATGGGGAGGTATGGTGGGATCTTTTTTTATCTTGGAGTGTTTCTCAGCACTAAGACAATTGAGAGTCACTGAATTTTATATGATGGCGGTTGGAGCTTTCCCACACTGACGTCTCACACTCTAAATGGTGAGCCTCAAGTGCCCCAGGGCCCTGAGACAGGTATATAAGATCTGAGGTTGGTGTTTGACTTTTGGGGGTACACTCAATGAAAGAATGTGGGTGATGAGACTGAGCAAACTGTTGAACCTGCCCCACCAACCCAGCTTTGTAACCCAGATAGATGTTGGTGATTCTCTGATAACTATAAATTGTGATTTGATCAGACAAGGTCTGTTTGTTGATGTTTGTAATTTCTGTTTGTATTTGCCTTGAAGTTCAAGGGGGTTGATCTTTTCCCCCAAAACTAAGCGAATGATTTGTGTATGTTTAATTAAACTGAGATTATTAACCCCTTAAAGTTACTTTCCTTAGAAAAGCAGATCAAAGAATCTGTGTTAGTGGCCTTCTGTGTGCTGGTTGTTGTTTTTACACACCCACAGTAGATGCTAGCAAGATTGTTGCTACAGGGAAGGACTTGTATTCTCCTAAATTTGACTCAGTGTTCTACATATTTTAGAAATGAGGCTTTTCTCAGAGATGCTGGTTGTAAAAAAAAGCTTTCTGCTTCCCTTCAAATCTTGATTGCATTGGCTTTCTTTGTGCAAATTTTTTTTAATTTAATGTAATCAAAATAATCTATTTTGCATTTCAGAATGTTCACTATCTCTTGTTTGGTCATAAATTCTTCCCTTCTCCACAGATCTGACAGGTAAACTATTCCTTGCTCTCCTAATTTGCTTATAGTCTCACCATTTATGTTTAAATTAATGTACACATTTGTTAAGGCAATCAAAAAATGAGAAGATCTTTCCCACCCATTTGAATAGGCTTAAGGTGGGGGCCCAGGTGGGGCCAACTAAGGGAGGTCTGATTCAATCTTTGCTCCTAAGTTTGCCCCAAACCCCTAATTACTAGGTGCTTAGCCCATGTGGGCATGAAGCCCCCAGGGTTCTAAGGGGAGGTGCTAAGACCAGAGCCAATCACAGGAGCTTAAGTTCTGGTCACTCAGATGACTTCTGATGACATATGAAACTGTATAAAAAGAGAAAACACAGCTTGGAGACTGAGACATGGCGAAGGCAGGAAATGCAGCAGTGGCATCAGTGGCAGTAATGGTGGCAGCCAAAGCCAAAGCAGAAGGAGCTGAAGCAGCAGGCACTGCTGAGAGCAGGGCTAACCCATGTGCGGACCAGAGAGTGCTGAGCAAGGGCTTGAGAGCAGTGGGTAACCTTACCAGAGTGGGAAAGCATGAATATGATTTGGTTTAATGTCATAATGTTTTTCTGTAACCTCCTGGTTACTCTTGTGAGGCAGACTTATTGGGCCTGGAAGCTTTTGGCCTGGATATCAAATTGGGGACACTGGTCCATGGGTTTGCTACTTTGGAGCTTGAATCAATGCTTTAATTCTTCTGCCTTCTACTTAGAGAATTCCTTATATCCTGTGGTTTTGAACCATTCAGGAATATATATGATTTTCTTTGAAATCATGAATTCTGCCTTCATGCTATACCATTTTGACATTATTTTGGTATAGGGTATAAGATATTAGTCTATGCCTAATTTCTGCCATACTATTTTCCAGTTTTCCCAGGATGTTTTGTCAAACAGTGAATTCTTATCCCAGAAGCTGGAGTCTTTGGGTTTACCAAACACTAGATTACTACAGTAATTGACTACTGTGTCTTCTGTACTTGACTTATTCAACTAATTTGCCACTCTATTTCTTAGCGCAATATGAAATAGTTTTTATGGTTGCTGATTTATAATGCAGTCTTAGATTTGGTGAGGTTAGGTCACTTTCCTTTGAACTTCTTTTCATTAATTCCCTTGATATTCTGGACCTTCCAGATGAATTTTTTAATAATTTTTTTCTAGCTCTCCGAAATAATTTTTGGCAATTTGTTATAAATTAATTTAGTTAGAATTATCATTTTTGTTATATTAGCTTGGCCTACTCACGAACGACAGTTAGTCTTCCAATTATTTAGATCTAAACTTTATTTGTGTAAAAAGTGTTTTATAATTGGGTTCATATAGTTCTTGGGTTTGTCTTGGCAGACAGACTCCTAAAGATTTTATATTGTCTACAGTTATTTTAAATGGAATTTCTCTTTCTATTTCTTGCTGCCGGGATTTATTATATATATGTGTGTGTGTATATATATATATATATACATATACATATACACATATATATGCAGGTGATTTATGTGGGTTTATTTTATATCCTGCAACTTTGCTAAAATTGTTTATTATTTCAAGAAGATTTTTAGTTGATGCTCTAGGACTCTCTAAGTGTACCATGATATCACCTGCAAAAAGTGATAGCTTTGTATCTTCATTTTCTATTTTACTTCCTTAAATTTCTTTTTCTTCTCTTATTGCTAAAGCTAACATTTCTAGTACAGTATTCAATAACAGTGGTGATAATGGACATCCTTGTTTCACCCCAGATCTTATTGGGAATGCTTCTAGCCTTGTTTATCTCCACTACAGATAAGGTTTCCCCATGGTTTTAGATGATCATTTTAAGGAAAGCTCTATTTATTCCTATGTTCTCTACTGTTTTTAACAGGACTAGACACTGTATTTTGTCAAAAGCTTTTTCTGCATCTATTGAGATAATCATATGATTTATTTTGTTATTGATACAATTGTTAATAACAAATTGCTAATAAGAAATTGATACAATTTGTTATTGATACAATTATGCTGATAATTTTCCTAATATTGAACCAGTCTTGCATTCCTGGTATAGATCCCACCTGGTCATAGAGAATACTCCTCATAATAAGTTGCTGTAATCTTTTTGCTCATATTTTATTTACATTTTTTGCATCTATACTTATTGTAAGGGGTTGGTGCTGACCCCAGGGCTGTTAGGACCCTAGCACTTGGCCTGTTTCCTTGGTAAAACCAGGCAGGCTTAGTAGGAGTTGGAACAGCAGGTGCCTGGAGGGAGGGCCTCCACCCTTAGCAGCCCCTGTAGTTGTCCTACACATGCAGGCAGAGTCTGTCCACCAAGGACTCTCAAGCCCAGGAGGAGGGATCCAGCTGGCCATTATCTAATACTCTTGAACCAGTGCCTAACACCATGCCTGACATAATGCTTTATTACTTTACTTACAGGAATATCTTTGATACTTTACAAGGACATCCTGCTTCATGCCTCACGTAGCTCATACAGCTCTGATACCATCTTGCAACATGCCCGAGAATTCCCATGGCCTCGTAGATACTGTAGGACAGTATCCCCCTTTGTTCCATACCCCTACAGAAACTATCTTGCAACAGTCTTAATCTTTCCCATATGCTTGCAGATCCCATAGTGTACCACACATTGCAACAATCCAGATCCTTCCCATACCTATATCTATACCCATATCAGAACAAAGTGCAACAATATACCCGTACTACAACATTTCTATCCTGTCCCTCTGCAACATTTCTGTTCTTTCCCATGCTGTCATTCCCTTACCCACTGGTCACCTGCTTCTGCTCTTGTAGTGCAAAGCCTATAAAAATGGAGGATTTCTCCCAATAAAATGGAGTTGCTTCCACCTTGACTCCCGCCTCATCCATTGTGTCTCGAGATTTGGGTCCTTGCTGGTCAGGGACCCCCAACAACTCATTAGAGAAATTGTTCTATAATTTTCCTTCTCTGTTTTGGCTCTTCCCAGTTTAGGCATCAGCACCATATTTATATCATAAAAAAAATTGACAGGTCTTCTTCTTTGCCTATTTTTCCAGATAGCTTATATAATATTGGAATTAACTATTCTTTGATGTTTGGAAGAATTCACTTGGAAATCCATCTGGCCCTGGAGATTTTTTTCTGAGGGAGTTCATTGATGAACTGTTCAATTTCTTTGTCTGAAATGGAGTTAAGTATTTTATTTCCTCTTCCATTAATCTGGGCAACTTATATTTTTTGTAAATATTCATCCATTTCACTAAGAGTGTCAGATTTATTGGCATAGTTGGGAAAATAGCTCTTAATTATGTTTTAATTTCCTCTTCATTTGGTGTTGAATTCACCATTTTCATTTATGATACTGGTAATTTGGTTTTCTTTTTTCTTCTTTTTAATAAAATTAACTAAAGGCTTATCTATTTTATTTTTTTTAATACAACCGGCTCTTAGTTTTATTTATTATTTCAATAGTTTCCTTAACTTCAATTTTATTAATCTCTCCTTAGGTTTTCAGAATTCCTCATTTGGTATTTAATTTGAGATTTTTAATTTGTTCTTCTTCTAGCTTTTTAGTTGTATGCCCAATTCACTGATCTCCTCTTTATTCATGTAACCATTTAGAGATATAAAATTTTACCTAATAAACACTTTGGCTGCATCCAATAAATTTTGGCATGTTGTCTTATTATTGTAATTCTCTTTGATGAAGTTATTGTTTCTATGATTTGTTGTTTGACCATCTCATTCTTTAGGATTATCAATTATTTAGTTTTCTATTAATTTTTAGTCTTTCTTTCCAAGTCCTATTTAATATTTCTGCCTTTTTCCATTTGATTGTGAGGTTTTTATGCCCTAGTACATGGTCTTTGTGTAGGTATCATGCATTGCAAAGCAAAAGGCATATTCCTTTCTATCCCCATTCAATTTTCTCTGGATGTCTACCATATCTAATTTTCCTAAAATTTTATTCACCTTTTTAACTTCTTTCTTGTTTATTTTATGGTCATTTTTATCTCTGAGAGAGGGAGGTTGAGGTCCTCCACTAATTTAGTTTTGCTATTTATTTCTTCCTTTAACTGACTTAACTTCTCCTCTAAGAATTAGGATGCTAAACCACTTAGTGCATATACATTTAGTATTGATACTACTTCATTGTCTATGGTACCTTTTAGCAAGAAGTAGTTTCCTTCTTTATCTCTTTTAATTAGATCTATTTTAGCTTTTATTCTCTCTGAGATTAGGATTGCTATCCTGTCTTTTTTTATTCATTTCAGCTGAAGCATATATATTCTGTTCCAGCCTTTTACCTTTACTCTGTATGTATCTCTTAGCTTCAAATGTGTTTCTTTTAAAAAATGTATTGTAGGATTATGGTTTTTTAATCCACTCTGCTATCCTCTTCTATTTTACGGGGGAGTTCATCCCATTCACATTCACGTTATGATTACTGTTTTTCTCTCCATCCTATTTCTCCTCCATTTATACTTTTCTCTCTCCCTTAACCCTTTCCCTCCTCACCAGTGTTTTGCTTCTGACCATTGCCTGCCTTAATCTCCCTTCCCTTCTATCTTCCCCCTCCCTTTTCTTTCCACTTTCCCCTACTACTTCTTCCCTCCTTTCTATCCACCCCTCTTTGTTTTCCCCTTTCTCCTTTTACTTCCTTATAGAATAAGACAGATTTCTATAATCAACTGAATGTGTATGTTATTCCCTCATTGAGCCAAATCCAATGAGAATAAGGTTCGCACAGTGCTCGTCCCCCTCCCTTCTTTCCATCTACTGTAATAGGTGTTTGTCTGACTTCATGTGATGCAATTTACCCTGTTATACCTCCCTCTTTTCTCCCAGTATAATGTTTTTTTCACCCCTTAATAAATTATTTTTATCATCACATAAAAGTCAACTTATACCCACAACCTCTGTTTATGTACATCCCTTTTAAATGCTGTAATAAAGATAAAATTCTCAGAGTTACAAGTATCATCTTCCTGTGTAGGGATACAAGAAGATTACAAGAAGATTAACTTTATTGAATAATATGCTTTTTTTCTGTTTACCTTTTTATACTTCTCTTGAGTCATGTATTTGAAGATAGAATTTTCTGTTCAGCTCTGTTTTTTTCATTAGGAATAATTGAAAGTCCCGTATTACAATGAATGTCCATCTCCTCCCATGAAAGATTATGCTCAGTTTTGCTGGGCAGCTGATTCTTGGTTGTTATCCAAGCTCCTTTGCTTTCCAGAATATCATATTCCAACCATTCTGATCCTTTAATGGATAAGTTGCTAAATCCTCTGCAATCCTGACTGTGGTTCCACAAGATTTAAATTGTTTCTTTCTGGCTGCTTCCAGTATTTTCTCCTTCACCTGATAATTCTGGAATTTGGCCACAATTTTCCTTGGAGTTTTTATTTTGACATCTCCTTCAGGAGGTAATGGGTGGATTCTTTCGATGACTATTTTGCCCTCTGGTTCTAGGATATGAGGGCAGTTTTCCTTGATAATTTCTTGAAAAATGCCACCCTGGCTCTTTTTTTTGATTATAGCCTTAAGTAGTCCAACAATTCTTGAATTATCTTTCCTGGATATACTTTGAAGATCAGTTGTTTTTCCAATGAGGTATTTTACATTCTCTTTTTTACATTCATTTGATTTTGTTTGACTGCTTTTTGATGTCTCATAGAGTTATTAGCTTCCACTTGCCTAACTCTAATTTTTAAGGAAATATTTTCTTCAGTTAGCTTTTGTACTTCCTTTTCCATTTGCCCAATTCACTTTTTAAAGAGGTGTTTTCTTCAGGCAATTTCTGTCCCTCCTTTTCCAAGCTGTTGACTCTCTCTTACATAGCTCTCATTTCCTTCCCCAATTTTTCTTCTTCCTCTCTTTCAAAATCCTTCTTGAAGTCTTCTAAGAATTCTTTTTGGGCTTGAGACAAATTCATTTTCTCCTTTGAGGTTTTAGATGTAGGTATATTGACAATGTTGTCCACTTCTGAATTTGTATTTTGATCTTCCCTGTTACCATAGAAGATTTCATTTTTGCTTCTTGTTAATGGTTTTTTTTTTGCCTATTTCCTGGCTTTTAAAGTTGAGCTATCCTGCTGGAATACAGAGGGCACTTTTCCAAATTTCTGCTGACTCCCAGGGTCACTGGCTTTGTGCATTGAGGCCTGAGGTCCTGGCAGCTGGAGACTGTAGGGGTCTGCTAGCCTACCTAGTGCTGAGCTGGGATCCTAGTGGTGGTAACTGGCCTGTACGAATGTCAAGAGGAGTTTTTCTGCATTTCCTTGGGCCTACACTGAAGCACATGGAGGTCTGGCTCCTAGAGGATGCCTGTTTGCTCTGGGCTGCATTGAAGTACCTGGCAGTTTTCAGATAAAGAAATCAAAACTATTTGTAGGCATATGAAGAAGTGCTTTAAATCAGTTTTGATTAGAGAAATAAATGCAAATTAAAACAACTCTGTGTTACCACCTAGGATGAAAAAGAAAAATTACAAATGTGGGAGAGGATATGGGAAAACTGATACATTAATGCACTACTGATGGAATTATGAATTGAGCACAACCATTCTGGAGAGCAATTTGGAACTATGCCCAAAGGACTATAAAACTATGCACACCCTTTGATCCAGTAATACCACTACTAGCTTTGTATCCCAAAGAGATTATAAAAAGTGAAACAGCCCCAAAGGGGATAACCATAAATTAGGGAATAGCTG
Source organism: Phalanger gymnotis (assembly GCA_028646595.1). Lineage (NCBI taxonomy): Eukaryota > Metazoa > Chordata > Mammalia > Diprotodontia > Phalangeridae > Phalanger > Phalanger gymnotis. The sequence continues at coordinate 224,636,979 of CM053623.1, forward strand.
AACAAATTGTGGTATATATTGTTCCATAAGAAATGACGAGCAGGCACATTTCAGAAAAGCATGGAAAGATTTACATTAACTGATGCTGACTGAAATGAGCAGAACCAGAAGAACATTGTACATAATAACAGCAACACTGTGCAATGACTAACTTTGATAGACTTAGCTCTTCTCAGCAATACAATGGTCCAAGACAATTCCAAAAGACTCATGATGGAAAATGCAATCCACATCCAGAGAAGGAATAATGGAGAATGAATGCAGACTGAAGCATACTATCTTCCCTTTGTTATTTTTGTTATTTTTTCTTTCCTTGTTTTTTTCCCTTTTGTTTAGATCATTCTTTCACAACATGACTACTATGTCAATATGATTAATATGACTGCACATGTATAATCTGTATCAAATTGCTTGCTGTCTTGCAGAGGTGGAGGGGAATGAGGGAGGGAGAAAAATTTTCAACTCAAAATCTCATAAAAGACAATGTTGAAAACTAAAAAAAAGAAAAAGAACATCACATAGTAATATTAAAAAAGACTCTCCACAAATTGGCCCCATGTTATATTTCCTTCCTTATTATACATCACTTTTTTCCATGCAATCTTGGTTCCATAAATAGTAGCCTTATTCCTAGGCTTCGTATAAGACTGGCACCTCTCAATGTCTGTCCACTGGCTGTCCCCTGTATCTAGGATATTCAATCTCACTTCTGATGCTTAGAACTCCAGTTAAGTAAAAAAGGATGGAAATTGGATTTTTTTTAAAAAAGTATGTATTTTATTCTGAACTAAATAAATAAAAGAATCATTTCTATAACATAGTAAAATAAAAAAAAATGATGATTGCACACAAAACTGCAAATGTATTATGTACAACTTGCTATTCCTTTTAAATATATAATAAAATTATTATGTAACGTTTTTCTTCCATTTTTCTTCCCTCCCCTCCCCCCACCGCGACATGGCTACCGTTAGGCAGAAATATGTATATATACACAAAACTATTATATATATATATATATATATATGTGTGTGTGTGTACATATATATATTTATACTTCTACTTATCAGTTCTTTCTCTGGATGCACATAGTGTCTTCCCTCATATGTCCTTTGTAGTTAACTTGGGTATTTATAATAGTCAAAATAACTTATTCACTCAAAGTTGTTCTTTTTTTAAAATATATTTAGTTTTCGGCATTGATTTTCACAGAAGTTTGAATTACAAATTTTCTCCCCATTTCCTCCCCCCCCCTCCAAGATGGCATACACTCTGGTTGCCCTGTTCCCCAGTCTGCCCTACCTTCTGTCACCCCACTTCCCTCCCATCCCCTTTTCCCTTTCTTTCTTGTAGGGCAAGATAAATATTGCCTGTGTATCTTATTTTCTAGTCGCATGTAAAAATTTTTTGTTTTTGTTTTTGAACATCTATTTTTTAAAACTTTGAGTTCCAAATTCTCTCCCCTCTTCCCTTCCCACCCACCCTCCCTAAGAAGTCAAGCAATTCAACATGGGCCACATGCGTAACCCTAACCCTAAACGTATAACCTTTCCACAATACTCATGTTGTGAAAGACTAACTATATTTTGCTTCTTCCTAACCTATCCCCCTTTATTGAATTTTCTCCCTGACCCTGTCCCTTTTCGAAAGTGTTT
>CM053623.1:224639133-224655848 GCA_028646595.1 Phalanger gymnotis
CTTGATTTCTCATCAAGTCACTAGCTTCCACTTGCTCCAATCTAATTTTTAAGGTAGGATTTTCTTCAGTGGTCTTTTGGACCTCCTTTTTCATTCGGCTCATTCTGCCTTTCAAGGCATTCTTCTCCTCATTGGCTTTTTGGAGCTCTTTTGCCATTTGAGTTAGTCTATTTTTAAGGTGTTATTTTCTTCAGTAGTTTTTTGAGTCTCCTTTAGCAAGTCATTGACTTGTTTTTATGGTTTTTTCCCATCACTCTCATTTCTCTTCCCAATTTTCCCTCTACTTCTCTTACTTGCTTTTCCAAATCCTTTTTGAGCTTTTCCATGGCCTAAGACCAATTCACATTTTTCTTGGAGGCTTTTGATGTAGGCTCTTTGACTTTGTTGACATCTTCTGGCTGTATATTTTCACTTCCCTCATCAACAAAAGAAAATATTCCAAAGTCTGAGTCTGAATCTGAGTTCATTTTCTCTGCCTGTGTCATGTTCCAAGTCAACTACTTGGCCCTTGAGTTTTTCTTTGGGGTATGACTGTTTGTAGGGTAGAAAGTACTTTCTCCTAAGCTTGAGGGGCTGTGCTGCTATTTTCAGAGCTACTTTTATGTGGGATGCTCTGCCACACCAGTTCTCCTTCTCCCTGAAGAATGGCCAACCAAGATTGCGGCCTACATCAGGCAGGGCAAAGCAGTCTCTGCACTCCTGCTCTCATGCACCACTTCATTCCTCCTACCAGGTGGGCCTGGGGCTGGAGGCCACTGCAGGTGTAGCTCTGGAAGCAGCCTCAGAGCTGCACCACCTCTGCTGTCCCTGAGGTGGTGGCCAAACCACAAACTCCTCTCACTCGCTCCCAGCAGCTTTCCCACTAACCTTCTCTGCTTTCTTTGGTGTTTGTGGGTTGAGAAGTCTGGTAACTGACACATCTCACTGATTCAGAGTGCTACGTCCTGTTCTGCCTGGCTCCTGGTCTGGTTGGTCTGGGCACGGCCCATTCTGGGCTCTGTTCCACTCTGCTCCCAACATGATGTGATAGACCTTACCCAGTGACTATCCAGGCTGTCCTGGGCTGGAGCCCTGCTTCACTTTGCTATTTTGTGGGTTCTACAGCTTTAGAATTTGTTCAGAGCCATTTTTATAGGTGTTTGAAGGGACCTGGGGTGGGGGGAGGCTTAAGCAAATCCTTGCTTTCCAGCCACCAGCTTGGCTGCCCTCCAGGAGCTAGGATTAAAACCAAGAATCATCTACCTAGCAAAACTAAGTGTAATCCATTAGGGGAAAAACTTGACATTCAATGATGTAGGGAATTTAATGCATTCTTGAGAAAAGACCAGAGCTAAATGGAAAGTTCAATATTCAAATACAAGACTCAAGAGAAGCATGAAAAAGTAAACAGGAAAGAGAAATCATAAGGGACTTATTAAAGTCGACCTATTTACATATGCTCATGTAAATGTGATAGTTATAACTCAAGAGACCTCTTTATTGTTAGGGTAGTTGGAGGGAAAATATGTAGACAGAAGCCATAATATGAGTTCAATAGGAAGGGACGATGCCTAAAAAATAAAATTAAGGGGTTATTGAGGAAGGTATTGGGAGAAGGAGAAAAGGAAAAGTAGAATGGGGCTAAATTATCTCACATAAAAGAGGCAAGAATGCTTTCACAGTGGAGGGGAAGAGGGGGGAAGTAAGAGGGAATGAATGAGTTACTCTCATCAGAATTGGCTTAAGGAGGGAATAACATAAACAATCACTTGGGTATGGAAATCTATCTTACCCTACAGGAAAATGGGGAGGGAAGAGCATAATAGAGGGGGTGAGTGATAGAAGGGAGGGAAGATTGGTGGAGGGGGTAATCAGAAGCAAACACTTTTAGGGGAGGGACAGGATGAAAGGAGATAATAAAATAAATGGGGTAGTGGCGGGATAGGATGGAGGGAAATATAGTCTTTCACAGCATGATCATTATGGAAGTGTTTTGCATGACTACACATGTATAATCTATATTGAATTGTTTGCCTTCTCAATGAAGGTGGGTAGGGAGGGAGGACAGAAGAGAATTTGGAACTCCAAGTTTTAACAATGAATGTTAAAAATTGTTTTTACATTTAATTGGGAAATAAGATACAGAGGCAATGGGGTGTAGAAATCTCTTACTCTGCAGGAAAATAGAAGGGTAAGGGGATTAGAGAAGTGCTGTGGGTATGTGATAGAAGGGAGGGCAGATTGGGGGAAGGGGTAAACACTTTTGAGAAGGGAAAGAGTGAAAAGAGAGAGAATAGAATAAATGTGGATAGGGGAATAGGATGGAAGGAAATGCAGTTAGCAATAGTAACTGTGAAAAAAAATTTGAAGCAAGTTTCTCTGAGAAAGGCCTCATTTCTCTAAGATATAGAGATCTGTGTCAAATTATAAAAATAAGAGCCATTTCCCAATTGATAAATGATCAAAAGATATAATCAGTTTTCTGATGAAGTAATTAAAGCTATTTATATTCATATGAAAAAAATATTCTAAGTCACTATTGATTTGAGAAATGCAATTTAAAACAATTCTGAGGTACTTCCTCATACCTATTAGATTAAATAACAGGACAGAAAAGGTAAATGACAAATGTTGGAAGAGATGTGGGAGAATTGAGACATTAATATACTGTTGTTGGAATTGTGAAGTGATCAAACCATTCTATAGAGTGATTTGGAACTATGCCCAAGGGGCTGTGGAACCACACATACCTTTTGACATAGCAATACCACTACTCAGTCTGTATCCCAAAAAAGTTTAAAAAAAAAGAAAAAAGAGAAAGAAGAAAACCAAATTACCAGTATTAACAATGAAAAGGATGAATTCACCACCAATGAAGATGAAATTAAAGCAATAATTAAGAGCTATTTTGCCCAACTGCATGCCAATAAATCTGACAATCTAAGTGAAATGGATGAATATTTACAAAAATATAAATTGCTCAGATTAACAGAAGAGGAAATAAAATATTCAAATAACCTCATTTAAAAAAAGAAATTGAACAAACCATCAATGAACTTCCTAAGAATCAATACCTAGGGCCAGACAGATTTACAAGTGAATTCTACCAAAAATATAATGAACAATTAATTCCAATACTATGTCAACTATTTGGGAAAATAGGTGAAGAAAGAGTTCTACTAAATTCCTTTCATGATACGAATATGATGCTGATACCTAAACCAGAAAGAGCTAAAACAGGAAAAGAAAAATATAGACCTATTTTCCCTAATGAATATTGAGGCAAAAATTTTTAAATAAAATATTAGCAAGGAGTTTACAGCTATAATGAGGACAATAAACTATAACCAGGTGAGATTTATACCAGGAATGCAGGGCTGATTCAGTATTAGGAAAACAATCAGTATAACAGGCCATATCAATAACAAAATAAACAGAAATCATATGATCATCTCAATAGACACAGAAAAGGCTTTTGACAAAATACAGCACTCATTCCTATTGAAAACCATAAAAAACATAGGAACAAATAGAGTTTTCCTTAAAATGATAAGTACCATCAATCTAAAACCACCAGCCAAGCATTATTTGTAATGGAGATAAGCTAGGCTAGACATTTTCCCAATAAGATTAGGAGTGAAAAAGAATGCTCATTATCACCACTATTATTCAGTAGTCTACTAGAAATGTTAGCCTTAGCAATAAGAAAAGAAAAAGGAAATTGAAGGAATTAGAACAGGCAATGAGGAAACAAAACTATCACTTTTTGCTGATGATATAATGCTGTACTTAGGAAATCCTAGAAAATCCATGAAAAAACTCCTTGAAATAATTAACAGCTTTAGCAAAATTGCAGGCTGTGAAATAAACTTATATAAATCATCATCACATCTATATATTAACTGCAAATCCCAGTAGCAAGAGATAAAAAGAAATTCCATTTAAAATAATTGTAGACAATATAAAATACTTGGGAGTCTACTTGCCAAAACAAACCCAGGAATTACATGACCATAATTACAAAACACTTTTTCGCACAAAGAAAGTCAGATCTAAACAATTGAAAATATCTATTGCTCATGGGTAGGCTGAGCTAATATAATAAAAATGACAATTCTACCTAAATTAATTTATTTATTCAGTGTCACACCAATGAAACTGCCAAAATTATTTTATAGAGCTAGAAAATATAATACCAAAATTTATCTGGAAGAACAAAAGTTAAAGAATTAATGAAAAAATGCAAAGGAAGGTAACCTAGCTGTACCAGATCTAAGACTATATTATAAAGTAGCAATCATCAAAACTATTTGGTATTGGCTAAGAAATAGTGTGGTGGATGAGGGCAATGGGTTAGGTAAACATTTCACGGTAATCAATGACTATAATAATCTATTACTTAATAAACCCAAAGACTATAGCTTCCAGGATAAGAACTCCCTATTTGATAAAAACTGCTGGGGAAAACTGGAAAACAATATGGCAGAAACTAGGCATAGACCAACATCTCACACCATATACCAAGATAGAGCCAAAATGGGTACGCGATTTAGACATCAAGTTTTATAGCATGAGCAAATTAGAAGAGTAACAAATAGTTTCCCTGCCCATTCTATAGAGAAGGGAAGAAATTATGACCAAATAAGAGATAGAGAACATTATGAAATGCAAAATGGATAATTTTGGTTACATTAAATTGAAAAGGTTTTGCACAAACAAAGCCAATGTAACCAAGATTAGAAGGTAAGCAGAAAGCTGGGAAACATTTTTATAACCAATGTTTCTGATAAAGGCCTCATTTTTAAAATGTAGAGATAACTGGGTCAAATTTATAAGAACACAAGTTATTCCCCAGCTGATAAATGGTCAAAGGATATGAACAGGCAGTTTTCAGATGAAGAAATTAAAGCTATCTATAGTCATATGAAAAAGTACTTTAAATCACTATTGATTAGAGAAATGCAAATTAAAACAACTGTGATGTACCACCTCATACCTATCAGGTTGGCTAATACTACAGAAAAGGGAAATGCTAAATGTTGGAGAAGATATAGGATTGGAACACTAATAATACTGGTAGAGTTGTGAACTGATTGTGAACTGATCCAATCATTCTAGAAAGCAATTTTGAACTATGCCCAAAGGGCAACCAAACTTTGCATACTCATCGATCTAGCTAATACCACTTGGTCTGAATCCAAAAGAGATTATGAAAAAAAGACAAGGATAAATATATTTTGAGCAGCTCTTTCTGTGGTGGCAAAGAATTAGAAGTTGAGGTGTTGCCCATCAACTGAAGAATGGCTGAACAAGCTGTGTGTATATGAATGTAATGGAATACTATTATGCTATAAGAAGTGATGAGCAGGCAGGTTTCAGAAAAACCTGAAAATGCTTCCATGAACTGATGTTGAGTGAAACGAACAGAACCAGGAGAACATTGTACACACTAACAGTAGCATTATGCAATGATCAGCTATGATAGACTTAGCTCTTTTCAGCAATACAATGTTCCAAGACAATTCCAAAAGCAATGAGTCTTTTGAAAATGCTGTCCACATCCAGAGAAAGAGCCATGGAGTCTGAATGGAAATCAGAGCAAACTATTTTCACTTTTTTTGTTTTTTTTTCCTTTCTTGTGCTTTTTTCCCTTTGTTCTGACACTTCTTTCACACCATGATTAATGTGGAAATATGATTGTATATATATATATATATTATATATATATATACTATAAAATGAGTAAAATTAAATGAGCTAAGAATCTGTGATTCTATGCTTAAAAATAATAAACTAAGTATTTAAAAAAATTCTCATCTTTTTTTTTAATAATTTCCTTCTGCACATCATTAATATTTAGGCATGCTCATGTCCCATGTTTGAGAACTTCAACTCTAGTTTTCATGTCAGGCATGACAACAGGAGCTTTTTACTGGAATTTTACTTAGAGTGACTTCTTGTGTTTATATGTCTGAAATTTTTTAAACCTCAAAATTACATCCCATACTTAAATCTTTGTGTGGTTGGGGAAAAGCAGGAAAGGGAAGAGCAAGCAAAAGGAGGGAGGGTGAATGGGAGCAGGAACAAGAGAAAGAGAGAGAGACAGAGAGACAGAGACACACACACACATAAAGAGATAGAGAGAGAAAGATGGACAGAGAGAGAGAGAGAGAGAGAGAGAGAGAGAGAGAGAGAGATCCTTTTCATAGAATCAGAAAGTCACAGAGGTTAGAAGTTGGCAGGGACTTCAACAGCCATGCAGCCCAATGTATACCTAAAAAGAATCCATGTTAAAATAACATACCTGACAAACAGTTAGCTAGAATTTTATTGATGATCTCCAGTGACAGGAATCCTCCCCGTCTTGAAATAGTTCTTTTTTAACAACTCTAATTGTTAGATCGTTTTTTCTCTGACATCAAGCCTAAATCTGCTTCTTTGCAGCTTCTCCCCATTTCTGTCCTCTGGGGTCAAACGGAATGTTTGACCTTTTTCCATATGACAGTCTTTCAAATACTTGAAGACAGCCATTATGCCCCCCGCCTCCTTCTGTTCTCCTTTTAAACTACCTATATAACAAAGTGATGGGGCAGGGCATGTGCTTGAGCCATTTTCAGTGACACATATTCTTCTATGTAACCAAGGAGAACTCTGCCAAAGAGACTGAGAGGCCTCCTTCTTAAGCTGAAAGGAAGAAGTCAAAGTTAGTTTCTCTCTGTCTCTGTCTCTGTCTCTGTCTCTGCCTGTGTCTCTGCCTCTGCCTCTGCCTCTGTCTCTCTGTCTCTCTCTCTCTCCTTCCTCCCAGTCCACTTTTGAATGTGTGGCTTGGTACTCCTTGAAATTCTTGATAGGGATGGAATTTTTCTTTTTCTCCCCAATAGCAGCTATGACATCCACACACTTAATAGAAACTAAACAACAATTCTGAAATTGATGTTTGTAGTGCTGTCATCTATCTGGTGAACTTGAGAGTTCAGAAACTTAGGAATTTAAGTGCCAACTAACAATGGTGGGAGATTCTTCTTGCAACTATGTCACTTTTTGGAAGAACCTGTGACTAGATCAGCCTGAAACCTGAAAGCCCAAACTAAGAGCTGGCTGGCGAGAAAGCTCAGACCATGAATTGCTGCTCAGCCTGAGATGAAAGGGAAATTTGTTCATCAGTCTCATTTGTCTCCAATGAGTTTTTTATTTCCCAAGAGAGTATAATAGAGAGGATGGGTAGCATATGTTTCTTTACATATTAGTGGGCTTCTATGAGTCCTTTGAGTATGACTAGTGTTTTTAAATTTTGTTTGCGGAGATTCTGTGAACCTTTTGCATGCCTGAGTTCCATTCTTTGGCACATCCTAGATGAAGACAATGTGAGTTAAATTATTGTTTTGTGTTTTAAATATCTATTAATATGTCAATATATGCTTTGAGTATTTTTTGTGGTAAAACATATAAATAACTTTTCCATATCTGAGATCTCATTTGTACAAACGAGTTAATATTTTTAAAAGACTTAATACAGTGTCTGTCACATAATAGATGCTTAAGAAATGCTTATTCCCTTCCCCTCCTGCTTGTTCATTTAATATTCTAGAGAGAGACTTATTAATCCCTTTGGAGTAGAATGTAAGCCAAATTAAAGCTTTCAGAGAATTTCCTCAAGGTTCTTTTCTGCAGCGAGGGACATAATGGGCCTGAAAGTATATGAAATCATATATGTACATATATGTATATGTGTATATATACATATATATGCGTATATGTATACACATATGCATATGTGCATGTGTGTCTATATGTGTATATATGTGTGTATATATTTATATATATGATCTTATGCCCAGCTTCCCCAACCCTCAGCCCAAATAGATAGATATCACATAAATGAACACCAGTACCTCTCAACGTGTACCTAAAGAAACAGTAAGAATATGATGTCTTTATAGGATATAATATGAATTCAACAATCTAATAAACTTATGTTTACATAGCATTGTAGAGTTAGCACAGTGCTGTTTTCACAACTGTCTTGTGAGGCGGGTAATGCAAGTATTATTATCATTTTGCAGAAAAGGAAACTGAAACTATGAAAAACCATTAGACAGAATCTAACTCTCCAGACTCAAAGTCCAGTACCATTTATGATAGGACAAGACTTCTCAGATTATTTTTTATATTTAATTTATTTATTTTCAGTTTTCAACACTCATTTCCATAAGTTTTAAATTCCGCCCCTCTCCCCTCACTCCCCAACATGGCATGCAATCCAATACATGCTATACACATACATTCCTATTCAACACACTTTCACAGTAGTCATGTTGCATAGAATTATAACGAATGGGAGAAACCATGAGAAAGAAAACAAAACAAACAACACAAATGAGAAAAGAGTCTGCTTCACTCTGCATTCCCACTCCATAGTTCTTTCTCTGGATGTGGATGGCATTTTCCATCATGAGTCCTTTGGAAAAGTCCTTTGATTGCTGAGAAGGCCTAAGTCTATCAAAATCAGTCCTCACACGGTGTGGCTGCTACTATTTACAAGGTTTTTCTGCTTTTGCTCACTTCATTCAGCATCAGCTCATATATGTCTTTCCAGGTTTTTCTGAAATCTGCCTGCTCATCATTTCTTATAGTGCAATAGTATTCCATTACATTCATATACCACAACTTGTTCAGCCATTTCTCAATTGATGGGCATCCATCCCCTCAATTTCCAGTTCTTGGCCAGCAGAAAAAGAGCTACGATAAATATTTTTGTACATGTGGGTCCTTTTCCCATTTTTATGATCTCTTTGGGATACAGCCCTAGAAGCACTTCTGCTGGGTCCTTCTCAGGTATTAATTATTATTTGGGCAAAAGAGTCTCCTTTGCTAGATATTTAATATATGTAATATATTCCATATGATACAGTACTTATAACATTCTATATATTACTTACATAATATAAATAATATATTAATACTATATATAGTATACATTAATACTATATATAATTTATAAATATCATTATATGTATATGTATATATTATGTATATATATTATATATGTGTATATGTATATGATCAGACCTGTGAATTCATCAGTGTACAGAACTTCCATTGAGGAAATTCCATCTACCAATTTATATCTACAACTTTTTGCAATTTGTAGTATTAGAGAGCTACCTCAGGCAATAAGAGCCTGAATGACTTGCTCATGGTCAAACAGCTAGTATTTTTCATAAGCAAGACTTAAACCCAGGTTTTCCAAACACCAAACCAGTCCTCTTGCTCCTACTACAGGATGTTTCTCTGATACATCTTGAACTCAACACATCCAAAGGAGAACTCATTACCCTTACCCCATTTCTATCTTTTGTATGTGTATATACGAAAGTTATTAAATTTTTCATTTGGTCTTTCATTCATTCTTCATATCCTAAAATTCCAAATTAGTATCAATATAGTCCATGCGGCACAATCCCGTACATAATAAGAAATGGCTTCCAGATCATATTGAAAGTTTATATCCAATTTTTACTTTCTAATTTTAGTAGTTTTCTTTTGAAATTATCTTTCCAAATGTTTTCTTCTTATCTTTGTATTACTGTTGCCTTATGAATTTGTAAAATTTGATGGTTAGTCAGGCAACAATCCTTTACTAAGCACCTGCTATGTGCCAGGTGCTGTGCTAAGCCCTAGAAATGCAAAAAAAGGAAAAAATTGTCCCCACTTTCAAAGAGCTCACAGTCTAATGGGGAAGATGATTAGCAACAAAGATGTATAGAAGATATATTGGGTGTAGTCCCATGAAAGCCATTAAGATTAAGGAGGATTGGGAAAGGTTTCTTATAGAAAGTGGGACGTCAGTTGTAGGAAATCAGGAGTCAGAAATGAGAAAGGAGAGAATTCCAGTCATGGAGCAGGCAGTGAAAGTGCCTGTGTCAGGACACAATATGTTTCAAGGAAGCCAATGTCACTGGATTGCAGTGTATGTACAGGGAAAAGATATGAACAGGTAAGGTTATGAAAAGCTTTAAAAGCTAAACAGAGGGTTTTATATTTGATCCTGGAGATAATAGAAAACCATTAGAGTTTATTGCATGAGAGGGTGATATATACAAACCTAAATTTCAGTAAGGTCATTTTGACAGCTGAGTGGAGGATAGACTGGAAAGGGGAGAAACTTAAAGCAGGGATACTGATCAGAAGCCTCTTGTAGTAGTACTGGTATGAGGGCATGAGGGCCTGGACCAAGGTTGTAGCAGGCAGGGGAGAAACAGGGAGCATATAGGAGAAATGTTATAGAGACAAAATTGACAGAATTTGATAACTAATCAGATATTGGGGGCCAAAGAGAATGAAAACTTAAAGATGACACCTGGATCGCAAGCCTGGGGTGATGGAGAGGATGGTGGTACCTTTGAAAATTATTAGGGAAGTTAAGAAGAAGAAAGAATTTTGGGGAAGGATGATGAGCTCAGTTTTCTATATGTTGAGTTTAAGATGTCTATGGGTCTATTTAAATGTCTATTTTTTTCTATATTTTTTCTAATCTCTCACTAAGCAGATTTGAGACTCATTATCATAAAATGCTCATTGGATGCCTGGAAACTGATGACATCACAGAATAAAATAATAGAGAGGGAGAAAAAAGAGGGCCAGAACAACACCTGCAGGATACCCACCTTTCGTGAGTATGACTAGGATGAAAATCTAGCAAAGGACACAGAGAAGTAACTAGACAGGTAGAAAGAGAACCGTGAGAGTAAAAGGTCATGAAAAACTAGAGAAAAGAGTATCAAGAATAGGGTGATCAATTTTATCAAAGTTTCCAGAAGATTGAAAATTGAGAAAAGGCCATTAGATTTGGCAATTAAGAGATCGTTAGTACCTTGGAAAAAGCAGTTTCATTTGAATGATGAGGTTGGGAGCTAGACTACAAAGAGTTAAGAAGAGAGTGTGTAGTATTAATTAAGCTGGGACTTTTTTTTTTTACTGTTTTCTCTTTTAGAATGCTAAAGTAACCATGTGCCTTGGATTAAGTCTTACTACGTGCAAAGCCCCAGGCCCACACCCTTTTGCTGGTTAGGTTGAAGACTTTGGGCCCTAAGAAGGGTATATAAACTCAGAGATAAACATTTTGCTTGAGGCTTTCACTCACTGAAAGAGAGTTGGTGTGGAGACTCTGGGTAGCCATTGTTAAGAGCCCCCCAGCTTTGAAGAAAACCCAGATGTTGATGCTTCTCTTTTTGGTAATATGTATGTGATGTCTTGATCAGACAAAGCCTGTCTGTTGAATTGTTTTATTTGATCTGTTGATATTTTCTGTTTTTAATTTCTATTTGTATTTTCTCTGAAGTTCAGGGTGCTGTCTTTTCCTCCTACACTAAGTAAATGATATATGTATGTTTGATTAAAATGAGATTGTTAACCCCTTAAAGTTGCTTTCCTTAGAAAAGCAGGTCAAAGAACCTGTGTGCTGGTGTCAGTGGCCTTACACAGCAACAGTTAGCAGCAAGCAGCATTGTTGTTACAGAGTGAAAGGAAAAGAATAAGAGGGACCTATTGTAGATGGCCTTGAAAAGGTTTAGTCACAAAATGGAAGAGATATAGAAGACAATGACTGGTGAGGATGAATGGATCAAGTGATGGCTTTTTGAGGATGAGAGAAATATGGGTATGTTTGCAAGCAGTAGAGAAGCAACCAAACATGAAGCGACTGAAGATTAATGAGAGAGTAGAGATGATAGAGCTGGAATTCTACTGGAAATGAAGGGATAGAGTGAGATTCTGGCTTTTTTCCTATGTGATTTGAGATGAACAATATCTGTTCAAATAGATCTCTAATATCTTCATTTTCTGACTTCTCACTACTAATTCCAATCACAAGCCATTTATGCCTTTCTGTCCCGTCTGAATCTTATCCATGTTCTTCCAAAAGTTTGCCCCAAGACTCTCCATACAAAATGCCTTGTGCCTGTCATATAACTAGCTCATCTTTTCTTTTTTATTATGTAATTCCTTGATTATGTCGTTTACTTGTATACTTCTTTGGAGTTTTTTTTTTCATTTCAGAGGTTATGTGCTGCAGCTACCAATACCCATGGCAAAATTAGTTCTTCAGAGTTGTGTTTCATTGTTATATAAAATATCAGTAAATGTTAGTATTGAAAAGATGGGCTTTTGGTTTCATGGCAAACTTGGGGTCAATAAAAACATTTTGCAATTTCCTGAAATGTTTCCCCAATAAGATATATTTATATGTGTGTCTCCCCCTTTTCTCCCTGTTGAATTCCTGTCCATAGTAAAGCCCAACTCAAATGCTTCATAAAGTTTTCTTTGTTGCTTTGTTTCAATAATGACCTTCCCTCTTTGATGTCATTATATCTCCTCCATTAGACTACTTTAAATTCTCTTATGTGCTTATTATGTAACACTGAATATTATAGGTATGTTTTTATCATATCCTCATACTTTTATTCTTTTCCTATAAGCTCCAGAAACTTTTTCACTCCAGAAGCCCCACCCCTGGCTTGCATTTAGAAACACTTTCTACTCCTGTAGCCTTTCCCTCTGGCTGACTGGTTCCTCCCAGAACATTTATTTTAAGGAGGACACCCAGGCCAACCATGTCTTCATTTGTCTCCAGACTACTTTTGACTGAAATTTCTCTACCATTCCCAAACACTGAGTACTTTCATCTCTCTCTCCTCCCATTTTCATCTTCCTTTTATTTATTGCCTTCCTTCATTAGAATGTAAGCTCCTTGAGGGCAGGGACTATCTTCCTTTGTGCTTGTATTTATATTCACAGCACCATGAAAAGTACTTCTTACATAGCAAGTATTTAATATATACTTATCAATTTGACTATTCAACTGTAAACTCCTTAAGGATAACACCATGTTTCAATAACTCTTTGTGTATGCATGTAGCACTACTATGCACACAGAAGATCTTTTCACAGTGAGTGAATGAATATCTTATTTAGTGAGAGAAATGATTTTTTATCTCTGGTATTAACAACTATTTATTGAATCAGGACCAGAGTTTTTCCCCCTTTCTACTTACTCATCCAGAAATCTTGGGCAAAGGTCTACCCAGGCTAAGATTTAATCAGACAGTAAAAGAAATTCTAAGTTAGGGCTAATGGATGGATTCCTGCTTATTGGGTTATATTCCAATGAGGGTCTTGGGCTATGTGATTTGGATCACCTAAGTCTTGGTCAAAGAGATTCATCAATTTCTTTATCACTTGTCTGACATAAGGGAGAATCAACATTTTCCTGGACCTGACTGAGTTGATTGGCACCCTCAGGAACATTCACTTTTCCAAGAACATATAAACTGTGAGCCCACCAACATGAGGGGTCTTTGTCATTCAAGAGTGCCACTGACCTCTTTTTATTAATAAACATGCTCAATGTTAAACATTGTGACCCTAAGCAAGTCACTTAACTCTGTTTGCCTCCATTTCCTCATCTATAAAATGAGCTGGAGACTGAAATGGCAAACCATTCCAGTACCTTTGTCAAGAAAACCCAAAGTGTCAGACACAACTTAACAAAACACTAGGGCAGATAGGTGGTGCAGTGGATACAGTGCTGGTCCGGGATTCATGAAGACTCGTCTCCACTCCAGTATTTTTGTCCCCAAATAACCACAGATGGTGTCAGATAGTCAGACATGACTGAAAAATGACTGAACAAATCAACTATGCTAGATGACCTTTGCACAGTCACATTCTTAATTTCAGTCCCTTCTATTGCCCTCACGCTCTGACCTGGGAAGTTTGTTTAACCTACTAAGTGGTCTGATAGATAGATAGATAGATAGATAGATAGATAGATAGATATACATACATACATACATATATATATATATATATATATATATATATATATACTTCCTATATATGGCACTCTGAAATTCCATTGAAGAGAAAAGATAGCAGCTCTTATTTTTTACCTTTCTTTAAATCCATACTTGAAAATGTTCCCCAAACAAATATTTTAGTAACCAGGTACTTTTTTTTTTATTTTTAAGGCACTTTTTGGAAGATGAGATCAAAAGCAAACTTAGGAAAAAACATCATAAAAATAAACTTTGAGAATTAAGAGTTCTGTGGAAAGGAAGACTATGAATGTCAAAACACAGTTTTAAAAATTAAATTTTTGCCAATTGTGAAAAGGCATAAAAATTTTACACACATACACACACAGACACATTTTGGACAAGACTTTTGATTTCATTCACATAGGGAAATGCCTGTGAGGAAATTCCCTCTACCAATGCAGAGTAAGTAAGATGTGCTCTACAATTTATAAAATTAAATATTTGCCTTTGGTGAGGTTAGTAGCCCAGGGTCATACAGCTTGTATTATGTCAGAGGCAAGTTGTGAACTCAATTCTTCCAGACCCTAAGGACGAATCTCTAACCACAATATCACATTGCTTCTTATTATATTTATATAGCTTTTTACAAGATACTGCCCTTCTAGCAACCATATAAGTAGGTAGGGAAATCTAATTTCCATTTTGTATATGAGAAAACCAAATCTTAGAGAGGTTGAGTGAATAACCTGAGGCTACATACTTGAACTAAGATGTTATGACTCTAAGGCAAGAACCAGTGCAGCATCTCATAGGCATCTGTGCATAGGCACTTATCTATGCCTATATAGAAAAACCTGAAATGGAAAAAATTGGGGGGAGGGTAGTGTCCACAGGAGTGGGAACTGGGTTAAGCAACAGGGCCAATTTTGGCATCAGTAACTAACTTTTTGTATACAGTTTTTTGGACCATTGAAGTTAAGTATCATTATCTTGTTTTGTAGTTTGGAAATTTGAGTCATAGAGAAGCTAAGCCAATTGCCAAAGGTCACTCAGTTAGTCAATGGCAGAATCAGGAATTCACTAGTGCCTCCAAGTCCTGTCCTTTTTCCAGTTAATTCTACTCCCTTTTCTCTGTGTTTATAGACTTCAAACTAGTTTTGGGTCCACAGAAGGATTTCATATCTGTCCAAGTTAATTTGGATTAATGTGAACAGTGCTTTGGACAACCACATGAGTATTTTGGGGCATGTTTTTTTTCTGGAATAATTGCAACCTGCTGTACTTTAATTACAGTGACTTTTAGGAAGCTCTAGATATGAATTTTAGTATTTTCTCCCGTTGTGCCTTCAGCACTCTAACTATAAACTTGTATTAGGCTAGAGTCTACTACAAATACAACTGCTTGATAATAAAGCACTGCAACCAAAATACGATGATAGATGATCATAGACATAGGTACAAGTAAGGATTAACTGCAAATGCTGCCAGCTATATCTTAGATGAAAATACTGCATAGCAGTATTCTCCAAAACATTTGGAATTAATTTACAGAAACAGAACAATGTGGTCTGAGTAAAAGTCATAATTTTGATTACCATGTGCCATCTGCATGTTACACAACTTCATAAATGTTCCAGACAAACAGATGCGGAGAGGGAAGCAGTTTTGCTGCATGCTATGATTACATAGCAACAAAGCATCCTGCTACTTGACCAAATTATTTCATCAATGCCTAGCTATGAAAAAGGTATAGGTGACTGTAACAACAATGTTCTTTGCAGCTACTGTGGCTGTGTAAGGCCAATAACAGCAGCACATAGGAGGGCTGCTAGCACAGGTTCTTTGATCTGCTTTTCTAAGGAAAGCAACTTTAAGGGGTTAACAATCTTGCTTTAATTAAACATACATATATCTTTCACTTAGTTCAGGGGAAAAGCTAGCACCCTGAACTTCGGAGAAAGACAAACAGAAATTACAAGCAGAAATTATATAAATAGAGCAAATAAACAAAAATCAATAGAAAGGCTTCTAGCTATCTGATCAAGACATTACATACATAGTTACCAGAGAGAGAAGCACCAACATCTGGGTTTTCAAAGCCAGGGGTGGGGTGCTTCTAAACAGCTACTCAGAGTCTTGTCTGGCCAATTCACATGAAAGCTCTTCCAATGAGTGAGTTCCCAAAGCAAAATGGCAACCTCTGAGTATACATTTCTTCAGGGTTGGACACAAGCGTGGGACTCAAACCCATGTGTCCTAGGCTTTCCCATGACTTAAGCTGGTCATCAAAGACTGCTCATTCAATCAAAGATTCTTTTTTTATATTTATTTATTTTAATTTTTTATCACTATTTAATATATTTGGTTTTCAGCATTGATTTTCACAGGAGTTTGAATTACAAATTTTCTCCTCATTTTTACCCTCCCCCCTACTCCAAGATGGCATATATTCTGGTTGTCCTGTTCCCCAATCAGCCCTCCCTTCTGTCACCCCACTGCCCTCCCATCCCCTTTTCCCTTTCTTTCTCGTAGGGCAAGATAAGTTTCTATGCCCCATTGCCTGTGTATCTTATTTTCTAGTTGCATGCAAAAACTTTTTTTGTTTTTGTTTTTGAACATCTATTTTTTTAAAACTTTGAGTTCCAAATTCTCTCCCCTCTTCACTTCCCACCTACCCTCCCTAAGAAGTCAAGCAATTCAATATGGGCCACATACATATCATTATGTATGACCCTTCCACAATACTCATGTTGTGAAAGACTAACTATATTTTGCTTCTTCCTAACCTATGCCCCTTTATTGAATTTTCTCCCTTGACCCTGTCCCTTTTCGAAAGTGTTTGTTTTTGATTACCTCCACTCCCATCTGCCCTCCCTTCTATTATCCACCCTTTTTTATCTTCTTCCTCCTTCTTTCCTG
>CM053623.1:224656348-224678284 GCA_028646595.1 Phalanger gymnotis
TTCAGTGGACTTTTGGTCCCCTTTTTTCATTTGGCTAATTCTGCCTTTCAAGGCACTCTTCTTCTCATTGGCTTTTTGGAGCTCTTTTGCCATTTGAGTTACTCTGTTTTAAGGTGTTGTTTTCTTCGGTATTTTTTGAGTCTCCTTTAGCAAGTCATTGACTTGTTTTTCATCGTTTTCTCTCCTCACTCTTATTTCTCTTCCCAATTTTTGCTCTAACTTGCTTTTTCAAATCCTTTTTGAGCTCTTCCATGGCCTGAGACCAGTTCGTGTTTTTCTTGGAGGCTTTTGATGTAGGCTCTTTGACTTTGTTGACTTCTTCTGGCTGTACGTTTTGGTCTTCTTTGTCACCAAAGAAAGATTCTAAAGTCTTAGTCTGAATCTGAATCCATTTTCACTGCCTGGCCATGTTCCCAGCTAACTACTAGACCCTTGAGTTTTTTGTCAGAGTATGACTGCTTGTAGAGTTGAGAGTACTGTGTCCCAAGCTTGAGGGATTGTGTTGTTGTTTTCAGAGCTATTTTTACACAGCAAGCTCTGCCACACCAGTGCTCCTTCTCCCCCAAGAACCGCCAACCCAAACCGTGACTCAGATCTTAAGCAGGCTCTGCATTCCTCCTCTGATCTGCCACTTAATTCCTCCCACCAGGCGGGCCTGGGGCTGGAAGCAACTGCAGCTGTAGTTCTGTCCTCAGAGCTCCACCACCTCTGCTGCCCCTGGCGTGGTGGCCGAATCGCAAACTGTTTTCACTCTGTCCTTGCACCTTTTCCCACTAACCTTCTCTGTTGTCTTTGGTGTTTGTGGGTTGAGAATTCTGGTAACTGCCACAGCTCGCTGATTTAGGGTGCCAGGGCCTGTTCTGCCCTGCTGCCAGTCTGGTTGGTCTGGGCACAGCCCATGCTGGGCTCTGCTCCACCATGCTCCCAGCTCTGTGGAATAAACCTTACCCAGAGACCATCTAGGCTGTCCTGGGCTGGATCCCTGCTTCCCTCTGCTATTCCGTGGGTTCTGCAGCTCTAGGATTTGTTCAGAGCCATTTTTATAGGTTTTTGGAGGGACCTAGGGGGGAACTCATTCAAGTCCCTGCTTTGCAGCCACCATCTTGGCTTCACTCCCCAAATTTAAGAATTATTAGATTGCCTGAGAGCCATGATTAAAAAGAAAAAGAGTCTGTATACCATATTTCAAGAAATTATGAAGGAAAACCATATTGATCTTAGATCCAGAAGGTAAATTAAAATTAATTAAAAATTGAAAGAATCCATCAATCACCTGAAAGAGATCCTAACATGAAAACCCTTAGGAATATTATTGCCAAATTTTGGAGCTCCTATGTCAAGAAGAAAATACTTCAAGCAGCTGAAAGAAACAATTAAACTACTATGGAGCCACAGTAAGCATCGCAGAAGATTTACCAACTTCCATGACAAAGAAGCAGGGAGGTTGGAATATGATATTCTAGAGGGTGAAGGAGCTAAAATTAAAAAGAATGGATCAGAGCTGAACAGAAAATTTGACATTCAAACAGAAGACTAAAGAGAATTAAAATGGTAAACATGAATGAGTAATCCTAAGGGACTCAATGGAGTTAAACTGTTAATATTCCTATATGGGAAGATGATAATGAAATTCCTAAGAATTTTATCATTATTAGAGTGGTTAGAAAGAGTCAGAATAGATAAAGGACATGGGTGTGAGTCAATTATGTTGGGATGATCTGTAGAAAAGAATGTAGGAGTTAGGAGTGAGAAAGAGGGATGCACTGGGAGAAGGGGGAAATGGAGAGGTAAAATGGTTCAATTTTCTCACATAAAGGAGATATGTAAGAGTTTTTACAGTGAAGGGGGAGATTGGAGAGGGAAGTAGCAGGCAATTCTTAAATCTCACTCTCATCAGAATTGATTCAGAGGGAAGTATATATAGATACAGTCAGTTGGGTATAAAAATCTACTTTTACCTAATATGGAGGTAGGAGGGGAAGGGAATAAGACATGTGAGAGGAGACGATAAAAGAGAGGGTGGATTGGAGGAGGCAGTGGTTGGAAGAAAGACAGACTGTTGAGGAGGGACAGAATAAAAAGAGAGAGAAAGAAGGCTAAACAGATGGAAGTGGGATGGAAGGAAATGTACCATTAGTGATCATAATTGTGAATGTAAATGGGATGAGCTAACCCATAGAAAGTAAGGAGATAGCAGAATGAATTGGAATATAGTTGCATGTTGTATTTTTTTTCTTTTTAAATTTTGACTTTCAGATACTCTCCCACACAGTGAGAAGACAAACATTATATCAATTACACATGTGAAATCATACAAAACATATTCCCATATGTGACATATAAAAAAGTTGTATATGTTGTATACAGAGTCACACTTGGGACAGAAAGATGCACAAAACTGAAATGAAGGGCTGGAACAGAATATGCTTCAGCTAAAATGAAGAACTCAGTGATAGTTATCATGATCACAGACAAAGCAAAAGCAAAAGTAGACCTAATTGAAAGAGATAATCAGGGAAACTACATTTTGCTAAAAGTTACCATAGATAATGAAGTAATATTACAAAAAATTAAAATGTATTTCTCTGATATAGCCCTAATTCCTCAAATATATATAGGAAACTGAGTCAAATTTAGAAATATAAGAGCCTTTCCCCAAATGATATATGGCCAAAAGATATGAACAGGCAGTTTTCAGAAGAAGAAATCAAAACTATGAATAGTCATATAAAAATTCTCTAAATCACTATTGATTAGAGAAAAGCAAATTAAAACAACTCTGAGGTACCACCTCACATCTATCAGAGATGACAAATGCTGGAAGGGCTGAGGAAAAATAGGTACATTAGTGAAGTGGTCCAATCATTGTGGAGAGCACTTTGGAACTATGCCCAATGGGCTATAAAACTGCATGTACCCTTTGATCCAGTAATATCACTTCTAGGTCTGTACCCCAAAGAGATCAAAGAAAAAGGGAAAGGACCTATATGTACAAAAATATTTATAGCAGCACTTTTCGTGGTGGCAAAGAATTTAAAAGTTGGGGGATGCTCATCAAGGGTGAAATGGCTGAACAAGTTGTGGTATACTACTGTGATAGAGTGCTATTGTGCTATAAGAAGTGCTGGGGGGGTGGTTTCAGAAAAAAATGGCAAGGCCTATATTTACTGATGCAAAGTGAAATGAGCAGAACCAGCAGATCATTGTGCATAGTAACAGCAGTGTCATAAAGCTGATCAACTGTGAAAGACTTGGCTATTCAGATTAATGCAGTGACCCAAGAAAATTCCAAAGGACTGACGATGAAAAAATTCTGCCCACATCCAAACAGAGAACTGATGAACTCTGAGTACAAATTGAAGCACAATTTTCTCGCTTTTTTTTCCTTTTTTTAAAATATCTCATGTGGGAATACATTTTGCATGATTCGACTCATGTAAGTGATATATTGTTTGCCTCCTCAATGTGTGTGGGAGGATTGGAGAAAGAGAGAGAGAATCTGGAACTCAAAATTTAAAAAGAAAAAAGTATCAAAAATAAACAACAAATTTTAAAAATTAAGGAAAAAATTAAGTTGCTTTTACTACACTCTCATTTTAATTTGCTTTTATAGACTGCTAATAGGTCTTCCAGTCTCTGCTCTCTCCCCACTCTAATTCACCTTCTAACCATTTCCTGACTAACTTTTCTTATGCATGTATCTGTTCATATTATTTCTTTGAATAAAACTCATCGCTGACTTTATATTTTCTGTCAAATACAGCTGAATTTCCTTTATCTAGGCCTCCAAAATCTGAAGCTATCCTACATTTTCAGCTTTATGTACTGTACGTTCTAGCAAAACTAGCCTACTATCTTCTCATCGAAAATGCCTTAGGCTTTCATCAGCCATTTTTCTTTGTTCTCATTATTCTCAAGCTTAGAATGTCTTGAGAGGTGAAGTGTCATTATGAATAGGACCCTAGACTTGTAGTCAGGGAGATAAAACTTCGAATTTGACTTCAAATCCTTACCAGCCGTGTGATCTCCCCATGCTTCAGTTTCCTTATTAGTAAAATGTAGTAGAGTAGACTTAAGGACCTCTAAGGTCTCTTCTAGCTCTATCTATGCTCCCATGATCCTTCTTGTTCCACTTTATCTGTTGAATTTCCTGTCATCTTTTAAAACCCAACTCAAATGCTATCTCTTCCATCAAGTCTGTCCATATGGATATTTCCCCTTGGACTAAACGGAGAACTTTTATAGTTCACTAATACTAAACATGTAAGTATGTAGTACAGTTATTTGTGTTTGTACTTAATATACTTATTAGACTATAATTTAATTAAAAAGGATCATACTTTATCTATTTTTATGCCTCCCCCAAAATCTGTGCCAACTAGTGTTCTACACATGGTAGACGGTTAATAAATACAATGAATGAATGAATTTTGAACTATTTTCTTTGTTTAATTGGGTACTAGCTACAGATTACTTTAGACTTCTCATAGGTTTGGTTCTCTCCCAACTTATTCTCAGCAGCAAAATAAATAGTCTATGAATTAAATACCACATTTGCACTTCCTTTATATGTAATTTGGAATAATAATTTCTCACCCAGTTCTTTTAAGCTCTCAATTTTTTTTAAACTTCTCTTTCCTGTTTTGTGTCTTTCAGAGCAATCAGCTTTTCTCTGTTTTGTTGCTCTTTTTCCCCTTTTTTCCAAATTCTTTGCCCCCAATGTTCTTTTATATTTCTTTTTCCTGTCTCCATCCCCTCATTTCCACTAAATCAGTTCTGAGATTCCCTCTCTAGCTGAATAGCACGTTTCACAACTTGAATTCTTAAAGGAACTAGACCATTTTATGATAAAATAAAAAAATCAATGGTTAAGCCATCAAATACCACAAATGTGTTGGACAAATGTAAAATAGATTATATTACAATAAGAATATCCCAAAGTGCATACTGGGCATTTAAGCTATTTAATAGTTTAAAATTGCACTGAGATTTTGGGGACATACCATATGCCTAAATTTCAAAGTTTAATTAATATGATACCAGCATAAAGGAATCAAGCAGGGGAGCCATATTGATTTGATGAGAATAAAGGATAGAGTCCATTTGAGTGGACTTTAATTTTCTCTCCTTGAAGAGAATATGGAACTGAACAATAACAACTCATTGAAAAAGAATAAGGACAGCTCCTGGGCTGAGGTATTTATAAACTCATTCACACTTTATTGAGTATAAGTGTTGGTGGAACTCAAATGCCTAAGAATGATTTGATTGGATTAGGCTATATTGGATTAGAGACTCCCCTTCGAACTAGGTGATTATAAAAGGGAGCAAGAAGTCTTCACTGAAGAAGTGGATTCTTAGAGAAAGAAATAGAACATCACAAAGGAACTAGGCAGGGTCCTGGGATGGAGGAATAAAGCCTGTGTATTTACACAGCTTCTCTTACAAGAGTCAATAATCACAACCTGGAAGAGACAAAGGCAGCTTGTAGTTGCAGCTTGCATGCACACAGGTCAAAAAGTAGCAATTAAGAGTCAGTGGTGAGGTTGCTCAGTCATATAACCCCCAAAAAGGGTGGACACTTTTAACAGCATCCTGGACATGACAAATTCCTGGGAAGTTCAGGGATCCAGACTTCTAGTGAGAGGACAGAGTGTTCATGGAAAGCATATATCTATTAAACAAAGAGAATCCTAGGACAGAGCTGTCTATAGAGAGAAGGGGATGTTTCTGGACAGTCCTAGCCTTTCAGAGAAAAAAAAAAAGATCAAACATAGGACCCCAGAGCTAAAAGAGCAGTAAGTAACTGAGAAAAAAATCTGGACTTTACCCTCTGCTACTACTGTGAGTTATTCAGGTGGGGCAGATCTCAGGGGAAAATGGTTACCAGCATAGAAACTCCAAATTTCTTTTCCCTTCTGTGTGAAGTCCAAACTCTTAGGATAATATTATAAAGCTGGAGGAATGTATAGGTCCCAATGGATAAAGGTAGAATTCACCAGAGTATTCAAGGGCCTCTCTAGCAACCCCAACTTTGCTTTCCTTCCAGGGGAAGTCCAAACCTTCAAAGTAATACTATAAGGTTATGTGGTTATACTGAAAATCCACATTGGGGATATATATTCCCCTTGCTTAATATTATAGCTCTTGAGTCCGCACTGGCATGCTTGTATTTGCTTCCATAAAACTAGCCACTCACCATAATAACACCACTAGATCTTAAGCAAAAATACTTAACAACAGTAATCAATATAACACATTCAATAGTAGGAATAATCAAGACTTTACAGACTGTGTATAAGCCTGGGTCATAATCTCCCACCAATGTACCCAGTATCTCTAGGGTGAGTACGCATACACAGAAACCTAACATGGAAACACAATTGAAGAAAACCTATGTGCACAGCATAACTTACAATTCTGAGCTAAAGGCCTTCATGATATCGATCATTCAGGGACATTTTCACTACTTGAAGCTGCTTCTTTGCTAATTGTTCTTCTTCTGGTCCTCTTTTACCACTCTCCTATTGAGCAAATCTCTCCTATTTTCAAATAGTTAATGTATTGACAAGTTCTTACAAATTGCTATCACATTTAATAGGGGTTTGAAAAAGTGTAATACCATCATATTGGCTAGCAGTTCTCTTTAAGCCAAAAAAACTAGAAGGTTCATCAGACTGGCTTTCTCTGAGCAATGCAGACAAAACTCGGCAGCTTTTCACTCACTAGAATTATTTCTCTTTCACATAGTTATCAGTTAGCTAACTCAACAGCACATTAGTTGCAAGGACTGTAAGTCCCCTTTTTATTTTTCTCTCACAACCAGAAAGGGCAGCAGAGAGCAACAAGCACCTTTGAGAGACTTCACCTCTCTCATACAGTGGCTTTCAATGAGAATAAGCTTTTCTGTAGCCTATCTGGGACTAGCAGCCAAAGCCTTCTAGCCAGCTGTTTCCCCTCTGGCTTGTTTCTTCACAGAGCTTCATTTATCCCACCTCTTCTGCTAAGTTTTCTTCAAAGATTCTTGACTTCTTCTGCCAGGTTCTTCATCTTAATTTCAGTGGCTCAAATTAATGCCTCAATTCAGCAGTGACTCACCTTTCCCCTGCTAGATTAAAAGCCTAAAGAACTTTCTTTTTCTTTTATTTTAATAAAAAACTAAGAGTTTTTATTTAATCATACCACAGTACTTAAGCAGTTATTTACCTTTTTTGTAATATTAATTTCTTAAAACTAAAAACAAGTTACATGCAAATGAGCTGAGCCCAGGACCACAATGCCCTATAGCCACAACACTTTGAAGTCCTCAAATTGGTTCTTTACACTTGAACTTTAAAAATGTCTAGTTCATAAAAATTCTCTCTCTGCCCCTTTTCAACCACTAAGCTTCTCACAAACAAAAAGGCTATCACCTTACATCCTTTACAAAGTAGTTTAAGCCTTCTTAATTTTATTATTTAGGCAAAAGTTCGTAATCTTCCCCCTTTGGCAGCTATGTTGCTTACATTCCACCTGAAAACTATGTTTCTTTATACATATATTTTAGTAATTTTTATTAAACAAAAGTTCTTTTTTTGCTCCATTTCAGTCACCAAATTTCTCCTCTAAAAGCTGCATTACTTTACATTCTTCACAAGTTTATTTCTTATTCTTTATACAAAATTATTTTTTCTTCTCCTTTCAGCAAACTATTCAAACATTAGGGACAATACCCTATATAAAGAAGAGAGAAATAGATCAATAGACAAGGATGGATACTGCCTACATCAATATTTGCCTTTTTCTGTAACTGCTTGTGTGAAAACACAGTTTTACCTAAGACATTAAAAATCTAAAAGACCAATTAAAAGGAGCATAGCTTATTAGAACAATAAAACAGAGAATAGAAGATCTTGCTATGATACTCCCTTTAGTATGGTGGCTTTCTTTCTAATATGTGCTTAATTGCATTAAAAATTATATTGTTCTAAGGAATACTTTTTGAATCAAGAATTAAAAATGAAGAATTCTGATCAGTAAAAAAGACAACACACTCAATTATTAGGTGTTCTAGAGTAGATTAGTGAATATATTTGTTTCAAAGAACACGGATTAAAAATTATAGTATATGACTGTGATGAAGTACTATTGTTCTACAAGAAATGATGAGCAGGATGGTTTCAGAAAAACCTAGGAAGACATATGAACTGATGCAAAATGAAGTTAGCAGAACCAGGAGAACATTGTACACAGTACCAGCAATATTGTAATGATGATCAACTGTGAAAGATCTAGAGGAACAGAGCCAAAATGGTGGAGAAAAGGCAAGGATTTACCTGAGCTGTCCCCAAAATCCCTCCAAACACCTTTAAATAATTCCCTAAAACATATTCCGGAGTGACCACAAGAAGATGGGTTGAAACAAATTTTCAGCCCAAGACAATTTAGAAATTCTGTAACACAAGGGCGAGAACGGAGCACAGTCCACATAGGCCATGCCAGTGCAGATTGGGCCCCAGCAAACCAGCAACAGGACTTGGTAGTGACTGAATCAGCAGTGGTAGTAACTGATCCAAGAGCTCTCAGCCCACAGATGGTAAGAGGGTTGAACAACTGGTCACAGGATTACAGGGTCTCTTTGCTGGCACTGAGTGCAGGACTCTGTTGCTTTGTTTGTACCCAGATCCAGGTCCCAGTCCTGGATGACAACCCCAGGGTAAGGAAGAGGTGCAAGGACAGTTCAAGGACAGCAAAGAGGGATTTTAGTCACTCATATACCAGATCATAGGCCAGGAGATCAGCAAACAAACTAATCCTTAAATAATCCTGCCTTGGGAAGTGGGGATTAAGAGGAGAGGGACAGAAAAATTTGGAACTCGAAATCTTATAAAAAATGAATGTTGAAAACTATCTTTATATGTAATTTGGAAAAAGTAAATATTATCTACAAAAAAATAAAATGACCTATTCTATTTTGAAAAAAAAAGTGTGGAAAAGAGAGGCTGCCTACCAAAGTGAAGATATACAGAGCCATTGTTCTGATTTCATTGTTGTAGGCCTATGAATCCTGGATAGTCTACCAGTGTTCTTGCCCAAATTTTGAATTGCTTCCATTTGAATTGTCTCAGGGAAATTATGAAGCTCACCTGGAAGAGACAAAGGCAGCTTGTAGTTGCAGCTTGCATGCACACAGGTCAAAAAGTAGCAATTAAGAGTCAGTGGTGAGGTTGCTCAGTCACATAACCCTCAAAAAGAGTGGACACTTTTAACAGCATCCTGGACATGACAAATTCCTGGGAAGTTCAGGGATCCAGACTTCTAGTGAGAGGACAGAGTGTTCATGGAAAGCATACATCTATTAAACAAATCCTAGGACAGAGTTGTCTACAGAGAGAAGGGGATGTTTCTGGACAGTCCTGTACTTTCTTGAACTGAACTGGCAAGCATTCAAACTTTACTGGAGAGACAGAATTTCTGATGGACTGGCCATGAATGCCAAAAGTATACTTGCCAGAAAGATTATTTTACAGGTCTTTTCTATGGTTAGGTTTTAAGTTTAGAGTTAATATTGGGGTTAAATGGCAGAACTCACACAAAGATATATGACAGCTATTTATTTTTTCCACTACAAAATAAATGCTTAAAGAACAAGTGTCATAAGCAAGCATTATCTAATACTGAAAACATGAAACAATATTCTGTAACCTGATGTACTATTCTGAAAGGCAAAGGGACTTTGTGGGACTACTAAACAGATATTTCTGATCTATACTGTCTGTGTAACTCATAAGTCTGGCTCTCCTAGCAAGCCTGAACATAGATTAGGCTTTCTTGATTCTTTCAGTTGAAGTTTCTTCCTGATGTTAATATGTTGTCTCCTGCAAGAAGAGATATAGTTGCAGAAATTACTTCTCTTTGGATAATGAAAACCAACTTGGAAGCTCCTTGGCTTTCAGATTCCTGAGGTCTAGATCTAGACCAGATCTAGAAACTTCTGTTTCTCAGGATCACTCCTCAATACCTGAGCTCAGGGAAGTAAATTCCAAACAGAAAAGGAACCTTAGGACTTCAAGTACTTTCTAAAGGCTAGTCAAGTACATATTTTTCCTGCCATGTGCTCATAGCCACCAAGTTTCATTCCCCTCCCCCAACTGGAATTCAGAATGCATAGAATATGCACTCAAAAGAGAGAGGGAGAGAGGAAAGTGGGGTCCTTCTCCTCTCCTGGTATATACTTTTGGATAGGTAGCTCTTCTTGACAAAGTTGCCAATCAATTTTGATGCTTTTTCCAGTCATGGGGACTGATAAGGAATTGTTTCATTATCTCAAAGTACAAGTCCTTCAGTTCTTAGCCAGAGCCAGTGTCCATCAGCTATGGAGTCAGAGTATGCTTACCCAGCTCCATGGAAGAAATCACAATACAGTAAATCACAAAGGCTCCTTTAATCTTCCACATTACACAGGGAATACTATATATTCTATTCAATTCTATAGAATATAGAGTACTATATAATTATATAGAATACTATAGTATTTTATAGAATACTAAGTATCACCCAAAGTAAAATGGACAGATATGTGGCAGGTGTGAATAGACTAAAAATGAAAAATTATGCAGAAGTGGTATAAAAGATGTCACTGGAAAATGCATGACTGGAAAAAATGGGCAGCCCACATGCTTCATCAACATCCATGTAATATCCACAGAATACAGCTCAGTTGTAATGGTGAAGTATGGGCAAGAGTAACACAAGGAAAGAAAGCATAGAGAGGGTATAATGTGCAAAGTTGGACAGAATAGCCACATTCATCAGACTCATTAGTATATTACAGTATTTTGCATTTCTGCAAGGCTGAAGGCATAACCACACCTCTGAGGCTTCTGCCAAGAATGGGGAATGTTGCCCAAACATATAAGCAAAAATGAGGCCAGTAGATATGAGTAAAATGGAAAGGCAATGGGATAGTAATCACTCTTCTCCTGGCTTCAGCTCAATTCTAGAAACATTTATTAAGCACCTATGATGAACAAAACACTACGGTAAGTGCCAGTAATAAAAAACAAAAAACTGACACAACTTACTTCATGTAATTTACATTCTGTTAGTGTTATAAGAGTGAAGAGGAAGCAAAGTGCAGGTGAGGAGTGTAGTTCACAGTCAAGTTAGAAAAAAAGGATAATTTGGAAAGGAACCAATAGTGAGAACTATGTTGCCCACAGAATACAAGGCATTTGAGAGGAGGGATTCTTTCAATCTTAGTTTTTGTCTTTGTATTACCAGGGCCTGGCACATAGCAGGCCAGTTAACTTGACTAATTGATTGGATTGGGGATTTCAAAAAGGAGATGGAAATTTAATAAGTTTTGAAGGAAAATAAGGATTTAGAGGACGGAAGATACAGAAGGAGTACCTTCCAGAGACCTCTTGGGAGAATGCATGATGGAGGGATATGGAATGTGAGCTTAAGTGAACAGTTTAATGGGAAAATATATTTTGAAAACACAAATAATACAAAATAATGTTAACATAGTTAAACTGGAGAAAGATTGTGAATGGCTTTAAATACTTGACTGAGGACTTTTAATTTTTTCTAGGTACAAATTTTTGATCAAGGGAGCAACCTGTACTTTAGAAATTCTCTCTCTCTCTCTCTCTCTCTCTCTCTCTCTCTCTCTCTCTCTCTCTCTATATATATATATATATATATATATATATACACACACACACACACATATATATATATACATATATAATATCTATATATATATCTATATCTATACATATAGATATATATATCCATCTATCTTCTGAGTCCTGCCAATTCCGTTAGGTTTCATAGGCTCATTTTATTCAGTATTTTTTGGCCCTGAATTTTCATAGATCATTTTTGGGGATCTAGATGTAAAATTTCATTACTATGAGGAACTTCCAATGTAAAAACTCCATCTAGTTGGAGAATTGGATTACATTACATTGGAGAATCACCTGAAGACATTGAGAAGTTAAATGACTTGTCCCAGATTGTATCCCAAGTATAAGCAAGAGATACAACAGGTCTTCCTGACTCCGAGGCTCGTCTTAGCAGCA
Source organism: Phalanger gymnotis (assembly GCA_028646595.1). Classification (NCBI taxonomy): domain Eukaryota; kingdom Metazoa; phylum Chordata; class Mammalia; order Diprotodontia; family Phalangeridae; genus Phalanger; species Phalanger gymnotis. Next base: position 224,668,417 of record CM053623.1, read on the forward strand.
TACCTCATTGACTTTTTTTTTTTAGAGTCGTAGCGGCTTTATTAGGGACAGAAAGTACCAGGGGATTAAGAGTTGCATTGGGACTCTTCTTCTTTCCAAAGGTGGGCACTACATTGACAAAGCGTCGGTTGTACTGCATCCTCCTCTTAGCATGCCTAGTCTTCTTCTTCTTCTCCTGCTTGGCCACCTTGGGAGTCTGACCCCTCACTTTTCCAGCTCGGGCCAGAGAGCCATGGACTTTACCTCCTAGCACCCGACCCGCCACTTCCAGGGTGGACAGGGGCTCTACCCCGCGCTGCCCCAAGACAGCTTCATCCTCCAGTGGGGAGCCTCCTAGAAGCAGGACCTGATCCTCGGGGGCGATGCCCTTCAGAGACACCACATGGGCCATGGTCTGGGTGACGGAGAACAAAATACAAACAAAGTACAAACATTGACAGACAGATGCAATATAATTCATGGTTACCAACATCTAGGTTCAGCCCAGGAGCTCATAACAAAGGCTGGCCCAGAATCACATGAGCCACCACTGCTGTGGGTTAGAGCTCCAAAAAAAAAGAAAAAAAAGCCAACTCCTGGTTTTACATCTTTTTCAGGGTCAGGGGAGAGTCACACATGCAACTCACCCACGTGACTAGAATCATCACAAAGAGGCCCCTTGAACCCACGTGGTCTAAAAGCCTCTGATGTCCCAAACATGTCACTCAAACTCATGTGTAAACTAGGCCCTCCCCTTAGGTAGCCCTACCTTGGGCCCCACCTTAGTTACCAATCCACACCCACATAGGTTTTACACCTAATAGGGGTTTGGGCCTGGGGCTTAGCACCTAGTAAGACTCAATGAAATACACTGAATTACTCAAAGGAAACAAAAGCCAAACTATTCAAGGGCACTTGGTTGAACTAAGTGCTAAGAGCCCATTTTGCTTATCAACACAGTGATATCAATCATGAATAATGCAAATGTAATAAGATATGAGCTCTTTGAGGGAAACTGGTACTGGAAAGTGGTATACATGTTTTAATTCATCTCAAATATATAAAACTTTCCCCCTCTTTTGTTAACGTAAGGCTGCCTTGTTTCAAGGTATAACGTATGTCTTTATCTGAGGCAGGGAGCTGCTGCAACTTTGCCAATTAATGTTTGGATTTAAAGAAAAAAGAGATTATTAGAGAGACTTTTGTGTAAGTTGGCAAAGATATATACAGGTGCTCTAATACTGGAAAGGAATAGAAAGATGATTGTTGAGCTAGAATTTTAAATAAACCCAAATCCACTCTAAGAATCAGAAACCCTGTTCCTGTGTGACTACAAGCAACACATAATATTTCCTGAATATTTTTTTTTGCTGAGAAGCATTCATTTTATGTCACTTTTTAAAACAAAAGTTAACTGTCAAATTGTTTAAAATTCCATCGGAAAAATTCAGGCTATCACAAAAATGTTTACTCTTTTACTCTTCCTATGTATATTGCATTACTCATGAAGGGAAATGGAAAGAATCTGAGAAATGCTGGTTTTAGCAGCAAGTGAGACAGTATTTCATCACTGTAATAGACTGTGTAAATGCATTCAACTTCTTGATGCATATTATCATAGTTATGATGTTACTGTCACTATGGAAGCCATAAAAGATTGAACAAATTCCAGAGCTATCAGTGGAGAGGATTCCTCCTGCAAAAGGATAGCATGAGCTTAAAATTCTTCCTGTGTAATGCAGAAGAGCAAAGATTAAAAAGATCCATCTTTATATTGTTTTGTTCAACAAGACCATTCACTTCAGAACCCATGACTCATTTCTAGTATGGTAACAGATGTCCTTTTAAAGTAATTCTAGACAGTTTTTGCAGTTGCAAAGAATTGAAAATAAAGTAGGTGTTCATAAACTGAGGAATGGTTAAACAAATTCTGGTACCTGGATCTAATAGAATATTACTGAATTGAACTGTGAGAGAAAAAAACAAATAAAAAAATCAAGGAGCCATAAGAAGGTTAATATAAAATGATCAAGTCAATAAGAATTTATTAATTATCTACTATGTGGCAAACACTGTGCTAAAGCCCAGGGTATAAAAATAGATGAAAAGTAAATCAAACAGAACAGGAAAATAGCACACACAATGACTGAAACTATGTAAATGGTAGAATTATGAAATAAACACGAAAATTGCAATTACATTTGGTTTTTAAAAAGATTTGGGAGGGTGAAGCCAATATGGTGGAGAAAAGGAAGGGATTCGCTTGAGCTGTCCCCAGTTCCCTGCTGAACAACTTTAAATAATGTCTCAAAACAAATTCTGAAGAGACAGAACCCGCAAAAGAATGGGGTGAAAAAATTTGTAGACCACAACAACTTAGAAGGTCAGCAGGAGAGGTCTATGGCACTGGGGTGACAGTGGAGCACACTAGAGCACAGGCTGCACCAGTATAGACCGAACCACAGGAAACCAGTGGTAGACCTTGTAGAACAAGCTGTGGACATCAGCTGGTTCTGGAGCTCTCAGACCAAGATGGAAAGAGGGTCAGACAATTTCTCAGAAGGACATTACAGAGTCCCTTGGCTGACACTGGGTGCAGGCCTCTGTTGAATTGTCCCTACATAGAGCTGAGCTGCAGTCCTGGGTCATAGTACCAGGGCTAGGAGGAGCACTAGTAGTGCTGATCGAAAGATCAGAATCTGGTTACAGTTCCAGCTATAAAGAGTGCTTGTGGTCACTCACAGTCCAGAGCACAGGCCAACAGAGTAGTAAACACAGCTTTCCTTAGGTCATACTTACTACCTTGGAAGAACTGAAAGCTTATATACTCCCAGATCTAGCTCTGAAAATAGCTGTACAAAAAAACCTAAAGCTTGGGAAAGTACTCTTTTCACACCAGGAGCAGAGTGCAACTTTAATATAAAGCTAAAAGCCAAGAAATAGATTAGAGAAAATGAACAAAGAACAAAAAAAGTTCCTGACAACAGAAAGTTACTATAATGACAGGAAAGATCAAAACACAAACTCTGAAGAAGAAAACCAAATCAAAATTGCTGCATCCAAAGCCTCAAAGAAAAATGTGAATTGATCTCAGATCCTACAAGAGCTCAGAAAGAACTTAAAAATCAAATGAGAAGAGTAGAGGAAAAATTGGGAAAACAAATTACACTGAAATCATAAAAAAGAGTCAACAGCTTGGTAAACGAGTCACAAAAACAAATACTGAAGAAAATAGCACCTGAAAAAATATAAAAGGTCCAATGCTAAAAGAGGTACAAAAATTCAATGCAGAGAAGAATATCTTAAAAAGCAGAATTGGCCAAATGGAAAAAATATACAAAAATTCACTGAACAGAAGAATGCCTTAAAAGTTAGAATTGGCCACATGGTAAAGGAGATACAAAAGCTAACTGAAAAAAATTTTTCTTTAAAAATTAGATTTGATCAAGTGGATTTTAACGACTCCGTGAGACATCAAGAAACAATAAAACAAAATCAAATGAATGAAAAGAAAATAGAAGACAATATGAAATATTTCATTGTAAAACAATTGACCTGGACAATAGATCCAGGAGAGATAATTTAAGAATTATTTGGACTACCTGAAAACCATGACCAAAAAAAAGAGCCTACATATCATATTTCAAGAAACTATCAAGGAAAACTCCCCAGGTATTCCAGAAGCAGAGGGTAAAATAGAAATTGAAAGAATCCATCAATCACCTCCTGAAAGAGATACAAAAATGAACAATTCCAGGTATATCATAGACAAATTCCAGAGCTTCCAGGCCAAGGAGGAAACATTGCAAGCAGCCAGTATATCACAGAGCCACAGTCAGGATAACACAAGATTTAGCAGCTTCTACATAAAGGATCAGAGAACTTGGAACAAAATATTCTGGAAAGCAAAAGATTTATTATTATAATCAAGAATTACCTACCCAGAAAAACTAAGTATAATCCTTTGGGGAGCTAGATCTGGGAGTATATAAGCTTTCAGTTCTTCCAAGGTAGTAAGTATGACCTAAGGAAAGCTGTGTTTACTACTCTGTTGACCTGTGCTCTGGACTGTGAGTGACCACAAGCACTCTTTATAGCTGGAACTGTAACCAGATTCTGATCTTTTGATCAGCACTACTAGTGCTCCTCCTAGCCCTGGTACTATGACCCAGGACTGCAGCTCAGCTCTATGTAGGGACAATTCAACAGAGGCCTGCACCCAGTGTCAGCCAAGGGACTCTGTAATGTCCTTCTGAGAAATTGTCTGACCCCCTTTCCATCTTGGTCTGAGAGCTCCAGAACCAGCTGATGTTCACAGCTTGTTCAGTTGCCCCCAAGGTCTACCACTGGTTTCCTGTGGTTTGGTCTATACTGGTGCAGCCTGTGCTCTAGTGTGCTCCACTGTCACCCCAGTGCCATAGACCTCTCCTGCTGACCTTCTAAGTTGTTGTGGTCTACAAATTTTGTTCAGCTCTGTTCTTTTCATCAGGAATTTCTGATGAAAAGAACAGAGCTGAATCAAAAATTTAACATTCAAACAGAAGACTCAAGAGAAGCGTTAAAAAGGTAAACAGGAAAGAGAAATCATAAGGAATTCAATAAAGTTAAATTGTTTACATTCCTACTTGGGAAGATGACACTTGTAACTCCTAAGAATTTTGTCACTATTAGAGCAGTTAGAAGGAGTCTGCTTAGATAGAAAGCATGAGTGTAAGTTGAATATGATGGCATGACATAAAAAATAAAATTAAGGAGTGAGAAAGAGGAATGCACTGGGGAAAAGGGAAAGGGATAGGTAGAATAGGGAAATTATCTCACAGAAAAGAGGAACAAAAGAACTTTTACAGTTGAAGGGAGGTAAGCAGGAGTACTTGAACTTGAACTTGGCTCAAAGAGGGAATGACAGATACACTTAGTTGGGTATAGAAATCTCTCTTACCCTATAGAAAAGTAGGAGAGGAAGGAGATAAGAGAAAGGGGATATTGATTGAAGGGAGAGAAGACTGGGGGAGATGGTAGTCAGAAGCAAAGCACTTTTGAGGATGGACAGAGTGAAAGGAGAGAAAAAGTAGGATAAGAAGGAGGAAATAGGATGGAGGGAAATACACACACCTGTGGAAAAAATTTTACAACAAATTTCTCTGATAAAAACCTCATTTCTCAAATATATAGAGAACTGAGTCAAATTTATGAAAATAAGAGTCATTCCTTAATTGATAAATGGTCAAAGAATATTAACAGGTAATTTTCAGACAAAGTAATCAAAGCTACCTATATAGAGCCATATAAACAAATGCTCCAAATCAATGTTGATAAGAGAAATGTAAATTGAAACAACTCTGAGGTACTCCCCCCACACACACACCTATCAGATTGGTTAATATGACAGAACAGGAAAATGACAAATTTTGGAGGGGACATGGCCAAATTGAGATACTAATGCACTGTTGGTAGAGTTGTGAACTGATTCAATCATTCTGTAGAACAACTTGGAACTATGTCAAAAAGGCAATTAAACCATACTCTTGCAATACCACTACTATAAAGAGACATAAAAAGAAAAGGTCTTATATGTGCAAAAATATTTATATCAGCTGCTTTTATGGTGGCAAAGAATTGGAAATTAAGGGGACACCCATCAATTAGGGAATGGCTGAATAAGTTAGAGTATATGATTGTGATGTAATGCCATTGTGCTACAGGAAATGATGAGCAGAATGTGCTCAGGAAAACCTGGAAAGACTTACCTGACCTGATGCTAAATGAAGTGAGCAGAACCAGGAGAATAGTGTTCACAATAACAGCAATATTGTACAATGATCAGTTGTGAATGACTTAGCTATTCTTAGCAGTGTAATGATCCAAGATAATTTCTAAGGACTTGTGATGAAAAACATTATGCATCTCCAGAGAAGTAACTGATGGAGTCTGAATGCAAGTCTAAGTATACTTTTTTAAACTTTATTTTTATTTTTTTAGATCTGTGGGGTTTTTTCCCCAACATGACCAATATGGAAATATATTTTGTATGACTGCACAGGTATAACCTATGTCAAATTGTTTGCCTTCTCAATGAGGAGGAAGGAAAGGGAGAGAGGGAGATAATTTGCAGCTCAAAGTTTTAAGAAACAAATATTAAATTTATTTTTACTTGTAACTGAGGAAAAGAAAAATATTGAATAAGAGAAAAAGAAAAAGATTTGGAAAAAATATGCATAACTCCTTTAAATTCAGTGACTATAGCCTCCCATTCTAGATCCCTATTACTCCTCGACTATCAATGCTCAGCTATATCTTGTGAGTCTAAAATATCAAAAATAACCTCAGATCCTCTGTCACTGGATGCCTCATGCTTCAGCAGCTTTGAATCTACCAGTATGTAATTCTTTTATATTACCAGCAATTGTTTGGCATATACAAAAATTAGTCATGGGGTATTCATTTCTTAGAAGGTCAATTTCCTTGGAGTAAACTGTTTCCCATAATTATATTAAGCAAATACTAGGATTTCATCTTTCTCAGTGAGTTTTAGATTCTTTGGGATTGCTATGCTTGCTAGTGTCTCCTCTTTTCTCCGTTAGATCTGGGGATTATATATCACCCTAAGTCTCAAAGGCATGATACAGCTTTGTATCAGATGACCAAATGCACAATGCCTTGGCTAGGTTCCTTACTTGGCTTTCATTGGCTTTGTAGAACTTCTTAGTTCTGATTCCTAAGAACCCATGTAGTATAGAGGCAAAAGTCTTGAAATTGCCATCAAAGGACTAAATTCAAAACTTGCTTCTACTTAGTAAGCTTAGTAAACTACTGCTTCCCACATGAATGATGTAAGATCTATTGACTAGCTGTGCAACACACAGGGATATTGTATAATTTTATGTGCAGTAGTGTGTGTCATGGGTAGAAGACTGCAAGTAAGATAAGTGGCCCCATCAAAAGTCTTGGAGTTTGCTCCAATTATACCCTGTTCCACTTTGCTCCTGGTTTATATAGCTAGCATGGACCTTACTCTAAAAAGGTTCACACACATCATATCCTGATTTTGGTGGGATCTGCACAATTTGCTGGACACAAGTTTCAGTTGACTTTGACATATGATTAATAGAGTCATCCAGTACCTCCCAAAGCAGCCCATCTCAACTTTTGGAAGGCTTTAGTTTTTTGGACGTAGTTTCCCCAATCCCCCTTAATTTGAACCCAGACCTGTCTCTCTGAAAGTTTTATCCAATTCCCTACTATAAAATTCCTTTCCATTATAGAAAATTGTTTGGCATGAAATCTAAAAGCCACTTGGGGCCAAGCAGACCAAATACATTCTGTCTTTCAAAAACTGAAGATAGCTATCATGTCTCTCCTAAATCTCTTGACTAAAGTCCAAAGTTCCTTCAACAAATTCTTATTTAGTATGGTCTTGAGGATCGTTACCATCTTGGATGACTTCTTCTGGACATTCTAGCTTGTCAATGTTCTATGGAAAATGTGGTGCACAGATATGAGCACAATGGCCAGGGCAGAGTTCAATAGAACTTTCATCTTTTAGGACTAGAATATTATACCTTTCTTTCAAAAAAACATTTATTGATGTCTTCTGTTTCTTATGTCTTCATACTTATCCCAAATATCCCTCTTCCTTCATCTCCTAGAGAGCAATTGCATATAACAAATAGCACTTTTAAAGAGGAGGGGGAAAAATCGGCAAAAATGATTGATACATTGAAAAAGTCCAAAATTGTGGAGTATGTAACACTTGTGGGCCTCCCGTCTCCACAAAGGGGTGAATTGGGGGTGTCCTCTTATCTGATTTCGTGCTTGATCTTTATAATTTTGAAACATTTACTTTTGACCTTTTTGGTGTGTAATTATTCTTTTCTTTGACATTGTTGTAGTTACTGTGTATATTATACTTTTGGTCTGATTACTACGCTCTGCATCAATTCATATAGATCTTTCCAAGCTTCTCTATATTTGTCATACACATAATTTCTTACAGCACACTAATATTCCATTATGTTTATATACCACAATTTGTTTAGCAATTCCCCAATCAATGAACATCTACTCTGTTTCTAATTCTTTGTAATCACAAAAACTGCTGCTATAAATGTTTTGGTCTATATGGAGACCCTCTTCTTATTGATGGCTTCCTTGTGGTAAAAACCTAGTAAGGTTCAAAGGGTATGGGAGTTTTAGTCACTTTATTTGCATAATTTCAAATCGCTTTCCAAAATGGTTGTGCCATTTAACAGCTGCACCAACAATGTCTGCCTATCATTCCACACCCTCTCCAACATTGAGTATTTCCATTTAGGTGTCATTTTTGTCAATTTGCAGGTTGCGAGGTGAAACCTAAAGGTTTGTTTAATTTGTATTTTTCTTATTATTAGTAACTTTGAGCATTCTTCTTTTGTGTTGTTTTGAATACTTTGCGATTCTTCTTTTGAGAATTGTTTGCTCATATCCATTGATTACTTACCAATTAGAGAACAGCAGATAGATAGATTAGAAAGATAGATAGATAGATAGATAGATAGATAGATAGATAGATATAGACTTAGATATAGTTTATATATCTTGGATCCCAAGCCTTTGTCAGAGAAATTTTTTAATGTGGTTCCTGTAAGCAAAGAAATTAGGGTTTTGTTTTCTTGTCTAATCTATCACTTTTTCTTTTTTATTGAATTACTTAATATGTTCACATTTCCAGTTATGAAAGTTAGGCTTACATTTTCTTTAATTTGTGTCTAATATCGGTTTTTATAAAGTTGTGATTTTTCCCTCACCTGCTATATATACAATACTATGCTCCTTAGCCTATTCTTTTTAAAGGTGCCCCTATTTCCACTGGCTTTCTTTTCCTCACCCCCCAAATTCCCCTCTTTGTTATCCCTTTCCCTTTGGGGTTTTATTAGTTCTTTTTTTCTTTTCTGCTTTTATCTAGTTATATGATTTCCCCTCCCCCTCCTTTTTTTCTCTCGGTCAAATAGATTCTCCTTTTATCTCCTTTCATTTAACTAGTCCTATTCTATTTTTTAATTTCACTTTCTGCACCTCTTTCCAGAGAGGATTTTTCTTATCCTTTTCATTTTATATACTCCTTTTTTGATTACTCTAGACCCTAATTTTCAGGTTCGTCATCCCTACAATTACCTAGTCTCTATCTAGTCTCTATATTCTTCATGAAATCAAAACTTCCAAAGCATCCATTCTGTGTTCTCCCCACATGACAGAAAGAGTGGCTGGTACTTATTTTCCCCAAATATAGAGCATGGGTTAGTAATGTTTTTCTTTGTAAAAACTGGTGCAAGTTTCACAACTTTGGGGACATCTATAGTCATCCAACCTGTTACTGGCCTAAATTTGTCAATGGATTGTTATCAGTCTATACTGTGCATTTTTCTCAACATATATATGTAAGTTTTTGAGCTTCTCAATGATAGCCAATTTCAAAGGTTTAAGAACCCAAGTCTGATTAGGGGTGTGAGTCTTGTTATCAAGCAAATCTCTGCTAGCATATGCAAATAGCCTATGGTAACCACAGTTCTGCTGGTACATGAATACTACTGTAATAGCATGCTGGTGGGACTGCTCACCTCAAGTCTCTCCATGCTCTAATTCATCCTCCATTCAATCAATCACTAAAGTGATTTTCCTAAAGCTTAGGTCTGATCATATCACTCTGCTGCTCAAAATATCCAGTGGTTCCTGATTGCCTTCAGAATCAAATACAAAATCAGAGAAAGTGTATATGTGTGTACATACATATATGAATATACACATATACGCACATGCATACACATTTTCTTTGATCCAAGTGAATAGCAAAATAGAAATCAAAGACAGTATACACGATAGATAGATTTTTGTTGTTGCTAAGTCGTTTTCAGTC
>CM053623.1:224678784-224690859 GCA_028646595.1 Phalanger gymnotis
CAACATGAGTATTGTGGAAGGGTTTTGCATAATGATACACATTTGGCCTATGCTGAATTGCTTGCCTTCTTAGGGAAGTTGGGTGGGGAGGGAAGAGGGGAGAGAATTTGGAACTCATAGTTTTAAAAGCATATGTTCAAAAACAATTAAAGGCTATTTTTGCATGCAACTAGGAAATAAGAGAAACAGGCAATGGGGCATAGAAATCTATCTTGCCCTACATGAAAGTAAAGGAAAAGGAGATGGGGGCAAGTGGGGTGAAAGAAGAGAGGGCTGATTGGGGAACAGGGCAATCAGAATATATGCCATCTTGGAGTGGGGGGAGGGTAGAAATGGGGAGAAAATTTGTAATTCAAAATCTTGTGGAAATCAGTGCTGGAAACTAAAAACATTAAATAGAAAGAAGAGAGTGAGAAGAGAGAAAGTGAAAATACCTATTGTAGATGGTCTTCTCAAGGAGATTAGCCACAAAGGACAAAAGAGATGACAATATTCAGTAGGGATAGAAGGAGTAAGTGAAGGTTTTTTGAGAATTGGACAGATATGGACATGTTTGTAGACAGTAGGGAAGGAGCCAGTGATAGGAAGGGATTAATATAGGTGATAGAATGAGGATAAAGGGGGCAATCTACTAGAGAAAATGGTGTAAAATGGGATCACTTGAGTTAACCTTGGTAAGAGTAAGGCCACCTCTTCATTCAAGACATGGATGAAGGAAGAGATAGTAGCAGAAGCTATATGAGTGCTTCGTTATGAGGGAGAGAAAAGAAGAGAGAGCTCATAGCCTCAATTTCTTCTGTAAAATATGGGGCAAGGTTCCCACCTGAGAGGGTTGGGAGAGGGAAGCCATGGAATGTTGGAAGGCATGAAAACATTTCAAAGAACTGCTTTGGAGAGTAGGATAGTGAGATGATGAGGAATGTATGGTAGGATTGCCTAGCAGCAATGAAGGCCCAGTTGAGGCTGTAAAATATCAATTTGTAGTGAACTCAATTCAGAAGAGTTGCATTATTTTCTCCACCTTTATTTAATAGCAATGAGTATAGTAATGAAGTCAGTGAATGATGAGAACAATCCAATCTGAGGTTTGATAGGATAACACTGACAATTTTACAAAGAGGCTAGGGACTCAAGAGAACAGATTAGAGATGACCAAGGGTTCAAGATGGATAAAAGAAGGTAGAGTAGCAAGTGAAGGATTGATTGGCTTGGGAAAGGACTGAGTGACTGAGGGGTTGAACATCACAGTATGGACAAAGAGCAGAGTTTGCTAAGGGAAGGCAGAGGGAGAGGTGCAAAGCCAATAGATTATGGTCAGAAAAGGAGATTTTGGAATCATCTAATATGTAGGTGGAGCATTTGTAAGTGATGGCAAGATCAGGTAGGAGATCCTGCTTCACTACTCCTCTTCCCTCAAAAGGCTTGAGATTAGACAGACTGCACAGTAGGAGGTGGAAGTCCCACTTTCCACTGATTTTCCTGTCTCTTCTTTTAGGGACAGGCAGAGCAGGAGATGGAAGACCTCAGTTCAAAGGTCAAGTTGCTGATCTTTGCCCCAGAGTTTTTCCACATCTCAGGAGATTGGGGCTGGCAGTAGGGGATGGGAAATGCTTCATGCTGGCACAGATTTAAGTCGTTTCACTGACCCCTAACAACCTTCCCTCAAGGGACATGCAAAGCAGAAGACAAAAGACTCTGTGAAATGAAGGTCATGCTCTTCTTCTCAGCTGGGCGCAGCAGGAAGCAGAAATCTTCTAGCTCAAGGACAAGTTCCTTTGCAGCTGTTATAAATAATTGTTTGAAATATGAAATTACATTTAAATTTAGTTATTTGTCTCTAGAATTTTTTAAAAATTAAATAATACCAGTTCATGATAGATAATAACTACATAAGAAATTTGGAGAGAAAATTCGCTGGAGCAGCTGAAACTAGTAAAAGCAAAGACAACAGAGACAGTTTAAGAAACAGAAATACAGAAACAAAAGTAATTAAGTCCAATTCCAGAAAATACAATCCATTACTAACATTTACTGTTAATGGAGGCTTAATGGAGACTACTATGTTTGATTATGTGATAATTTTGAGTTTTGAAATGTATTATTTGATGTTGTCATTATAAATGACAAGAATTCAAAATGGAATTATTTAGGCTAAGTGGTTCTAATGACCATAAATACATAAGCAATGACAGACAGCTTTTCCACTGTCCTGACTCATTTTGACCCTATGTCAAATATGTAAACCATTGTGGCTCCTGATTGGACAAGGCTCCCAGCTGACCGCTGTGGCTGTGCACCAACACCTGTTTCTGGGTTTGCCATAACCATTTCAAACCTTCACTCAGTTTCTGGTCTCAATTAGGAAACTCCCTGACCTGAATCTGGTATTGATAAGTTATCCAGGAAATTTCCCCCTCACATCTGGGGCTGATTAGGAGTGCCCTCTCCCCTATCTGGCATTAATTACTCGTTCTCAACCAAACCCATTTTAAGGCATAAAACTTCCATGTTCAGACCCCACTCTGAGCATGTACTGCCACTGAAATCTTTGCCACAGTAGAGCTTTTCTCATGTGACTGACACTGGCCTTTTTGAGTGGCTGAATCTTTATGTTATAATACTCTGTGTGTGTGTGTGTGTGTGTGTGTGTGTGTGTGCGCGTGCACATGCACTTGCTTTGTTTTTGCTTCTTTGCTGTGTTGCTTGCAAAGTACTAATTTTGTGTAAATCCTCAAACCTGGATCTTTGCTCTACCCCAAGCCTTGAGGGCACATAAGCAAGCAGCTTTTTATTGTAGTCCACTGGTTTGGATTGTTCCCTATTTAAAATGAAACCTAATAAGTTGAAAATAAGTCTTGAAAAGGTACATGTTGGCAAGATAAGAAAATTTACCCAAGAAAAGTAGATGCTTTTTAATTAACAAAATGTTTTCAAAAGCCATGTTTGTACTATCAAAAGAATTACTTGTTTTATATAAGATTGTTTACAGAATTGCTAAGTGTAAAAATCTTTATTTGATAGGTGAAATGTTCATTCTACCTACTGCTGTTGATGTAGTTGAAATGATGCTTGGTCATTTACAAAGAAGGTTTGAATGTATCTACTTTTGAATAACACTTGGAACTGATTGGTGAGAACTCTCAGAGAGGGAACAAATCCATGGAACTTCATTAAGCCCCCAATAAAGAACTGCAAATAAATTCTAGCAAAGATGGAGATGTGAGAGATTCCAGCGAAGCCCAATTCCTCTGAGAATCATGAGAGCAAAGATGAAAAAGAGAGCTAGATAAAGCAAAGAACCAATAAAACCAAAAGAGAAGCCCTAGAACACTTCTCCATGAAGTCTAGGGATATACTAAAAACGGCTGGATCCTGTGGGCTTTCTGGTTGGAGGCCCATCAGGCAAACCAAAAGGCAGTCCAACCTCTGAAATGCAGAGCCTGAAGCCAATGGGATCTCAGTCCTAAGCTGTTAGAGCCTTAACTGGGGAGGAAAAAAATAAAAACATTCACCCAATAAGTAACTGCCCTAGGAGAGAGAAATGGGGCAAAGGTGTCTAGGAGACAGTCCCTCCAGGAGGCCTAAATCCAGAACACTCTCCAGTATCTAGTTGGCACCTCTCAGGGCTGCACTAGAGGGCAAAGCTAACTCTAAGCTGACTGCACAGGGGATAAACATGGGGAAAAGGCAAACATGTGTGATTGACCACTGGGAGATGATAAAAATAATAGCTATCATTTATATAGTGCTTTAAGGTTTATAAAGCACTTTACATATGTCAAGTCGTTTGATGGAGGCAGAAGCCAGGGTTAGAGGGAGAAAGAGAGGTGTTATCCCAGATCTTTGGGTAAAGGATATTAAAGAGGGCAGGGAGGGTGATGAGAAATCTACCATTTCTCCAGAATTATGGCAGTGGCAGTGGCATTCAGACTGCAAATGGGGCAAGACCTGGACCTAGCCACCCCAGTCAAAAGTGGGAGAGATATCAGTGTACCCTCTGATAGAAACTTCTGGAGTTCTGGATCTTTACATCTATTCATCACCTGAACTTTGCTTTATGTCTTGTCCCCCCCCCTCCATTAGAATTTAAGTTCCTTGAAACCTAAGATTATTCTGCTTTTTCAGTTTTAAACCTGGAGTTTAGCACAGTGCTTGGCACATAGAAAGGCATGTGTGTGTACGTATATATGTATCTATATACATATATGTATAGGTGTATGTATACACATGTATATGTATATGTGTATGTGTGTATATATGTGTATGTGTATATGTGTATCTGTATACACACACACACATATATAATATAGTTTCTCCATTTATACAATTGGGAAAATAAATTTGCTTCATTTATAGTTGCTTTCATGATCAAATGAGATAAAGTACTATATAAGTTGCTCATTGCCTCATTCATAAAAGGTACTATTACTTTGTGATTTACTACCACGTTTAAAAAATAGATTTGTTCCATGACTCAGATTTCAATTAAATGTTGGTTTGTAGTAGAGAAAGAGATGGAGAGCCTTGTATAGGTGAATGTAAGTGCTCCGATAGCTCATCCAAATTATAAAAAACAGGTGGGTAAGGGAAAGGATTTGCCAGGAAAAGGTGATTCAAATGCTGCCTGGAACAAATTCTCAGGTGCATAGAGAAGACAATGAAATCACTAGACCTCCTAGTTAACTCCCTCAGGGGTCCATAAAAAGGAACATATGACAAACTGAAAGCCATTATCTTTAGCTGAGGCTCTTGGCAAACCTCAAAAAATTTATTTTCAGTGTGCCTGGTACTCAAGTGGCCAAGCAAATGTTCTCTAATTTAAACTATCTTCCAGGAGCAAGTGTCCAGAAGAGATATCAAGAGGCTACTTTAGACAAGAGGCTAAAGCCTGCAAAGAGTGAGGGACATATTCAGAATAGTCAATACAGTATAAGGCTGGGCAGTAGCTGGAAGTGGTGGTAGAGATGGAGCTAATGGGGATCATTATAGTTGTAATGCTGTCTATTGGTAAAAATTGACATCCTTTTATAGACTGGATCTCATGGTGGTTTTATTCTGGGATAGGCACCTTCACTATGTGATCTATTTTTATTTCCATTAGGAAGTCTGTGTGTTGAAGTCTCATGTATTAATATTTCTCCTAGGTCAGAAAATTTGCTAGTCCATCAAATTTGTTTTGGAGACAGCACTTACCTATAAGTCAGACAGGGATTTCCTACAGGTAAGAGAGTTCCCTGGAGCTTTGGTGACTATCTCAGATTCTACTTAGTCAGAATAAAGGCCTATCGATGGAAAGCTGCCCTTAGTACCCAAACGATAGTTGTGGGGTTATGTATACATAGAGATGAGTTGGTGCAACCCATTTGGCATAGATAAGTCATATTAATTCAGGCTTCAACCAAGGTTTCTTGGGATTTATCTGGTTGGGTAGCGTAAAGGGAATAAACTAATATGGATGACAGAGGGCTGTAAATTTTATACAGAAGCATAGCAGAAGATTAAGGAGTAGGTGAAGAGATATTGAGTTTGGGTCTAGATAGATACCTGATTAAGTAAGCTGGAGGAAAGGTCAGGAGAGGTTAGTAGGTCAGGGGTCAAGACAGAATAGGATGGGGCCCATAAGTCCTCCCCAAATTTGGCAAACTGATAGGTGTGGGGAAATTTGGAGACAGAAAACAAGATCGGGCAACAAAACAGGGAATGGGTAGTCATCGGTCTGAGGTAGATTCACAACTAGAACCAAAAGTCGGAGGTAACAACCCAGGACTTCTCCAAAGAGCTCAAGCCTGTGATATCTCTTGCATGGTTGGTGTCAATAACCTTCTAATTGTGTTCTTGGCTCCATTCTCTTTACATTCTAATCTACCTTATATACCTCCTATTATATAGATCTTCCAAATGCACTTCAGTGGTTCTTCATTGCCTAACAAATATAACTCAAACCATTCCACCTAATATTCAAAGTCAACAACAATATGGCTCCAAACTATGACTGTTGCATTTGTAACAATTGGATTACTAATCATTAAACAAAACTTATCCTGACCTTTTTCATCTCCATGCATTTGTCAACACCATCTTCTCCTATTATCCTTTCTCTGCCTTTTGAAACCCTACGTATTCTTCAAGGTCCATCTCAAAAAAAATGCTTTTTTTTTCCATTAATCTAATATGTTCCTGTAATCTCTCTCTCTCTCTCTCTCTCTCTCTCTCTCTCTCTCTCTCTCTCTCTTTCTCTCTCTCTCTCTCTCTTTCTCTCTCTCATTTAATTTATCCCCTTTCTTAATTTCCCCCTTTTCTCCTTTATTTTCACTCTCATAGCACTTGGTGCTATTCATTTATTTACTATTACATGTATATGCATATGAGTCTAATCTTCCTTACTGAAGCCTTTTGAGGTCAAGGACCATGTTTATTAATATTTATAGCACCATAGCACCATACATAATTATTAAGTATTTATTGAGTTGATCTAAATTAAACTAGACAAACAGAAACGACATTTTCTTGGCTTTAGTGAGCTGAGGCAGATCAATTTAACAGTTAACAAACACTTAGTGAGTAACTCAGTAAGAATGCATAGCACTGCGGTAGGTGATGAAGGTGATACCAAGATGAATAAGTAGCTCTTGCTCTTATGGGGCCTTCAGTTTGGTGGGAGAGATAACATCTACACAAGCAACCATTATTAAAAAATAGGATTGTAATGTACAAGATAGGGACAAACAAAGTATTGATTGATAATTGATAATGAGAATTGATAGAATGGACAGATCATTTCTGGCTAAAATATCTCCAGGACTAGAAGTGTTCACAAGTGAAATTTAGCAGACATTTAGAGAACAATTAATCCCAATACTATATAAACCATTTGGAAAAATAAGTGAAGTCCTACTAAATTCCTTTTACAACACAAATTTAGTGCTGATATCTAAACCAGGAAAATCCAAAACAGAGAAAGAAAATTATAGACCAAGTTCCCTAATGAATATGGATGCAAAAAGGTTAAATAAAATGCTAGGAAAGAGATCACAGCTGCATATCACGAGGATAATACACTACAACCAGGTGAGATTTATACCTGGAATTCAGGGTTGGTTAAATATTAGGAAAAATATCAGCATAAATAACCAATGGTCAGAAAGAGGTTACAGGGAACACTTTGCTGGCACTGGGTGAGCTAACACTGTTGGGGACTCTATTGCCCATATGCAGTTCTGGGTCACAGTTTCAGGGTGTGGAAGAATGCTAGCACTTAGGGATACAGGAGAATAGGAGACCTGGTCACAGTTCAAGGCCAAAAGGAATGCTAGTGCTCCTGGCTGCAAGGGAACAGGGGAAGTTTCTGGGTATACACTAGGGCTCAGACTAGAACAGTGACCACACCTTTCCCCAGATCATACTACTTTGGAAGCACTGAAAACTTACATGTCCCTAGAACTAACTCTGAAAACAGTAGCAGGCAGCTACCCAGCTGAACTTTCCTCACGTTCTACTTCAAACAACTTTAAAAATAACAACTCAAGTCAAATTTTGGAGTGAGAGAGCCAACAAAAGATCAGGGTGAGACATTTATCTGGCCTATAAAAAACTTAAGAGTTCTCAAGAGAAGTCTGTCACACTGGAATGGAGGCCTGTCCCAAGCCCACATATGGGGTAGTGTCAACAGCAGCTGCAGCAGCAACTTTTGGAGTTCTCAGTCTAGATATGGTAGCGGTTGGACAACTGGTCAGAAAGAGATTACAGGGACCTCTTTGCTGGCATTGAGTACAGCTGTCACTGATTGGCAACTCTTATTGCCCACATGCAGTTCTAGGTCTCAGTTCTAGGGCAGAGAGGAGTACTGGTGATCTGTCACAAGAGAACAGAAGCCCTGGTCCAGTTCCAAAGCAAGGATCACTAGTGTTGGTGGCTGCAGGGGAGTAGGTGCCCTTCCTGGGTAAAGACCAGATCACAGGCCAGGCCAGCAGTGCCAATACCTCCCCCTGTGTAAATACTGAATTACCACTGTGTAAATACTGAATTACCACTATGTAAATACTGAAAACTTGCAGCCCCCTCCCCCACCAAACTACCTCTGAAAACAGCATCTAATAAGACCTGAAGCTTGAGACAATGCCTCCCCATCCCCAGGTGGGCAGAGCCCAATTTCAACAAAAAGTACCAAGTCAGGAAATAAACTGGAAAAATGAACAACCAACAACAAAAGAATTTGACCATTAAAAAGATACTACAAAAAAAGATAATACAATGGTAGGGAAAACCAAGAAAAAGAAAAAGACTCAGAAAAAGACAACAATGTGAAAAGGGCTCAAAACAAAGCCTCAAAGAAAAATGTTAATTAGACCCAATGCCAGTAAAAATTCCTGGAAGAGTTAAAGAAAGAGATTAGAGTAGTAGAGGAAAAATTGGGAAAAGAAATGACATTGATACAAGAAAATTATGAAAATAATTAACAGCTTAGTAAAAGAGGCAGAATAAAATATTGAAGAAAATAACACCATACAAAAACAAAATTAGCCTAATGTTAAAAGAGGCACACAAATTCACTGAAAAGAATCCTTTCAAAAGCGGAACTGACCACATAGAAAAAGAGGTACAAAAGCTCATTGAAGAAAACTAATTTCTTAGAAAATTAGAATTGGGCAAATGAAAGCTAATGACTCTATGAGACACTAAGAAACAATAAAACAAAGTAAAAAGAATGAAAAAAAACAGAAGAAAATGTGAAACAGCTTATTGAAAAATAATTGACTTGGAAAATAGATTGAAGAGAGAGAACTTAAGAATTGTTGAACAATCTGAAAACCCTGATCAAAAAAGAACCTAGACACCATATCTCAAGAAATTATCAAGGAAAATTACACCAATATCTTAGATCCAGAGGGTTAAATAGAATTCGAAAGAATCTACCAGTCATCTTCTGAAATTCTAAAATGACAAGTCCATGGAATATCATAGCCAAATATCAGAGCTCTCATGTCAATAAGAAAACATTACAAGCAGCCAGAGAGAAACAATTCAGATATCATGGAGCCACAGTCAAGATCATATAAGATTTAGTGGCTTCCACATTAAAAAAAGAAAACGGCTTAGAATATAATATTCTGTAGGGTAAAGGAATTAAGATTACAATCAACAATCATCTACCCAGAAAAACTGAATATGATCCTCCCAGGGGAAGCATTCCTGATAAAAAGACCGTAACTGAACAGAAAATTTGACATTTAAACAGAAGACTCAAGAGAAGCATAAAAAAGTAAATAAGAATAGGTAATCATAAGAGACTCAATGGTGTAAAACTGTTTATGTAACTCCTATAAACATTATCATTATTAGAGAAGCTAGAAGGAGTTTGCATAGGCAGAAGACACAGGTATAAGGTGATTATATTGAGATGATCTTAGTAAAATGAACCAGTGGAAAAGAGGGATGCACTGAGAGAAGGGGAAAAGAAAAGGGAGAATGAGGGAAACTACCTCACATAAAAGAGGCACACGAGAAAGATCTTTTACAGTGGAGGGGAAAATGTGTGTATGTGTGTGGTGGGCTAGAACAAGCAATACTTGAACCTTGATGTTATCAGAATTGGTTCAAAGAGAGAAGAATATATAAACACACTTAGTTAGGTCTAGAAATATAACTTACCCAACAGGGAAACAGGAAGTAAAGAGGTTAAGAGAAAGGAGAGGGGAATGTTAAAAGGGGAAGTGATTAAGGGTGACAGTAGTCGAAAGCAAAACAGACTTTTAAGAAGGGACAGGATAAAAAGAAAGAGAAAAGGATGAACAAAAGAAAATTGGATGGAGGGAAATGCATAATAGTTATAATTGCAAATGTGATCAGATGGGCTCACCTATAAAATGGAAGTGGATAGCAGAATGGATTAGAAACCTGAATCCTACAATACATTGTTTACAAGAAACCTACTCAAAACAGAATGATACAAATAGAGTTAAAATAAGGGGATATAGCAGAATCTATTATCCTTCAGCTGAAGTACAAAAAAGGTAGGGGTAGCAATCATGATCTCAGACAAAGAAAAAGCAAAAATAAACCTAACTATAAGAGATAGGGAAATTACATTTTGCTAAAAGGTGCCGTGGACAATGGAGTAATATAAAACAAAATTTACAGTGAGTCTCTGACAAAGGTCTCTTTTTTCAAATATATAGCAAACTGAGTCAAATTCATAAAAAATAAGGGCCATTCCCCAATTGTCATAAATTGTTAATTTGTTGATTAATTGTTAAGGGATAGGAGTAGGCTCTTTTCAGAAGAAGAAAACAAAGCTATCTATAGTGATATGAAAAAATGCTCTAAATCATTATTGATTAGAGAAATGAAAATTGACCTACCTTGAGGTACCACCTCATGCCTATCAGAAATGACAAATTCTGGAAGGTATGATAGCAATTCGACACATTAATGAAGCTGTGAAGTAATAAACTGGTCCAATCATTCTGGAGAAGAATTTGGAACTATGCCCAAAGGGCCATACAACTGTGCACACATTTTTATCCAGCATAGTAGGTCTGCACCTCAAAGAGATAAAAGAAAAAGGTAAAGTACTTATATTTACAAAAATATTTATAGCCACTCTTTTTTGTGGTGGCAAAGAATTGGAAATTGAGGGGACGCTCATCAATTGGAGAATGGCCAAACAAGTTGTGGCATGTGACTGTGATGGAGTACTATAGTGCCATAAAAATAATGAGGGGATGGTTTCAGAAAAACATAAAACATATAAACTGATGCAAAGTGAATTGAGCAGAACCTGTACACCGTAACAGCACTACTGTAATGATGATCAACTGCAAAAGACTACTTTGATGAATACAATGATCTGAGACAATTCCAAAGGACTCATGATGAAAAATGCCATTCGTCTCTACAGAAAGAACTGAAAAACTCTGCATGTCAAGTGAAGTATAATTTTCTCACCCTATTTTTCTTGCTTTTTGTTAATGGCTAATATGGAAATGTTTTTGCATGATTCCACATGTATAACTGATATATAGCTTATCTTCTCAATGGGTGGGGAAGGAGCAAAAGAGAGGAAGAAAATTTGGAATTCAAAAAAATTAACGTTAAAAATAAATAGATAATAAATTTTGAAAAAATGCAAAGCCAGAAAAAATTAAGGCAAAGAAAAAAGAAAAATGGGGGACCATTCAAAGTTTTATGTTTATTTCATGTTTTTGTTGTTTTTAGCAGGGAACTGTTTGATTTAATCAATGTGACACATTAGGAAAATTAATATTGCTGTGGTATGGACAATAGATAAGAGAAGAGAGATATTAGATGTGGGAAGACCCGTTAGGATTTTGTGACAACAATGCAGGGAAATTGTAAGGAGTCCTTCAACTATGGTCATGACAGTAGTAATCAAAAGGAGGGGATAGATATGAGGACTATCATAGAAATAGAATTTATAAGAATTGGGAGCTAATTAATCATTCTGGTCAAGGAAGAGTGAGAAATCAAAGATAGCCTCAATTTTTCAAGTTTAACTGGCTGAAAGTGGCAGTGCCATCCAGAGAAATAGAAAATCACAAGAAAGTTTTAAAGAAGCAATTGTGAGTTTGAGTTGCTGTCAGGACACATGTAAATGGTGTTCTAGCAGGCAACTGACATGTGTTGGTAAGCAAAATGGACTCTTAGCACTTAGTTGGCTTTTGTTTCCTTTGAGTAATTCAGTGTATTTCATTGAGCCTTACTAGGTGCTAAGCCCCAGCCCCAAACCCCTATTAGGTGTAAAACCTATGTGGGTGTGGATTGGTAACCAAGGTGGGGCCCAAGGTGGGGCTAACTCAGGGGAGGGCCTAGTTTACACATGAGTTTGAGTGATAGGTTTGGGATACCAGAGGCTCTTAGACCACATAGGTTTAAGTGGCCTCTTTGTGACGATTTTAGGTCATGTGGGTGAGTCACATGTGTGACTCACTCCTGACACTGAAAAAGGTATAAAACCAGGGATTGCCATTCTCTTCTTTGGAGCTCTTACTCATAGCAGTAGTGGCACGCATGACTCTGGGCCAGCCCTTGTTCTGAGCTCCCGGGCTGGACCTAGAT
>CM053623.1:224690959-224724194 GCA_028646595.1 Phalanger gymnotis
CCCCTGAACTAAGTGAATGATATTTGTATGCTTAATTAAAATAAGTTTGTCAACCCCTTAACCTTGCTTTCCTTAGTTAAGCAGATCAAAAGAACCTGTGCTTTTGCAGTGTGCTGGTAGCATTCTTGTTGTTGGGCTTATGTTGGTCTTTCACCCCCACAACAGCTGCTAGCCGGATTGTTGAAACACATGTGATTTTGAAGCTCTATAGGAGAGGTCAGGACTGGAGATATAGATTTGGAAGTCAAACACATAGAAGCTCTACTTAAATCTAAGGCAGCAGATGAAATCATTAATGGGGAGAGGAGAAAAAAAACTTGAAGGATTGCCAATATTTTGGGGCAGAGGAAAAATGAAGAACTGATGAAGAAGAAAGAGAAGTAGCTCAAGAAACATGATTATGAAAAGACAAGGGAAGGGAGAATGTTATGAATGAGGAAGTGGTCAAGAGTGTCAAATGTTGCATATAGCTTAATGAGGATAAAAAGAAAAAAGATATGTAGCATTAAAGAGGTTACTGGTGGTATGTACATAACAATTTCAGTTCCATATTAGGAATTGGAATCCACATTGCTCAGAGCTCAATATTGGGAACTGACATGGTGGAAACAGGCAAATGAGATGACTTTCTCAACATTTGGTGGTGAAAGGAAGAAGAGATAAGAGACAGGATAATAAGAGGTTCCCAGAGCAGAGAATGGAATCAGAAATACCTTACGCATGTTTATTTTACAGAGGAGGAAGTGCCAACAGAGAGTGAGAGACTGAAAAATGCAAGCAGAAAATAATTGATGAAGTTTGTGACTGCATTTTTCTGAGCAAAGTCATGGAGTTTAACATAGGTGATGTGGTCACAACACATTGATTATGCTTTGGCCTTTTCAGTCACACCTGGCCATGGAGACAGTGCCACCAGCAGTGCTAGTAAAATATGAATGATAGCAAAATTTAATCTTATGTGAGGTGGAAAATTCCACTTATTTAGATTCCAGAAAGAAAATAAACATTTGGAAGCAATAGATGTTGATCATTCTGGAAATTTGTTCCATAACTACTACTCACTTCACATGATGATGAGCAAATATGAATGTCAGGTTTTCCTCTTCATTATTATTAGTGGATGAGCAGCTTCAGTTATGAGTCAAATGTGTTCAGATTGGGAGAGAACGTTCTTTTCATGGCGTGCTTATTGCAGAACAGACACACCTTGTCCCCTCAGGACTAGGTAGCCAAAAAGTTTTGCCAAAAAGCATTTCTAAAGG
Organism: Phalanger gymnotis; assembly: GCA_028646595.1. Taxonomy (NCBI): domain Eukaryota; kingdom Metazoa; phylum Chordata; class Mammalia; order Diprotodontia; family Phalangeridae; genus Phalanger; species Phalanger gymnotis. The sequence goes on from CM053623.1 coordinate 224,692,222, forward strand.
AAACTTGAAAAACTCAGTAAGAGAGGGCATAAATAGAGGGAATGAAAAAGGGTACCTATTCCCAAGTTATGATAAAGATCATATGGGGAAAACTGAAGACTACTTAATTTTGGAAATGCTGCTTGTTCTGTGGATAGAGACAAACATCTTTGCAGGTTGGTCCTAATAGTAACAATAAAAACAACCAAGCTCATCAAAGATTAACCCATAATCAGGGTCATACTGGTAAGTTTTTAACAACTAGCTCCCCCCCCAAAAAAAATACCACACATGACACACTTTTAAGTTTACTCTGCATTATGTTTACATTTCCTCCATCGTTTTCTTAAGACTAGACAATCAGCGAAACAATAAATTGAGCCGTGGTTTGTAGCATTTGATGATTTTTGAAGTATATATGTTTACACTGAAAATTTAACATTCAGATCTAGTGAGCTAGTTCATGCTGTCTCCAGCACATCCCTGCATAATTCATGTTATGGAAAGTCAAGTAGGGGAAACGACAATAGCAAAGTAAGAGAATTGCAAACAGATTGATGGCTCTCCTGAAGACCTGGAAGAAAATCTAAAACATTGACCAGTTGGGCTCTCATAATAACCCTGATTAGTTTAATACCCTGGCCATTGTAATGATACTATTCCTATGAATCTAAGAAATAGATCGGGTAACATGGGGTTACAAACTGGCCTTACTTGGTGCCACTATGATGATCAATTTGAAATGGGTTAGAGAAACAAGTGGAGCTCCATTATATTCTGGAACCACATTAAAGCAAGTTATATCAGAACAAATCAGAAAAAACAATATTTCATTTTGTAGAAATACTTCAGAGGAGATGAAACTGACTAGTAAAGTGAGCAAGCCACAAGGGCTCATGAAACAGAATGAAGACTTGAATCCTTGAAGACTTGAATGTACCACTATTATATGTAACAAAATTGGCAACAGATCTCACCAATTATAAGCAAGGAAAGCTTCATGCTTTTCTTTTAATGCCATTCTCAGCCCCACGGGATGTAGCAATGTATTTCCAGTGTAGGGGGAGCATGCAAAATATCTTCATCTCTAAATCTAGATTAGATGAATTAAGAGAAGAAATTGAGAAGTTATTCAAATCTGAAGAAGGAAAAGTTGGAGATTATGATGTCATTGAAAAACTTGCACTTAATGCAAGCTCTAGAAATTATTCACAATAATATCTCAAATTATTTTGAGAAGGAGATGAGGACAATTTATATTAAAATTCTGAAAAGCTCTTAGCATTAATCCAGCTAGTACACTATTATACAAAAATAGAGTACTTTGAAAAATGCTTGTATCTCTTATAACCATCATTAGTTAACATTCCCCCCACCCCGGGGCATCAGAAAATCCTGAGTACTTATAATCCATTCAGCTAATGGTTATTAATCAATCTGCCTTAAAATTCTATAACATTTATGCAGTCTTTGTTGGTTATAATTATGTTTTGATTCATTTCTGTAGCTACGGCTTATGCATGTACTAGAAAAAATATAATAAAATAGATCCAAATCTAGTAAGAGGGCTAAAGTACTTGATGTTCATATGTATAAGAGGTGGGCCTAACACCAACATTTTCTTAGTCTGAGTTTGATTTGGGGCACTTGTATAGTGCCCCTAAGCAAAGCACCTGTGTCAGGTGCCTTATAAACATCTCATTTGATCTTCAGAACAACCATGGGCTGGGGTAGGTGGAGTTATTATTATTGTTCCCATTTAACAGTTGAGGGAACTTAGGAGAAAAGAAATTAAATGACTTTCCCTAATTCACATTGCTACTAAGGTTTGAGGCTAGATTTGAACTCAGGTCTTCCTGATTCCAGACCCAGCTCTCTGTATACAATACCACTTGACTGCTTCAAAGAACAGTTGACAAAAAAGAGGTTTACCTTGCTCTAACACAGCAAGGACATGCAACAAAGACACAGTGACGCTTTATCTTGAGGTAGACTCGGCCTCCCCCTCTGCCTCACAAAAATGCATCTCATCACCAGGTTGTCAGTATATGGATCACAAGTAGTCACCAAGTCTGAGATGCCCATACTCCATGTGGCTGAAGTTTTGTTATGCCTTTATATTACTAGGAAGTTACATAAGAGAAGTGAAGAACAATCCGTTCCCAAGAACAGCTATGTCTCATTTTACAGAAAGCTCCAATCCTGGTGCAGGAAAGACGGATGAAAGGCCTGCCTCAATGTTGAGAATTAAGGAGAAACTATGGTGGCCTTTCTCAACATGGAAATCTTTTTCTATTTGAAACACATCACCAATACAATAAAGTCAAGAGCAACTGGGATAAAAACATGATATTTTTCAGGGAGACAATTTAATCATATATGCTATAGGATTCTGCCTATGGTTCTACCAGCTGTGGGTGTCCCTCAAGCCTGAGTCCTAGGCTTATTCTCTTTTCTCTCTATTATCTCCCACTTAGCAAGCTCATCAGCTCCCAAGGACTGAATCATCGTATTTACACTGATGATTTCCAGATCTATTTATTGAGCCTCAGTTTTTCTTCTGACCTCCAGTACCACATGACCAGATACCTATTTAATATTGTGAACTCTATGTCCTACAGGCATCTCAAAGTCAACAAGTCCATAACAGAACTCATTATATTTTCCTCCAAACTCACTTCTCTTCCCAACTTTCATATTACTGTTGAGGGCAATACCATATTTTCACTTATGAATTTTGTTATGATCCTTGAATCCTGTCTTACACTCATTCTACAAAGCAAATATGGAATATGGATTTTCAATAAAATAGAGGACTCTCAAGCTTTCTCAGTGAAAAGACCGGAGCTGAATAGAAAATTTGACTTTCAAACACAGGAATCAAGAGAAGCATGAAAAGGTAAACAAGAAAGAGAAATCACAATGGACTTACTAAAGTTGAACTGTTATGTTTACATTAGGGTAGCTAAAGGGAATATACACACATACATACATATATGTATATTATATGTATATATATACATATATGTATATTATATATATACATACATACACACACATATAGACAGAAGGCACAAAATAAGTTATATATGAAGGGGTGATATCTAAAAAAATAAAATCAAATTAAGGAATGAGAGAGGAATATACTGAGAAGGAGAAAGGGAGAGACAGAATGGGGTAAATTATCTTACATAAAAGTGACAAGAAAAAGCAGTTCTGTTGGGAGGGAAGAAGGGGTAGGTGAAGGGGAATGAGTGAATCTTGCTCTCATCAGATTTGACCTGAGGATAGAATAACATACACATTCAGTTGGGTATCTTACTACATAGGAAAGAAGGAGGAAGGAGATAAAAAGTGGGGATAGAAGGGAGGGTAGATATGGGGTGGAGGTAATCAAAAGCAAGCACTTTGAAAAGGGACAAGGTCAAGGGAGAAAACTGGATAAAGGGGGATAGGCTAGGAAAGAGCAAAGTATATTTCATCTTTCATAACATGAGTATTATGGAAGGGTTTTGTGTAATGATACGCATGTGGCCTATATTGAATTTCTTGCTTTCTTAGGGAGTGTGGGTGGGGAGGGAAAAGGGGAGAGAATTTGGAACTCAAAGTTTTAAAAGAAGATGTTAAAAAAAATTTTGCATGCAACTACGAAATAAGATATACGGGTAATGGGGCATAAATATCTATCTTGCCCTACAGGAAAGTAAGGGAAAAGGGAGTAGGGGGGAGTGGGGTGACAGAAGGGAGGGCTGACTGGGGAACGAGGCAATCAGAATATATGCCATCTTGGAGTTGGGGGAGGGTAGAAATGGGGAGACAATTTGTAATTCAAACTCCTCTGAAAATTAATGCTGAAAACTAAAAATATTAAATAAATAATGATTTAAAAGAAAAAAAAATAAAAGTGAGTCCCCCAAACCAAAAAATACATTGGCAAAATGTAACACAACAGTTCAACCTATTCTTATCTCCTCTCATTCATGCCCTTATTGTTTCTGCTGCGTTTGTGCAATGGCATATTTAGTTAACTATGAAATGGGTTAACCATGTTTCTCATAATAACTGGCTTGAATACAAGGAAGCAGAAAAGTAAACAAACTCTTAAAAATAGAGATAACTTTCAGGAAATAGGGGCATCCTCTCCCAGAAGAAAGAGGAAATAAAGGTCAAAAAAGGGGTGGGGGGGAGAGGTATAGCTTTTTGTGAGAATACAGTCTAAAGAGGATAGGGGTGGAGGATGATTCAGTGGCATAGTCCATTCTAACATCTCTAAACTTTTAATCTACTGTTCTTGTAATCTGTCATAAGGATGTCACTGAATATGGGCTGTTCAGGGAGGAGTAGCACCTCTGGTGTCAGGACTTGGTGAGCCCTTTTCAGGGCTTCTTTCCACCTTTGGTGTCCACCTGCCACCAACTCTGACATGGTTCCAAGAAGCTGTAGCATGCCCAGCAGCCACACCCCAGTAAGGCATTTCAGCAGACAGGTTAAACCAAGTAACCATCAGGCTTCAAGCCCATTCATGAGTTAGGGGGGTGTCTGTTCCAAGCAGGCGAAGACTTCCCCCAGTAGAAGGAGCAGATGTGAACAATTTGTTCCAATGGGTATGGATGGTAGAAGCGGGCACTATGGAATGCTTAGAGCTTGGTTGGATATTGAAGACATCAAGGTCACCCACTGCATCTGGAGCCATTAACAGTCATCTTAACTTTTGTCTTGCAACTGAACTCTGATAACTCTGGAAGACAGAGTGAGGCTGATAACTTTGTTCAACTCTGTCTCACTTAAATCAAATTCACACAAAAGTCAAGCCCTCACTCCATAGTAACATTGATCCTTTTTGAATATGAAGGACAAATAACAACAATAAGAAGGATGTCATGGCTGCCACTGTACTCCCTGTCTCTTGCTACCTCAGTTTCCAGCTATATGCCTTGTCAAAGTGGCTTCGAGGGAAGTTTCTTTTCTGTGTGCTTGCCTCTCAGGCCTAAAGTTTTTTTTCCCCAAAACTACTTGTTTGGTATGATTATTTTCCCACAATCTCTTAGAATGATAGGAACCATCTTAGAATGAAAATACTGGGTGATTTCTTCCCTGACAAAGCATCTAACAGTATCCTGATCTCCCTGAGAACACTAATGAACACTATACACATATCAAAATTATGAAAACTTCCTCGAAAGATATGACATAGAGAAGCTTAATCAATGATCCTCTTTTCATTAATACCAAACTCTAAAACATGGAACGAAACACAGGCTTTCCAAAAGTATTTATTGCTATGTTAGAAGAGATCAAACTCAGCATGCAAGTAAAACAATTAAATCCTTACATGTAGATGTTATATGTTTTTGTACGATATTATGCTGGTTACATGAAGCCCCAGCACATTGCCTTACCTCTTTGACGAGATCCATATCCACTTTAAAAAGTCAGGTATTACCATCTACACAGGAAAAAATAAGAGTATGAAGAGGAAGAGCCAGCATAGTATACTGGAAAGGACAATCGATTTTGCATAAGAGGAACTGGATTTAAATCCCATTTCTGCTACCTACTACTCGAGTGACCTTGGAAAAGTCACATAACTTCTTTGGGTCTCAGGCTCCTAATCTATAAAGTAAAAGTACTTCTCTAGATGAACTCTTGGCTCCCTTCTAGTACTAAATCTATAACCCTATAACTCTACTAATGTCTACTATTATGACATACCTAGATGGACAACCTTGCCCATATATATTGATCAGACATTGCAAATGGATAATTATTTGAGCTTGGACTTAATAAGGCTGAATTGTTTTTAGGAAATTACAAGATTATTTTAATGGTTTCCTATTCTTCCTTGAAACCAAGGCCTATCTTTTTAATACCAATGTTCTACCAGTTGTAGCCATAGCTATGTGTCATAGAAAACTATAGTCTCTGAGGATTTGAGAATCATTCAAAGAGAAATGAATAACGTGGGTTTGAGCAAGCTACATCACATTATAGACAAGGAACTATAAAGAACAAGAATAAAGGATGCCATCAAAGAAATGTATGATCCCCAAAAGAAGATAAGCTGATGATATAGATAGCCTGAGGGCTGTCCAGTGGATACTCTGTGTGTTCTTCTGGTAGCCTAGAAACATAAAAAAGTGATTAAGGCCCTTGCATGTTGAGGAAATGGGCAAAAATCACAGAGGAAGTGCAGGTATAACTGAGTTGTGAGGAGAGGTAATATCATAGGATCATTGGATTATTGGATTATAAATCTAGAGCTGAAATGAACTCAGAGCCAATCTAGTACTGCACATTAATTTTATAGAGAAGGAAGCAGAGACCCAGGAAGGTCAAGTTATTTTCTCAAGGTCACCTAGGTCATAAGAGTGACAAAATCACTGATCTATTTACATTTATATTAATTGAGCTTCCACAGTATCTAGAATATTACACATGGGAGGTACTTAATATATGCTTATATGCTTATTATATTGGATTGATGATAATAGTGTTGAGGTTTCTTTAAAGATTTTATTATTCCAATAATTCCTAATTTTCATTATTTTCCCTGACCTATTTCCTTAGGTCACATTGAGAGATAAGGGGAGAGAGAGAGAGAGAGAGAGAGAGAGAGAGAGAGAGAGAGAGAGAGAGAGAGAGAGAGAGAGGGAGAGAGAGAGAGAGAGAGAGAGAGAGAGAGAGAGAGAGAGAGAGAGAGAGAGAGAGAGAGAGAGAGAGAGAGAGAGAGGGAGAGAGAGAGAGAGAGAGAATTTGTCATACCTATCCCTATATCAACTGGGCCACTCACAGTGAACTTCTTTTGTCAAGGGTAATCTTGTTTTTGATTAATCATACTTTTGAGATGCGCTAGAAGGCAGGAAAAGCTAAAATGAAAATGGCTGGCTTTATATTGGGCATAAGAAGGAGAAGCAAGAAATTGTGTTGCCATTATGACAGAGTAAAAGAAACACTTGGACTTTGCATGGACTGTTTTTTCTTTCTGTCAAAATGTATGTTTTTTTTTCTCTCACAGGATTGAAGAGAGAATGTTTTTTCTTTGTACATTGCATGTGGGTGTATGGGTAAATGTTAGCTTTGTGCCCCGTTTGGGTCCATTAAAAGTTATACACCATGGCGATGTATAAACAAGGGGTAACCAACTGTCCACAGCCAAGGAAGGTTTGAAGGAGCACAGGGAAATGGCACATTATGTGCCAAAATATAATTTGGGAGTTTTAATTGCCATGTTACACTTTAGAGAAATTTAATACCTCCCTAAGAGGTGACCAGTTCAATCACAGATAATGTCAGACTTCTTAAATCTGTTGGTTTATTTTATTGAACTGTCCCCACCCCCCTTTTACTCTGTTATAAAGAATGGTTCCCTGGGAGGGATAGAGATGGATACGTTGAGAAATGTAGGCGATAAAAAAATAAAAGCTATAAATAAAATTGTCTTAAGAAAAGGAAATACTAAGAGATATATTTGTTGAAAAAATATATTAAGAAAAAGAAGGAATGACCTGGTCATTTTGGTTGGTTAGTATCTTAAAAGATTGGGGGCCCAGGGTTAGCCATTTGCAACAAAGTGCTCCAATATTTTTCTAAGAGCAAAAGCACTTTTCATTTGCCTGCCCCAGTGTAGCTCCTTGAAGTAAGAGCCAAGTGTGGTAAGTCAGTCCAGGAAGAACTGGCAAGCCCCAGAGGACATCAAGCCCCTAAGTGCATGTTGTTTGTTGAAGAGCAGGTCTGGCCACTGGGGGTGAGAGGTGGGGTGGTAGAGGTGTACTCTCTTTGGGTCAGAGAAGGAAATGTTTTTTTTTCAGAACAATCTAAAAGAGGAACATCAAGAAAACTACTGTTTGGTTCACTTCTGATGTCTGCTTTGGTGATATATTTGGAATAAATTTACTGAAATGTTCTTAAAGAGACAGAGATCATAAAGCCAATAGAATTTTAAATTCAAAATACTTTTCCTGGTTGGTATTAATATGTCTTTGAAAAGCAGGTACAGCACATCCTGATTCTCCCCCTCCCCCACTACGAGACTACCTGAAAATTTTATTTGGTTCTTAAGTTGTTTTTGTGTGAAACCATTGGGGCCACAGTAGGTACCTTTCTCATGTTTATTAGACTTAACAAATTTATTTATCTAGAGGTTATTTTTAGGTAAAAATTCCATTTTGTCACAGCCATAAGGCACTCTACGCTTGAAATTTGAGACTAATCATTGAGCAAATCAACTTGTAAACGCTGCTGAAGCTTGCTCTGTATTTATTTTGAAAAGCACAGTATGATCCTCCCCCACTCTTCACTCTTCCCTCAGAAACATCCTGCAGAATGAATGTCAAATAGTCATAAACTGGAAGCTGAAAATATAGGGATCCAGTTGGCTAATCAAAATAAATCAATGGATCTTCACTCAAGTCTCAATGTGTAATTGGCAGAAGTTTCAGTACAATTGACTGACACTTGTATAAACCTCCCTTCCTCCCTCTCTCCAGCTCCAAGCTGCTGAAGACTTTCTCCCCCTAGCTGGTTCAGCTCCATTTACAATCTGTGCCAAGTCTCCCTGATTATGCCTTAGACTTAGGGCTTCTCAATTTCAAAGCTATGCATACCTTTACTACCAAAGCTATGCATACCTTATTTTTTTTAAACCAACACCACTTTCCAGATGGATCTAATCTCTTAGAACCTTTCTCAAAAAAGTTGTTTTTCTGTTGTCTCCTATCTGTTCCTATATTTGCACTCCTTTTCCATCTATCCCAAGCACCTGGAGTTGTTTACTTGTTTGAGATCATTGCATTCTTGTTCTCTCTGTCTTCTAAAACTGCTCCATCTAATAATCCTGGAGTTCAAAAGACCATCAAGTTCTTTCTTGAAGTATGGCAACTCTTGTGCCACTGCAAAAGACATTCAGTTCAATTTGACAAACATTTAAGTACCAAATGTGCCAGATACTGGTACATGTGCCAGACACTATTCTAGGCACTAGGAATATAAAGATTTGAAAACCAGCACAATTCCTTCTGTCAAGGAACTAACAGTATAAATCTAAGAGGGAGGAGTAAGACAATTACATAACTATGGTGCTAACTTTGATAAGGAACAAAGGAAAGGTCCAGAAAAGTGTTATAAGAAGTGTGAGAAAAGAACAATACATTTTAGCCAGGGAAATTAAGGAAGGTTTCCTGAAGTGGCACCTAATCATAAACAAAAGACTAGAAACATAGGATGAATATGAATGTGACATTATTCTGCAAAAAATACTGCCAGAACTGCTTAAACTCTGAATAAGCTGAGCCTCTTAAGGGAAGTTAAGGATAACTTAAGGATAACAAAAAAGGAATTTTAAAAGATTTGTTTCAGGAGAAAAAGAATTAAGGAATTAAAGGGATAAAGGATAAAGGGATAAAGGAAATTTTGGGGGAGGAATATGATAATGATTATAGACAAGAAAGAGAAGGAATAGCCATTCGATTATTATGTTGCTTTTTCTCTGCCAACAAAATGGACTTATTTCAGGGTTCCACACTGGCTAGACAGAACAAAAATCACTAATGGGGAGCTGATGCCCAAGACAGATAAAGAAATAGTAAGTGTGCACCTCACAGCCTAGTTGCCTTTGATACATTCAATTCATCTGGCTCAGATGCACTGCATCTTCAGGTACTGAAAGAACTGACAAGTATTACTTAAGAGCTACTATCAGAGATATTTGAAAGTTCATGGAAAATGAGAAAGATGCCGCGAGGCATCCCAAACAACTCAAACATCCCAAATTTCCAAAAAGGGAAGAGAAGAGCAGGTCAATGAGCTTCATTTTTTTTTCCTGGGAAAATTCTACAATAGCTTATTTAAGAGATGCTTGGCAAACTTTAGAAAGGGAAATGCTGACTAAAAAAAAAAAACAAACAAAAAAAAACAAGCACAGTGTCATCCAGATGAGGCCATGCTAGATTATCTCAATTTTTTTTTCTTGACATCACTACAAATTAGTAAATGAGAAGAATGCTGCGGATATAGCTTTAACAAAGCTTTTGATAAAGTGTCACATGATTATAGAGAGAAGATGTAGAGATATGGAGCAAGCAACAGTTTTGTCATATGAATTGAGAACTAATTCAATGATTGCACTTAAAAAATAATATTGAAATGGGAAGAGGTCTCCAATGTAGTACCTCAGGGATCTATGCTTTAGTCCTATACTATCTAATACTTTTAGAAGACATAGATATTATGCCTATCAAATTTGCAGACAAAGTGAAACTGAGAGGGATAGCAAGAATATTGTTTAACAGAGTCAGGATCCAAAGGGATCTTGACAGGCACTGTTCTAAATCTAATGAGATGAAATTAAATATAAAGTCTTAAAATGGGTAGAGAAAAAAAATCAACTTCACAAATATAAGATTGGGTTATATTACTGTGGAGCTTATATTCTGATTGAGGAGTTAATAAATACATTTTAAATATATGTACATATATGTGCATATACATCATATATATATATAGCAAAAGCATAAAATTAAGAAATATAAATCTATACAAAGAAATTAAATAAAAGGTAATTTGAGAGGGAAGACATGGGGCAAGGGAGTGATATGTCCAGAAGAGCATCATGCAGAAGATGGCTGCCTGAGTTCCATCTTAAATCTTAATTATAAGTTTCTGAGGTAAAAGCAAAGAAGTGTGGGAGATGGCCAATGTAAAGTTATAGGATATGGAATGTCATGTGTGAGGGATAGAGAGAAGGTCATTTTGTCTAGACTGAAGAACATGGATGGGGAATAATATTCAACAAGGCTAGAAAAATAAGCTGTGGATAGGAAATGTAAAAAAGTTTTATTTAGGGATGCTTTTTTAAAATAAGATTTAAAAAAAATCTTCAGTTATCAATATAGTTATCTCAAGTATCCTTTTCCTACCCTTTCTCATCCTTTATGACAATTATTATTTTTCAAAGATGAAAAAATCAGCAGCACTGATCAATATAGTAAAAATTTATGAAAATATACACAGTGCGTAATACCTGGAGACCTTCCACAGTGGTGGGTTGGGATTGTCTTCTCATGTATTTTTATACTAGCTATGCTTCATCTTCATAATTTTGTTAAATTTACTCTTGATTATTTTTGGTGTGTGGTTGTTCTTTCCACTTACATTGTAGTTACTGTATATTGTATTTTCTTGGCTCTGCTAACTTCATTCTAGAACAGTTCATATGTATCTCATTTTTCTTATCATTAATGATTTAGGACATTACTTCATGTTATTGTGAATACTTTGCAATTCTTTTGAGAACTTTTTGTTCATATCTTTTGACCACTTATTATTGAGGAATGTCTATTAGTCGTGTGTGTGTGTGTGTGTGTGTGTGTGTGTGTGGTGTGTTTGGAAGAAAGTAGGCTTTAAATAGAAAAATGAATGTAGTTTTAAATACATTTAAGATTTCATTGGGACATCAAATTTGAAATATCCAATATATAGGACTAAAGGTCAGGAGAGAGTTTGAGGCTAGACATCTAGGAAACATCTTCATAGAGATGATAGTTAAATTCACTGGAACTGATGAGACTACTGAAAGAAGTTACAGAGGGAGAAGAGAGAGAACCCAGTACATAAGTATACTTCCTCTCTTTGTTTTCTATATTTCCTCATATGACTATATATCCTCGACATATGTTATTATATTATTCTTGCCTGGTGTGTGTGTGTGCGTGTGTGTGTGTGTGTGTGTGGTGGTGGAGGCCATGATTGATATCAACCTACCAATGGGTGGGGGATTTAGAACTTGCCTGCTTAGCCACACTTGGCAATATCATAATTTGCATATGGATAGCCAGTTATCTCTTTTTTTAGAATAGGGGGCTCATCTCATCTCCCCTCCCTTCCCATAAGTTTATCATTGTGCTATATTTCTTCATTGGCAAATATTAAGCTCTCATTAATATCGTAGGACCACATATAATCTTAGATGTATATTTAGAAGTGGAAAGCACTTTAGAGGTGATCTAGTCCAAATTCCTCATTTTAAGTATGAGAAAACAAAGGTGAAGACAGAGGTGAAGTATCTTGCCCAACATAACCCAAATAGAATCAGTGTTTGAAACCTGGTCCTCTGACTATGAATGTTGCACTCTTTCCACTTTGCCTTCCTAGACTTCCTTCTAACTTAGATTCTTTTCCAAAGAAGATTATTTGAATCATTAAAATTTCGTCACTTGTCTCTTTTCATCTTCATGATGCTAAATCCTTCTAATTTTTAGTGGTTACAAAAATTTTCTTCTCTCTTTCAAATCCTTGCTTAAGCCTTGATTGTCAAATAAGGAAGGACAGCATGAATGCCTTCTGTGACAATGTAAAAATAAAATCTTGGACTCATTCGAAGAACGTTTTACTGAAACAAATACTTGGAACAGCATCTGAAATGTTCATAGATATTTCTGCTATTAGATATTTGTGTTGGTAAGCAAAATGGGCTCTTAGCACTCAGTTCAACTAAGTGCCCTTGGAGAGTTTGGCCTTTGTTTCCTTCATTAGATTTGGGTGTCCTTGGTGCCTCCTTGCGTGCGTGATGCTGGGCCAGCCCTTGTTCTGAGCTCCTGGGCTGAACCTAGACGTTGGTAACTAAGGTGGGGCCTAAAATGGGGTTAACTCAGTGGAGGGCCTAGTTTACACATGAGTTTGAATGACATGTCTGGGACAGTAGAGGCTTTTAGACCACGTGGATTCATGGTCGCCTCTTTGTGACGATTCTAGGTCACGTGAGTGAGTCGCATGTGTGACTCACGCCTGATGCTGAAAAAGATATAAAACCAAGGGTTGGCCTTCTCTTCTTTGGAGCTCTTACCCATAGCAGTAGTGGCGTGCGTGACTCTGGGCCAGTCCTTGTTCTGAGCTCCTGGGCTGAACCTAGATGGTGGTAACTATGAATCTGTATTGGGTCTGTCTATTGATGTTTGTAATTTGCTCTGCAGTTTGGTGTGCTGGTCTCCTCCCCTGAACTAAGTGAATGATATTTGTATGCTGAATTAAAGTAAGCTTGTCAACCCCTTAACCTTGCTTTCCTTAGTTAAGCAGATCAAAAGAACCTGTGCTTTTGCAGTGTGCTGGTAGCGTTCTTGTTGTTGGGCTTTCACCCCCCACAGCAGCTGCTAGCCGGATTGTTGAAACAATATTGTACATTCCAGTGCTTGTATATTCTTGAAAACTTGCTATTTATCAAAGACGTCTATTTATGGTACTTCTATAGTATAAATGTAATAATAATATCGCTCACTAGTAACGGAACAACGTTGTCTGGGAGCTTGGAAAATTTGGAGTCTCATTAGCTAACTGAAAACAAGCCTGAATTTGATTAATATGGTTTACTGATTATAAATGCCAAGGATGATGCTTATCAGAGTATACAGTTCACTGGGCTTGGAATTTCAGAGTAAAATGTATAAATATTTTCTCCAGAAAATGAGCATTCTATAATATTTCATAATCTGAATAAGACACCTATAGTGAAAAATTACATTGTATCATTTATTTCCAGTTGCTTTGAAGGAGCTCAGCCTTCAGCCTCATGCCTAATCGTATATGAGAGGTAATTTGGTCCAAATGAATTCACTCCCTTTTCATGCCTTTTTGCTTAATTCTACATGTATGCAAGTGTTTACATAAATGTACCCAGGCACATAGAAAAATGGGTATAATTGCAAGAATCCTGATTACTCTTCTATTTCTCAGTCAACACAGAAAGTATTTTTAAATTGGGAGGAGATAAAAATGACAAGAATATTGGAGACCAGTTTTCAGAAAGTAGTTATCTGTTCTGCTGGCTAAAATGATAATTCTGAGGCCAACTTGGAGGTCATGTCACTATGTAGTGTTTAGGGGAGATGTTAAGAGATACCTTTCACTTTATGGTTCTTTTTGTCCTTTATCATCATCATTAATCAGGTCTTTCTAGATTAAATGTAACATTTTCCACCTTTTTTTCTGGTCTTGCGGTCTGGTACTACTCAACAGCATCAACCTGGTGATCCTGGACTGTTAACTACTACTGGCTGGCGTATACGGCTGCAGAGTGACTCAACTGTGGCAGACAGATGGAATTGTTTCCAATGTACACCTAAGGAGACCCTCAGTAAAGCAAACATTGATTTTGGAGTGGTGTTTTTTTCTTCATTCCTGCTTGTAGCCAGGAACCTATAAATAGAATCTCTATATTCTGGCACTACATCCCTACTAACTTAACCCATTTTAAAGCTGAGAGATAAACTTTATGTCTTTCTAGACATTGTAGGAAGCCCAAACCTTTTCGCAGGAGCCAACCATAGCGGTGGTGCTATAGATGACGAATAATGAGCATAGCCTCAGATGTAGAGCTGAAGTTCATGGGTGGCCTCTGTTTCCTATTGGTTCACTGGGTTCATCCTGCCTCAGTGGACCAACTCCAAATATTATAAATCATATAGATGTGAGCTTTTTCCTGATGTAACTTGTTTGCTCTATTTATTTGGAAAATTTCAGTAACTGTATTCCCAAAAGCCTTTGCTGTTGAACTTCCCATAACTGAAGCTTACTCAAGAATGTTTAGTCTTAACAGCATGTGGTTTCCTTTAGGGATTCCTGAACCACATTTTGAAGAGAGACATACTGGTATTGAAGTATGGTAAATTTACTTCCAGGTAACCTGGGGCTACCTCAGAATGCCTGTGCCTTCTGCTGAAAGACAGAGTGGGTGGCAGTGGCAAGGTAGAACCTCTCTAACACATACACACACAATTTTAATATTTAGGGATTGACTATGTGGTAGCACAGCTAGTTTTAAGATGGAATTTTAGACAGAGAGATTTATAATAATTATTTTAACCAGAAGGTACATGATTTAAATGCCTAACCTAGTACACTCTCAGTTTATTAAAAATGTATTAACAGCTTAAGTAGAGAATTCCAAACTGAATACTTAGATATGAATAAAATCATTCATTTGAAACATTAATGTGCATTTGAATCCAAGGTCTCCTAAGCCAAAATGTCAGAAAGGACTCCATTATGCCTCGTTAATTTCTACGCAGATCACTGGCTAAAAGAGGGGGCTTCTCTTCTTTCTGGGTTTTCTTATGGGGCAGAGGCTTCTTGGGCAGAATTCATGTAAGTTTCCTTTAAAACTAAAAAAAAATCTTCTGAGGATTTTTGCATTATAATGGAATGATCTTTTCAGTGACATAAGAAGGGGATAGATATATGCATTATATGTATATTTGTGTGTATATAACTATAACTGCATATATACATAATGTATATATACATGTGTGTATATGTATATATATATATGTATTTATGTATATTTATAGTGTGTGGGGATGTGCACACGTATATGTGTGTACACTTAAATGTTATGTTCTGGCTCTGGAGTCAGGAGACCTGGTTTCAAATCCTTTTGATACCTACTAGCTGTGTGACCATAAACAAGAAGGTAACTTAACCCTTTTATTTTCTCTTCCAAGGAATCTTGAATGCTCTTACTATATGGATGAAACTTTTTAGTTTCTTTAGAATTTAGAATAGTTTAGATTTCTTAGAAAGGTCTCATAAAGAAACATTCAAGTGCTTTTTCAAAATAACTATATAATTAGAACAACTCAATCTTGTATTGTCTACGTCTTTCAGCTAATTGTGAAATTTTAAAGATGGATCTTGTTGGATACTGAATGTGAAAGTCTTCTTGTTTCCTACTAATATCTTGATTTTATCAATTCATGACTCTCAAAAACTTGAGATGACTCTCAAAAAGATTTTCTATAGATAGGACAGCAGGCTGGTAGTTATAGCTGCTCTCTTTGCCACCTTTTTCAGTATCAATAAAATCCAAAATTCTTCCCATGCCTTCATTATTTTCTCTTCCCTTAGATATGTTATATTGGTACTTCTATGTCCTCAGAACTGTGTAACTTCCAGAATGCATATCTTGAATATACACTCACTCTAACCCATTTGCTTTCTCTATCTTTGTTATCTCTAGTGCCAATTGTATCATGTGTAATTTTTCTAAAATTCTTTCAAAACTTTCTAATCTTTTTCCTGGATTTTTTGGGTCTTAAAAGGGTATAATGAAGCCCCCAACAATTGTTGTTTTATGATTCACTGTCCTTATACTTTGATTAGCTTTCCTTTTAAGTCTTTTAAATACTCACATGCTATGCCATTCAGTGTATCTATATCAATCAACATGTATTATGTGCTTGCTATGTAACTATGCTAGGCAATGTTGAGACAAAGACTATGATGAAAAAAGTGCCTGTCCTCAAGGAGTTTATCATGTCTCTAGGAAAATAATACATAGGCATATAAATGTAACAGTCTGCCCATGTGTGCCTGGGCAGTAATCTGAAGGACTAATGCTACATCCATATGTACATACATACATGCATGCACGTGTGTGTATATATATGACTGTCAGAGAGACACAAAGATTCTGAGAAAGACACACAGAGAGAAAGAGACATGGAGTGACAGGGAGAGATACAGATGGAGACAGAGGGACACAGTTACAGAGACAGAAATACAGAGAGACACAAAACAGAAAGACAGAAATAGACACACAGAAAAACAGTAAATATTTATTGTTTGTCATATTCTAGGCTATATACTACTTGGTCTCAGTGATCTTATATTCTAATAAGGGAAAACATGTACAAAGATAAGTAAATGTAAATATGTATATATATATATGTGTGTGTGTACATATTATAATATACACAGATATCCATATATATGTGTGTATATATGTATATGCATATGTGTATATATACACATACACATATATGTATGTATATATAAGGTAGAATATGTGTGTGTGTGTGTCTGTGTGTATGTGCGTGTGTGTGTGTGTGTGTGTGTGTGTGTGTGTGTGTGTGTGTGTGTGAGAGAGAGAGAGAGAGAGAGTTAGAAATAGCAGGCTTTTGTTCTGCTCTGGATAATGCACAACCCATGAAATGCTAAGTGTATATCCTGGACAGTGCTAGTGAAATTTTAAAGTGCTTGTTGCTTTGGGATAACACAATAAACCTGGAGAAGTCCCTTGTCCCTCCACTCCACTATGACTGAAGTGAAGGGATTTCATTAAAGCTGTCTCAAAGTACATTGGACACTAAACTTATTCAGCTGACTTTAAATGTAATAGCACTGACCTTCGACTGTTTCTTCCCATTTGCTGTTTGATTAGACATATTAAACTTTTATTAAGCATCTACCATTTGCCAGGTACTTTGCTAAGTGCAGGGATTACAAAGAAAGGTTAAAAATAAAACAGAAACAGTCCCTGCCTCACGATCTAATGGGGAGTTGTACAGGCAACTTCACTGTTGAACAGAGATGACTATTGGGAAATTCTTCCTTACAACAACATTCAAATGTCTATGTTCAAATAAACTCTCTACAGGATAAATTGGAAATAATCAACAGAGGGAAGGCAATAGAATTGAGAGGGATCAAGAATGCATTCTTGTAAAAAGTGATAATTTATCTTGGATTTGAAAGAAGCCAAAGAATCAAGGAGAGATTAAGAAGAGAGAACATTAGAAGCATTTAGGACAGCCAGGGAAAATGCCTGGAGTTGGGAAATGGAGTGTATTGTTTAAGGAACAATAAGGAGACCGATGTCACTAGTCTGCAATCTATGAACGTGTATGGGGGAGTGTGGAAAAGCAGGAAGGAAGCAGATTATAAAGGGCTTGAAACACCAAAGAGATGATTTTGTATTGATTCCCGATGGAATTTATTGAATGGAGAGGGTGGAGTAGGAAGGTGGAGGTAACCTGTTCAGATCGGTACTTTAGGAAGATCATTTTGACAGCTGAGTGTAGGATGAACTGGAATGAGGGGAGACTTGATGCAAGGAGACCAATTGATCAGCTATTGGTATAGTTCAGGTATGAGGCAAGGAGGGCGAGGGCCTTTACTAGGGTGGTGGAAGTGTTAGAGGAGAGAAGGGGGCATATTTAAGAGATGTTATATGGTAACAACAGGCCTTAGCAATAGATTGGCTATGTGGGTGAGAGTAAGGAGCTGAAGATAATGCCTAGGCTGGGATCCTGAGACACTAGGGGTATCGTGGTGCCCTCAACAGTAATCGGAGAATTCGAAAGAGGAAGCCTCTCTCTGGAAGGGGGAGGGGGGGGAAGGGCTAGTGACATTTCCGCATTCCAATGGAAATGGGGAACTGCTCTCTCATATTACCTAGATCAGAAGCTGAGTGGGGGCCTTAGGATCCTAGCTACCTTCCTGAGCATAGGAAACTAAACATTGATATCAATATGGATGTGTCCAGCCTTGAAGACAGCCTCATGAGTCCCAGAGATTTGTGCCAATTCAGCCCACAAAACATTTCTCATTTTGATGTTTTAACCATCCACCTCTCTGCATAGTATACTGGTAGTTACAAGTTATGATTGTATAGTGAGTTTCTTATGGTGAACAGTTCTTCTGTATGGAGGAAATAATTAGATATTCTACACTTGATTTACATGTACATTGTGTAGCTTTCTACTTCATTCTGTGGAGACCCTAGACATTAGTCATAAAGAAGATGTGTGTTTTCCCCCAGAACTCCAGAATAGAGGAACAAAGAGCCACAGGATTCAAGAAGAAGCCTCAACCCTCTCTTTATAGGTCAGGGCCTCCAGCTCTGACCTCAATCCTCCAGAATGTAAGTTGGAGGCACCTTATTGCCTCAGGGAGTGGAGGAGTCCTGCAGCTATTACCTTTAGCAGCAGTCATTCTTGTTATATATGCAAAGTCAATACAAAATAATTCCCTACCAACTGGGAATGACCAGGAAAACCTTAGCATAAAAGATGGCATTTGAGCTAAATCTTCAAAAGAGTTAGGGATTCCAAGACATGGAGGTAAGAAGGGAGATCATTCTAGACCTGGAGAACAGTGTGTGCAAAGGAATGGTACTAAGAGGGCAAAAGTTATTCACAGGGAATAGAAAATAGATCACTTTGGTTCATTTGGCTGTAGTGCAGACTGTAGCAGGAGGCAGCGTGTGAAGTCAGTCTAGAAAAATCAGCAGGAACCAAACTGTGAATGCAAAAGAGTGTTTTTTTTTGATTCTAGAGGCATTTGGGTGCCACTGATACATCTCAATCAGTTATTTAAATTAGACCTTCCAAAATTAAGACAGTGTCTTAATCTCCTTATTTTAGGTTATCTGAAATTCTTCTTCTCTGAGGTGGGGGGGGATATTTGAGAGAAGCATTATTGTAGACTCTGAACAGTGTATAAAAAGGGTTTATGAAGAATTGACTCCCCCCATTTCCTTTCAATCAATAGATAGTAATGATAGCTAACATTTTTATAGCACTTTAGGATTTGCAAAGAATTATATATTAAATACATGTATGTATATATGTACATATATACATATACACACATCTATGTATTATGTGTATGTGTCTATCTATCTATCTATCTATCTATCTATCTATCTATCTATCTATCTATCTATCTATCTGTCTGTCTATATGTTGTTCAGTCATTTCAGTTGTGTCCAACTCTTAATGACCCCATTTTGGGGGTTTCTTGGCAAAGATACTGGAATGGTTTTCCATTTCCTTCTCCAGCTCATTTTTACAGATGAAGAAACAGGTGACTTTCCCAGGATCATGCAGCTAGTAAGTGCTTGAGGCCAAATTTGAACTCACGAAGATGAGTCTTTCTGACTCTAGGCCCAGTACTCTATCCATTGTGCATATACATATCTACATCTATGTATCTATATCTATATATACACATACATACACACATGCATATATATGTGTGTTTATAAAATCTCATTTTATTCTCACAACAACCTTGTGAGATAAGTGTTATTGAAGAGGTTTGGGGTGCTGAGATTCCAAGAATGTCAAGGCAGAATTGCCTGGAATGAATTTACACATTCAAGCCTTCTCTTAGTCAAGTGGCAAATGTTTATTGTAACAACGGTATTAGCTGGCAAAGTTCCTTTGGGGAACTTTGCAACTTAGTCGGGGTAAACCTAAAGCTTATGTAGAAAAGGGGCAGGAAAAGGAATGTTAAGGATGCTAATTAGGTAAAGCAAGAGGTCCAGGTGTCTTTGGAAGCAGGCATCTATAATCTATGGATGGGAAAATACATGGATAACTTTGTTGATACCAGACATTAAGGGAGAAAAGACAGCTTTTGTTAGTTGCCAGAGGCATGGGCCTTGGGGATCTGGTACCAAAGACAAAAATCCTCAGGTCGGTATTCCTTTGTCTGTTCTGATAAGGGCATGTGTTCTGCAACAAGGGAAAATTTTCTCACAGGGCAAAGGCCTACTGAGAGATGGGGAGGCTTCCAGAGACACGATCTTAGGGCTGGGGCCCAAGCACGAGCAGTCCATCCCTGTTATTATTTTCATTTTATAGGCAAGTAAACTGAAGTTAAGGAAGGTTAAGTGACTTCCAAGGTGACACAGCCAGTAAGTGTCTGAGTCAGGATTCAAATCTGATTGCCAGTCAGGCACTATACCAAGATGCCTTTCCTGCAAGGTGTTCCCTTGGCCAGGGGTACTCCCAGCTTGACCAGGCCTGTCAGCCACATTCACATCTGCACTAGTTCTTACTCTTTTGTGTCCATTTCTATCTGATCTAGGTCTGAACTGCTCCAAGTCTCCAAGAGACACCTTTGTTGGAACGATGTTGCAGAGGCCTGGTGATATTTTGTTACCAGTACTGGGGCCTGACTTTTCCCCATCCCCCACTCTCACTCCATGCAAAGGTTGTTGTGGGCCCACTGCCTTCCTGTATTGGAAAAACGCACTGAGTGCTGCCGTTACCTCTGCTGTTACCAGGCGCTACAAGCCAGAGTTTTACTGCCCTGACTGATCCACCATAGCTTTGCCCTGATCCATCTGGCCCTGCCTCTAGCCCACAATGTAGCTTTGGGGCTTCCTGTGTGACTGCTACTTTGCCCTTTATCAGCAGGCCCCCTTGTCTGAAGGCTCTGTCTTCACTTTTGAGACTTCCCAGGGAGGATTGTTTCATTTTGATCAATCCCTGGCTGGGTTATGACTCCTGCCTTTACCCCTCTGACTTCCTGGGGAGCCCTACATTCAGACCACTCACCCATGGTGTCCTTTTCCTTTGAAGGCCTACCTGCAGTCTCATTATTCCTGAGTCTTTCCAGAGTGCTCTCTGTCAGCCCTAGCTCTATGTCTCGGGCCTTTAGCTTCTACAGAGCTCCAGGGGCTATTCACACACAGACACATCTTGAATTGCCAACTCCTGCCTCCAGTTCAGAATGCTCTGGTCAGTAGCCTCACATACTCTTGCCTGTTGTAAGAGGGACTTTCTGAGTCTCATGGGACTGAATATTACTCCTTGCATCAGGTTTGACAGTAGAAGTGGGCTCAGAACAGTCCAATCATCTCTTTCTTTCAATAGACTTCTTTCTAGTTATTAATAAGTAGGCAGAGCTCAATTTTTAATAGCTGGCCTCCCACCCCATCATACTCCACCCACCACAGTGATTCTGAACCCCCAGCTATGGCTGTACGAACCCCATTCTCCTTATCCCACTGCACATTGTTTTTCTCCCCTCTGCCTCAACATAATCCCCCAAAATAATCTACCCCAGATCTATCTCTTCCACTGTGCTCTCTAGAATGCCTTCTTCCATAAAGAAACTTGCTTTCATCTTAAATCTTTCCTTTTCTCATTCCCTCCATCTCTGAGACCTGGATCTCTCCTGATAACATGGGATCCCTGCCTACCTTTTCCAGAACTGGTTCCACCTTTACTCAAACCCCTAACTCATTGGTCTCAGTGGGAGAGTTTTAATACTTCTATAGTCGATCTACAGGCATTCATTAAGGACTGATTTTGTACGAGGCACTGAGGATATAAAAAGAGGCAAAAGGTAGTTCTGCCCTGAAGCTGCTCACTATCTAATGGGTAAGACAACAAACAAATATGTACAAACAAGCTATGTACAGGATGAATAGGAAGTAATTTAAAAAGAGGAGGTACTAGAAT
This sequence comes from Phalanger gymnotis, assembly GCA_028646595.1. Lineage (NCBI taxonomy): Eukaryota > Metazoa > Chordata > Mammalia > Diprotodontia > Phalangeridae > Phalanger > Phalanger gymnotis. The sequence continues at coordinate 224,714,223 of CM053623.1, forward strand.
TGAGAAGAGTTGGGAAAGGTTTCTTGCAGAAAATAGGATTTTATTTGGGACTTGAAGCCAGGAAAGCCAGTAGGTAGCAATGAGGAGGGAGAGAATCCCGGGTATGGGAGATAGCCAGAGAAAATGACTGGAGAAAAAAAATGGAGTATCTTGTTTGTGGAAAAAAAAAGAGGGTTGTGCCACTAGATCAAAGAGCTAGTAAGGTAAGAAGACTGGAAAGGTAAGAGGGGGCTAGGCCGAGTCTTTCCATCTCAACTTCTGTCTTCATACTAGAGGACTTTTGATACTCCCTCAAACACCCTAACCTTCCACTTCCTTAACATGCTCAGCTCCCATTCCCCAACTTACCTCAGCTACGCATATCATTCCTTTGATCTTGCAACCTTCTATAAATATTCTACTTCTGTGCTCATGGACTCTGAAATTAATTTATTTGATCATAACCTATTATCACTCTACCTTCCCTCTGTGTTACAACCTTTTATTTTTTTAATTATTTTATTTATTTTATTCTGGATTTAAGAAATAAAACAAATATTTCCATAACACGGTAAAACAGAAAAAAAGATTGCACATGAAACTGAAAATTTGAAGAACATGGAACATACTACTGATCAGACTTATGGATAGGTGAACAATTTATGAAGAAGCAATAGAGAACACTATGAGGTGCCTTAAAACCTTTAACCCCATTCTCCAACCTCATTATGACCTGCAATTTTTTCAGCCCTAAGTTCTTCATTAGACTGTCACCCCTAAATTGACTATACTCTTTTCTCCAACTTGACCCCTTGGTGAACTAGTTCAACTCTACACTACCTTCATCTCGTGTTCTCCCCACTCAGCTTATTGCCAATCAGGCCTTTCTAAGTCTCAGTCTTTGATTTCTCACACCTTCACTGTCTTCAATCCTAATGCATGTTACTGTACGAAGCTGGAAAAAATCATGCTGACTGGGTCCACTACAAATCTATTTTTAAATAATCTTAACTGGATCTTCACTGCAGCAAGGCAATGTTTTAAACCTCGCTAATAGGTTCATTATCTCAGTTATGACAACAGTTTTTCCAAATTTCTTCCCCATTAACTCCTCAAACTTCCCATGATTTCTCTTTCCTATTTCACAGAAATAAAAATGAAGCCATTTGCCCAGACCTCTCTCTTCTCTCTTCCTTCTGATCAAATGCCATCATCTTCTCCTTCACCACTATCCTACAAAAAAAGTGGCCTTTCTCCTTGCAATTCAAACCCCTCCAAATACAGAAGTAGTCCCATTTTTTTCTATCCTCTTCAGCAGATTGCCCCCCTCTTTCCACCCTCACTCTCACTAAACTTCTATCTTTTCTGTTTATTGGCTTCTTTCTTGCTTCCTACAAACATACCTTAGTCTCCTTTCCCGAAAAAAAGACCAAAAAAAAAACCCAACCCCAACTCACTTGATCCAGCTATCCCCATTAGTTATTATCTTATATGTTTCCTCTTTCTATGCCTAACCTCTTTGAGAAAGCTGCAATCTTAGGATCTTAGGTAAATGAGTATCTATAGATGGAATTGATCAGGTTAGGACTTTCAAAAGTTTGGGAGAACCAGAATCAGTAGCACAGCAGTAGCAGAAGAAGACTAAGGTGGAAAGCCTAAAGGTGGAAAGATAGTCACCTAAGGACACTGATACCAACTCTGGCTCTGCCAAAAAAAGCATAAAACTGAAGAAACATATGCTGTGTATTCACTGACACATGGATGCTGAGTGGGGGAAACAGCAGCTGCTGCCTCTCCCACCTAGTTGCTTACAACAGTCTTTGTCCCATTTAGTGCCATGGAGGAAAATGATGCAAAAGGAAGGGAAGGAGAAGAGAACCGAGTAATTCTTTTGTATGCTAACTCAAGTCTAGTTTACTATCTCCCCAGATTTTTACTTTTTTAGCTCTACAGAAAAGCAACAGATCCCTCAATACCAGTCAGTCCTCATGGTGAAAAGTAGGCTCACCAATACTGAACTAGAACCAGGCAAGGAATTTTATTCATGCTTTGAATGACTTTCCTAGGGAGAGCAAATATGAACATATTCCAAAGACTGGGCATTCATTAGCCTGTCTCCCCACTGGCCCCTACCACATGCTGTTACATCGTATCCAATTGAATTGGTTGCTATGTATTCAAACATTTGTTTTATGTGGAGGTATTTCTTTCATCATTTATTTTAAATAAATCCAATTACTAATGAAAAATCCCCACTTCCAAAGGTTAATTATACACATAATTGGAAATAGAGGAATCTCAGATACAAAAACAGTGTGGAAGAGTAGAAAATTAAATGGTTTTTACTTTTAAAAGAACTCATTAAAATGTAGGGTATTTTGGTTTTTGTTTGTTTATTTTCACAATCAACCCTAAACCATTAAATGCTGGCACTCACTGGAGAAATATGTAGAAAATTCAGTTCCTAACAGGGATCAAGGGTGAAGCTGCACTTCTCAACCACATTGCCAGACTTCCTTGTGAGATGGGAAACATTCTTATTTTGTTATACAAAACTACTGGTATTTTCAGATAATTACATCTAAAGTTCCATGTTGTACTATAATAAATCTGCCTAGCAAGAGGCACTTGGGGTAGGATTATGAGCTGGCAACATCTAATTACCTTAAACTGAATGGAATAATCTCACTTTGATTATTATTAAAAAAAAATTCACTCCTGTAAAATCACTTGAAATGTAGCTGCCAAGAGTTCTATATAATGTTTTGACTTCAAGGAATTGTCCTTGATAATGAGAGGAATGATTGTGAAGACCGATCTCATGATAACAAGATTTCACCTACGTGGCTCTGAATTTCCTCACTACTTTTTTGTAACACAGCAATTTTTTGGTTGAAATGCTTACAACAAATATATTTACCTAAAGGCATTTAGCAGTCTGTGCTTTATTTTTTAGAAGACAGTCGAGGGAATAAAATCCTGAGTAACATTTTGAATACTTAATATCTAAGTTTTCATTTGCGTTAAATTTATTTATTTTTTACTTTTATGGTACACATGAAGAGAACTTAAGACACACAAGCTTTGAGAATTGCAAGAGAATCTTGAGTTCCTAATGTTTGATTTTCTATGTAGTAGGTAGGAAAGAGAGAAATTACCTGTTATCATTATCATTGAAGAGGCATGTTGTTATAGTGGATCAAGAACAATCCTTTGCATATAAAGAAGTGGGTTCAAGTCCTAGCTGTGTGTTAATGGACAAATCCCAACCTTACAGTGTTAAGATTAAAAAGTACAAAGACGGGACTAACTTGACCAGAGCTTATAGAAGCTTTCTAGACTGATGAAATCACAGGAAAAAGAAGATCGGGTTCGACATAAACACACAAACTTCTGGGAGTCAGGGAACAGAACCGCTTTTTGATTCTGGATGCCCAGCCTATTGCTATGTTTGGTTCATAATTCTTAGGTGAGTGAATCGCATTACTTACGTTACCAAATAAAGTCTTCAATGGAATTGTGCTATGAGGCAGAAGATCAGTCACTCCCTTGCTTAATTAAGCTCTTTGACCTTGGTTAAGTTCTTTAACCCCTCTAGACCCAGGTTGCCTCAGCTGTAAGGGAGGAATGATAACACTTCTCTACCTGGAGGTAGGTGATTGAATCACAGTCTGCTGCTTCCGGCTTTATTACATCATGAGCAAGCCAGACTGAAACTCTCTAGGTACGTTCGAAGTAAGGCTGGCTTGGGAATTTTTTAAGTTAGCCCACTCATATATATGCATAAGATATTGTTATATGTTATTACATATTATTACAGTATTATACATATAAATGTAATTTGACCTCCAGATATATTTGAAAGATTAGGTATAAAAATATCTCGAAAATGGTAAAAACATGATTCAAATGCAAGGTGTTATTTGGATAAATCATTAATCTTCTAAGAGCTACTGCAATTTAATTCATGCAATGAATATTTATTAAATATTTCCTTTGTATAAGGCACTGAGGGGAAGGAAGAAGGGATGGAAAGAAGCACTTAATAAGCATGTGACAGGTACTGTGATAAGGACTTTTCAAATAATCTCATTTGATCCTTATTATCTCCATGTTACAGTTGAAGAAACAGAGATGTCTGAGGCTAGATTTGAAGGAATACAAATGTGAATAAGAAAGAGTTCCTGACCTTGAGGAGCTTGCAACATTATGGGAGAAGTTGTTAAAACATATCTTTGAACACAGTGCTGTGGTATAAAGGGGATTCTTTTCAGGCATTGGTTGGACAGGGTCATGTATGACCTATGAGGTCATTTCTATCTTAGAAATTCTATGATTTTGTGACACAATATATGGCAGGTACTTTAAAATCTCTGTGCCTCTATTTCCTCATCTGTAAAATGAAGAGTTTGGACTAGTTCATTTTTACTCTTCATTATAAATCCAATTTCTTTGACTTACAAAGATAGCTGAGATGGTGCTTAAGATATATAAGATTTCAACTGGCTGAGTTGTTGGGGCTAGGGTTAGGTAATTATGACTTCATTTATAGAATAGATAAAATAATACCAACCCATTCATTCTGTTATTAGTTGATAAAAGTTACTGAGTTTTTTTTTGTAAATCTAAAATATACTATGCACATATGCTAAGAAATAGTCAAAGTGTCCTTTGGGAAATGTAATAAAATAATTTATTTTAAATGGCACAAAGGATATTTTAATGCTTACTCTTTCAAAACTGAAACTGAATTTGAACTGAAAATAGAGAGGTGGAATGTCATTTGATATTTCAAAATGACATTCAATTCTACAGACATTTTCTTCCTTAAAAAAGAAAATATCACAGGACTTAAATTCCTGTCTTTTATCAACAGTTGATCCTGTCTTTTATACAATGTATGCAATGGTTTGGATAAATTGTCAAAATATAGCTAAAATATGCATGAAATTCTATTATTACTAACTTCCAGATCAGAACACACAGAGACTCTATATAAGAAATAATCTAATTTTCAGAATTATGGAATCTGAAACTATTCTGACATGTTTATATCTTGCAATGGAATTATTAGATGAGAAGAGAGATGTCATTAAAAAACCTATTATTTATATTTATATATGCAGTCTGATTTCAGCATTGAATTTTCTTCTCATGTTTTCCTTTCTACAATTTTGTCTCATTTCTATACTTACATTACAGTTAGTTTCTTTCAGCAGCATGCCTAAGACAATGAACTTATTGTCTTTTTTGTCTAGATGGAACGTTCAAGTGAATTATAGATCTGGTAAGAAATTGCTTCTGGAATATCCAAAAGGTATTTCAAGGTCTCACGAAAAATATTTAATGACTTAAGAACATTTTTTAGCTCCATGCTCAGTTATCATATCAATAAAATGAGAAAAATTTTAGGATATTAACTTATTCTACCTAAAAAAGAATACATAAGGAAGATCACATCTATCTATATGAACCATAATGTGAAGCTATGGGAGAAGAACATACTTGTTCGGCCCAGTGATACACTGTGTGTGATTAAGGACCAGCTTAGCTAACTTTAGAGAGGCTTAGCATCATTCTGGCTGCAGAGTGGTACCATACACGTTAATCCTCTATCTGTGGTCCCTGTCTATAATCATTTATAATGCAATTGCTGTGCTAGGCATTTGGGAAAACACAATGATAAATAAAATTAAACTAAAATAGAGACTTCCTGTGCCAAAATGGCAGAGTGAGCAAGGAACCCTCAGAAACCCTCACAAATTTCCCTCCAAACAACTAGAAAACCACTTCAAAATTGATCTAGGAGCAAGGAAGCACCTTACCAGGCCTTTGGAAAGGTCTGTCTCACTGGGGTGGGAGGAGAACAGGGTCCAAAAGCAGCAGCAGGAGCAGCCAGCTTCACAACAGGGAGCCTGCAGTAGGGCTCCAAGCCTGGGGCAATCTACCAGCAAGGCCTCAACCTCCTGCAAGCCAGCAGCCCCCTAAGACAGAAGCCCCCAAGGCAAGTGAGCAGTGTATGCAGTACAGCAAGGCCCCACCCCAGCAAACCCATCCCCAGCACAAGCCACCAGCAAGGCCTTGAACCCACTGCTCACCAGTAGTGAAGCTCTGCCCCAGGGTTGGCCAACAAGAAGACCCCACCCCTGGGGCCTACCAGTAGAAAGACTCTGTTGCCATAGCAACCCAGTAGCAAGGTCCTATTCCTGGAAAAGGCCAGCAGCTAAATTCCACATACAGGAGAAGCTAACAAGGAGGCCCCATTCCCCCAGTACAAGCCAGAAAGTAAGCCTCCAGAGAAAGCAAGCAACTAAGCCCTGAAGCCCAGTGAAAATAAACAGAAAGACAGAGCCTAACTCTCAGATAAAAACGCCAAGCTAAAAAAAAAGAGGCAGAAAAAATGAGCAAAAAAAACCAAACAAAATAAAGATCTTGACTATAGGCAGTTACGGTGGTGATAAAGAAGATCAAGGTATAAATTCAAAAGAGGACAATAGTGCCAAGATAACTACATATGAAGCTTCCAAGAAAAAATGTAATTTGGTCTCAGGCCCAAAAGAATTCTTGGAAGAACTTAAAAACTATTTTCAAAAACAAATTAGAGAAGTAGAAGAAAAACTGGGAAAAGAAATGAGACTAATGCAAGAGAATCATGAAAAAAGAGTCAATAGCATGGGAAAAGATACACAAAAATTTTAGTGAGGAAAACAACCTCCTAAAAAATAGAATTGGTCAAACAGAAAAGGAAGTATAAAAGCTCATCAAAGAAAATAATTTCTTAAAAATTGAAATTGAACAAGTGGAAACTAATGACTTGATGAGACATCAAGATATGATAAAAACAAAAAGTAAAATAATAAGAAAAAATGTGAAATTTCTAATTGGAAAAACAACTAACCTCAGAAATATATCCAGGAGAGGCAATATAAGAGTTATTGGACTATAAAAAAAAACCATGACAAAAACTTATATCTCTAATTGCTTCCATCAATGAAATAGAGGAAAAACGAATCAATGAATCGGGTATGCCACTAAAAAACTAGAAAAAAAACAAATTAAAAATCCCCAATTAAACACCAAATTGAAAGCCCTGAAAATCAAAGGAGAGATTAATAAACTTGAAAGTAATAAAATGATTGAACTAATCAATAAAACTAAATGATGATTTCATGAAAAAAGCCCAATAAAATAAATAAAGAACTTGTTAATTTAATTTATAAAGGGAAAGGAAACCAAACTAATGATTTCAAAAATAAAAGGGGTGAATTCACCACCAAATGAGGAGGAAATTAAGACAACTTTTAGGAGTTATCTTGTGGAATTATGTGTCAACAAATTTCATAATCTAAATGAAACGGATGAACATCTACAAAAAATATAAATTACCCAAATTAACAGAAGAAGAAATAAAATATTTAAAGAACCCAATCTTAGCAAAAGATATTTAACAAGTCATCAATGAACTTCCTAAGGAAAAAAACCCCAAAACAAGATAGATTCACAAGGGAATTTTATCAAACATTTAAAGAACAATTAATCCCAAATACTATATAAACAATTTGGAAAAATAGACCAAAAAGGAGTTCTACCCAATTCCTTTTACAAAACAAATGTGGTGCTGATACCCAAACCAGGAAGAGGCAAAACAGAGAAGGAAAATTATCAACCAATTTCTCTAATGAATACTGATGCAAAAATTTTAAATAAAATTTTAGCAAAGAAATTACAATATATCACAGGGATCATACACTACAACCAGTCAGGATTTATTGGACTGGTTTGATATTAGGAAAACTATGAGCATAATTGACAATATCTATAAAAAAAACCTACAGAAAACATATGATTGTCTTAATAGATGCAGAAAAAGCTTTTGACAAAATACAGCAGCCATTCTCACTAAAAACACTAAGAAAGCATAGGAATAAATGGAGCTTACCTTAAAATGATAAGTAATATTTATCTAAAACCATCAACAAGCATTATCTGCAATGGAGACAAACTAGAAGAAGGGATATCATAAAAGAAAGAACAAGTAACTTCATAATAACTTCAAGGAAAGATTCAAAGGGTAAAAATGGATTTTCCACAAAGACTATATTAATAACTAGAAGAGATAAAGTGTAAGATTAAAAATGAAATAATAGTCTTGAATAAAAGATTTGAAAAGAGAATAATTGACTTATAAGGAAAAAGTGGTAAACTTTACCCAAGAAATAGATTCCCTGAAAGTTAGAAAAGATGAAATAGAAATCAATGACTCTACAAGAGAGCAAGAAATATGAAAAGAAAATCTGATAAAAATATGCTATTTTATGTCAAGAGAAGATGATGAATTATTAGAAATTGGAAAAATCCATGATTTTTTTTTATAAAAAGTCTTGACAATATACTTCAAGAAGTCATTAAAAGTACCTTGATGTATAAGAACCAGGGGGCAAAATCAAGTTTGAAATAATGCATTGTCACCTGAAAGAAGCCCCTAAAAGAAAAGTCCCAGGAATTAAATGGTCATAATCCAAGTCACCAAAAAAGATACTTTGAAGGGCTGAGGGGAGCAGAGCCAAGGTGGTGGCTGGAAAGCAGGGACTTGCTTGAGCTCACCGCCCCCACCCCAGGTCCCTCTAAACACCTATAAAAATGGCTCTGAACAAATTATAGAAATGCAGAACTCACAAAATAGCAGAGGGAAGTAGGGCTCCAGCCCAGGACAGCCTGGATGGTTGTGGGGTAAGGTATTTCATACAGAGCTGGGAGCAGAGCAGAGCCCAGAGTGAGCCCACACAGACTAACCACACCAGGAGCCGGGAGGAACAGTCCCTAGTACCCTGAATCAGTGAGCTGTGGCAGTTACCAGACTTCTCAACCCACTAACACCAAAGACAACAGAGAAGGTTGGTGGGAAAAGCTGCTGGGAAAGAGTGAAAGGAGTCAGTGGTTCGGCCACCACCCCAGGCGTAGTGTACAGCTGCAGTTGCTTTCAGCCCTAGGCCCACCTGGTAGGAGGAATTAAGTGGCAGATCTGAGCAGGAGTGCAGAGCCAGCTTAGATCTGAGTCCAATCTAGGTTGGGGTTTCTTCAGGAAGGAATAGCGCTGGGTGGCAGAGCTTGTGTAGAAATAGCTCTAAAAACAACAGTGCAGACCCTCAAGCTTGGGACAAAGTACTTGCTACTCTACAAGCAGTCATACCTGAACGGAAAACTCAAGGGTCAAGTGAGTTAGCTGGGAACATGGCCGGGCAGCTAAAACTGACTCACATTCAGACTCAGACTTGGAATCTTTCTTTGGTGACAAAGAAGACCAACACATACAACCAGAAGAAGTCAACAAAGTCAAAGAGCCTACAACAAAAGCCTCCAAGAAAAACAAGAACTGGTCTCAGGCCATGGAAGAGCTCAAAAAGGATTTGAAAAAGCAAGTTAGAGAACTAGAGGAAAAATTGGGAAGAGAAATGAGAGTGATGTGAGAAAACCACGAAAAACAAGTCAATGACTTGCTAAAGAGAACCCAAAAAATATGAAGAAAATAATACCTTAAAAAATAGATTAACTCAAATGGCAAAAGAGCTCCAAAAAGCCAATGAGGAGAAGAATGCCTTGAAAGGCAGAATTAGTCAAATGGAAAAGGAGGTCCAAAAGACCACTGAAGAAAATACCACCTTAAAAATTAGATTGGAGCAAGTTATTATAAAACAAAATCAAAGGAATGAAAAAATGGAAGACAATGTGAAATATCTCATAAGAAAAAACACTGACCTGGAAAACAGATCCAGGAGAGATAATTTAAAAATTATTGGACTACCTGAAAAGCATGATCAAAAAAAGAGCCTAGATATCATCTTTCAAGAAATTATCAAGGAGAACTGCCCTCATATTCTAGAGCCAGAAGGTAAAATAGAAATTGAAAGAATTCACCGATAGCCTCCTGAAAAAGATCACAAAAAGAAAACTCCTAGGAATATTGTTGCCAAATTCCAGAGCTCCCAGATCAAG
>CM053623.1:224724694-224742540 GCA_028646595.1 Phalanger gymnotis
ATGTTCCACACTTGGGTGGATGCGCTGCCTCACCAGCACTCCTACTTCCCCAAGAACCCCCTACCCGGACTGGGCTTAAATCTCCAGCAGGCTCTTCACTCGTACTCTGGTCAGCCACTTAATTCCTCTCACCAGGTGGGCCTGGGGCCAGAAGCAACTGCAGCCATAGTTCTAAAGCTGCCCCACCTCCGCTGCCCCAGGGGCGGTGGCCGAACCGCAAACTCCGTCCCACAGCTTTTTCCACTAACCTTCTCTGTTGTCTTTGCTGTTTGTGGGTGGTGAGGTCTGGTAAATGCCACAGCTCAGTAATTCAGGATGCTATGGCACTCTCCGCCTGGCTCCTGGTCTGGTTGGTCTGTGGTCTGGTCGGTCCGCGCCGCGCACGCTGGGCTCTGCTCGTCTCTGCTCAGCTCAGTTCCACTCCCCTCCCCTCAGCCGGGAGCTGGGAGCTCCGTGGGGGATAGACCTCATCCAGAGACCATCCAGGCTGTCCTGGGCTGGAGCCCTGCTTCCCTCTGACACTTTGTGGGTTATGCAGTTCTAGAATTGGTTCACAGCCATTTTTTATAGGTTTTTGGAGGGACTTGGTGGGGAACTCACGCCAGTCACTGCTTTCCAGCCGCCATCTTCGCTCCACCCCTTGGAACTCAAAGTTTTAAAAACAGATGTTCAAAAAAAGAGTTTTTGAAAGCAACTAGGAAATAAAATATGCAGGCAATGGGGCATACAAATTTATCTTGCCCTTTGAGAAAGTAAGGGAAAAGGGGATGGAGGGGAGTGGGGTGGCAGAAGGGAGGGCTGACTAGGGAATGGGGCAATCAGAACATATGCCATCTTGAAGTGGGGGGGAGGGTAGAAATGGGAAGAAAATTTATAATTCAAACTCTTGTGAAAATCAATACTGAAAACTAAAAATATTAAATAAATAAATTAAAATTCTGCCAAAAAAATACTTTGAACATACTAAAAGAAACAGTTCAAGTGTGAAGGAACTACAGCCAAGATGACACAAGACTTGTCACCTTCTACTTTAAAGAAGAAAAGATCTTTGAACACAGCATCCCTAAAGGCAAATAAATTTACAACCATGAATAAATTATTCTGAAAAGCTAAATATAATCCATGGGGCTGGGGTGGGGAATGGATCTTTAGCTAAAATTAAATTAAATTAAAGTTTAATTAAAACTTTTAAGCATTTCTTATAAAAAAAATCAAAGCTGAATAGGCACTTTGGATACAAACAAGAGGGAGTGAAGAGGGGGAAAATGAGGAGGAGAGAGTGAATCTTACTCTCATTAGAATTGACTCAAACAGAGAATATCATACACACTTGATTGGGTATAGAAATGTATCTTACCCTACAGGAAAGTAGGAGGATAAGAGGATACGAGAAAGGGTATGGTGATAGAAAAGAGAGCAAATTAGGGGAGGGATAGTGAGAAGAAAAATACTTTTGAGGAAGGACAAGATGAAAAGAGAGATTGATTAGAATAAACCAGGAGGAATAAGATGGAGGGAAATGCAGTTAGCAATAGTGTTTGTGAAAAAATTTTAACAACTTTGTCTGATAAAGGCCTCATTTCTCAAACATATAGAGGAATGAGTCTAATTTATAAAAATAAGAGCTATTCTCTAATTGATAAATGACCAAAAGATATGATCAGTTTTCAGATGAAGTAATCAAAACTATATATAACCATATGAAAAAAATATTCTAACTCACTATTGATTGGATTCCGAGATACTACCTCATACCTATTAGATTGGCAAACAGGATAGAAAAAGTAAATGACAAATATTGGAGGGAAGGTGGGAAAAACAAAACTTTAATGTTCTGTTGATGGAGTTGTAAATTGATTCAATCATTCTGTAGAGTAATTGGCAACTATGCCCAAAGAGCTATAAAACCATGCATCTCCTTTGCCTTAGCAATACTACTAGGTCTGTATCCTAAAAGACATTTTAAAAAAGCAAAAAGGAAAAGGCCCTATATGTACAAAAATATTTATAGCAGCTCTTTTCAGGGGTAAAGAATTAGAAGTTAAGGGGATGCCCATCAATTGCGGAATGGCTGAACAAATTGTGGTATATGATTATGATGGAATATTTTTGTAGTATAAAAATAACAAGCAGGATGCTCTGAGATTGGAAAGATTTGCATGAGCTAATAATGCAAAGTGGCATGGAATGTGTACAAAGTAACGTGAATAATGTAAGATTATCAGCCATGAATGACTTAGCTATTCTCAGCCAACACAATGATCCAAGGGAGCCCTGAAGGACTTAGGATGAAAAATGCTATCCACCCCCAGAAAAAGAACTCTTGGTGTCTGAATACAGATGAAGCACACTTTCTTCTACTACAGCTTTTTTTTCTTGTCTATGTTTTCTTTCATGACATGACTATTATGAATAAGTTTTGCATGAATACACATGTACGGTCTATGTGGAATTGCTTGCCTTCTCAAATGGAGGAAGGGGAGAAAGGGATAGAATTTGGAACTCGAAGTTTTGAAAACTTTAAAAACTTAAAAATTGTTTTACATGTAATTGAAGAAATATAAAATACTAAATAAAAACTTAAAAATAAAAACCATTTGGATGCTAAAAATACTATCTATCAGGCATATCAGCACTTTTATTGCAATTTAGAGTCTTATAGAGTTTTCCAGATTACTGAGACACTAAGCAACATGCCGCAGATCATATAACCATTATGTGTTAGTGGCAGGGCATGAATCTAAGTTTTCTTTGACTTTAAGGTCAGCTTTCTATCCACTATGCTATGATGCTTCTTGGAATGTATTAAGTACTTAATATATAATTTTTCATCAGTTCATTCATTCATTCTACTTTATCAATATCCTCACTAAAATATTTCACCATAACTGACTGTAATATTCTAGATGTGTTCTGATGAGGGAACAGTACAGCAGAATTATCACTTCTCTCATACTAGATACTATATTTCTCTAAATTTAGCCAAAGACTGCATCATCTCTTTTTTTTTTTTGGTTTTGATATCACACTATTGATTGATATGGAGCTTCCAATCCACTAAAATATATGAACTTTGTCTATGTATACCCCCCATCTTGTATTCGCGAAATTGATTTTTTGACCATGTACATAGAACTTCACATATATGAGAAAAAAGAGTATCAGATTGGTTGTGAATGTTCCAGGGTCACAAAGGTAGGAAGTGTCTGAAGCCAAATTCAAACTCAGGTCTATCTACATGATAAGTGTATTATTGAGTTAGAAAACCAAAGTGCTTTGTGAGATATGAGGTCATTAGGGCCTTAGAGATTATCTAGTCCAAGTTCCTTATTATCTAAATTAGAGAGCTGAGCTTGGGAGAAGTGACATAATGTGTCACGCTGAATATGAAGATAAGTCAACCATGTCTTCTGTCTTATGGTCCAATGCTTTCCCCAAATTCCACTTTGGAATTCAAGAGAACCATCTGAAATATGTCTTTTTTTTAGTAAATATGCATTTTGTGATGTTAAGTCTCTTTGAGATTATAAAATCTATAGACTTTATATATTTAGGGAGTTTGGAAATTTCACTCACAAATGTCAAAGGCAAATAAAAGGTTACATGTTTGGTAGGAACAGAGAAGTGATTTTTTTCCCACAATGGCACATTGTTGTGTCTCCCCCCTGCAGAAAAAGGGAAAGCAGGTAAAATTAGCACATGTGATTCACTTAATGGTTAAATGGTACTCTATGTCTTATCAGAAATAATCTCAAAAAGCAGGTGCTAGCATAAAGGTTGGGGTGGGAGGATAGGCTGGAAAGGCTTCTTGTGTAAAGTGAGATCTGTGACTCTCAAAGGAGCTAACCAAGAACACTAGAGAATTACCTCCTTTTGCTCTGTAAGGCATGGGTTGAATTTTGTTTCCACGGGAATTATAATTCATACTGGTGGCTAATGTCAGAGACAAAACTGCTTGTAGCGGGGCACTGGGGGGATGTTGGCCAGATGATAATTAACACATCTAAAAGGCAGACTCCTTTTCTTTGTTCTAAGTAGGACTTTTCCTGTATATCAAAAGAACTGCCAGTCCAGGTGTCATTCACAATGGATGAGGTCCATTAACCCAAACCTTGTATTAGATAATGGGACTTTTATCATTGAAATCCTGGGTTGAATCTTCAAAGTCAAAGCTTTTGTCAAATCTCTTAGCCATTGAGAAAATTACTCGTGCTGCCTAATGCAGACAAATGGGGAGGAGGCTAAAAGCATTTTGGCTTGGCCTTTCCTTTTATAAAGAATAAAGTGCATGATGATGGAAAAAGGGGGGAAGAGGGATTGAAATGTGGAAATGAGAAGATGTACTCAGGGGGTGGAGTTTAGGAACTCTGAAGTGCCTGGCCAATGGGAGGCAAAAGAGAAGTTTGAATTAGGAAAAAGCATAAAAAGCATTGCATTTGTCTGTGCGAGTGGATTCTCCATACGGGAAGTACCCATTCACTAGGAATGTAGAATAATTGGCTAAAATAAAATGAGAACTTTTCTGGCTTCACCACAAATACTGTCTTTTTTTTTAGACTAGGGACGTTTCTCATAGATCTTCTTAAAATTTTGTATAGCACACACAGACATTTAATATAATTCAATTAATTTTTAGAGTTATACTCAAATTAGTAGATGTTAAAAAAAAGTTCGATGATGGTGTACCTTCCCTTGGAAAGCATTTTATTTTTAGAGTGTGACTATTCTAATAATTCTTTTAATTTTCCTTTACATCCTCTGTTAACTAAAAGTTATAATAAAAGGAAAGAAAAGAAAAGAAAAGAAAATGCCCCTGAGAACCACTAGAATGGCTCTTAAGTGACTTTTCCCTCTGTTCCCTTCCAGGACCAGCTCCGCTAACATAGTTTTCTCAGTGTAGCTTCTCCAGCTAGAGATTTAGGTAGATCACCAGGTATTCTCTGTGATACAAACTCAATTGTGCCCTGCACAATTGTGAGGGACTTCCACTGATCTGTGGATAATACCTTAAAAGTTATCACACAATGGTGGTTGCAAAGTTCCTTGCTTTTCCTTCCCCCAACTCTGTTCACCTATTATTTATCCTTTTATTTCTTGCTCCCCTTATTACCTATAAATGACTTTTAGATTTTTATTTGTCTGAAGTATCACTACAGCTTCCCCCTTGCCCTTGCTGTCCCTAGATGAGTCCACATAGTAGCAACGCTGAACTCAGTTTAAGCCCTGCATCCTCAGATACGAAATGCCCCACCCTGGGATGACCCTAGAAATCCTTTTTATCTTTCATCTACCTACTATGAATGAATGGATGAATACCTGAATGAAGAAAGCATTTAGTAAGTGCTTATTATGGGCAAAGCACTATGGTAATATAAAAGTAAGATAGTCCCTGCTTTCTATGTTTATAATTTTGAAAAGCAGGTTTTAATATAACAAAAATATCTTTTATACAACCACCTTATTTTTAAACATAATACCCAATTCTACTACCTCAATACTTTAAAAGATTTTTAAAAATTTCATTGTCATGAATATTTCTTCCACAAAAAGATCATTGCCTTTGTCTCCCTTAATAGTTGGTCTTAATGAATTACTCTGACCAACCTTCTGCTGATGGACTGACTTCTTTGTATTCAGCTAAGCTATCTTCAGTTGATATAGTCAGAGTAATTCATTCAAATTCTTTCTATACTGGAGGCAGAGCCAAGATGGCAGCTGGAAAGCAGGGACTTGCTTAAGCTCCCCCCAGGTCCCTCCAAACACCTGTAAAAATGTCTCTGAACAAATTCTAGAGCTGCAGAACCCATGAAATAGCAGAGGGAAGCAGGGCTCCAGTCCAGGACAGCCTGGATGGTCACTGGGAAGGGTCTATTGCATGGAGCTGGGAGTGGAGTGGAGCACAGCCCAGCGTGGGCCATGCCAGGAACAATCAGACCAAGAGCCAGGCAGAACAGGCCATAAGGCACTGAATCATCAAGCTATGGCAATTACCAGACTTCTCAACCCACAAACACCAAAGACAACAGAGCAAATTAGTGAAAAGACTGCTGGAACTAAGTGAAAGGAGTGTGTGGTCAGCCCCAGTTGGGAGTGGGGCGTGGTAGAGGTGGTGCAGCTCTGAGGCTGCTTCCAGAGCTCCAGCAGCAGTTGCTTCCAGCCCCAAGCCCACCCAGTGGGAGGAATTAAATGGTGGATCAGAGCAGGATCACTGAAGAAAATACTACCTTCAAAATTAGATTGGAGCAAGTGGAAGCTAGTGACTTTATGAGAAATCAAGATATTACAAAACAGAACCAAAGGAATGAAAAAATGGAAGACGATTTGAAATATCTCATTGGAAAAACCACTGACCTGGAGAATTCCAGAGATCAAAGGAGTTAGGATTAAAACCAAGAATCACCTACCCAGCAAGAGTGAGAGCTCCAAGGCAAAATATGGATTTTCAATAAAACAGGGGACTTTCAAGCCTTCTCAGTGAGAAGACCAGAGCTGAATAGAAAATTTGTCTTTCAAACACAATTGATTTCTCATAAAGTCACAAGCTTCCACTTGCTGCAATCTAATTTTGAAGGTAGTATTTTCTTCAGTGGTCTTTTGGACCTCCTTTTCCATTTGGCTAATTCTGCCTTTCAAGGCATTTGAGTTAATCTATTTTTAAGGTGTTATTTGTCATTCGAGTTAATCTATTTTTAAGGTGTTATTTTCTTCAGTATTTTTTGGGTCTTCTTTAGCAAGTCATTGACTTGTTTTTCATGGTTTTCTCACATCACTCTCATTTCTCTTCCCAATTTTTCCTCTACTTCTCTAACTTGCTTTTCCAAATCCTTTTTGAGCTCTTCCATGGCCTGAGACCAGTTCATGTTTTTCTTGGAGGCTTTTGTTGTAGGCTCTTTGACTTTGTTGACTTCTTCTGGTTGTATGTGTTGGTCTTCTTTGTCACCAAAGAAAGATTCCAAACTCTGAGTCTGAATCTGAGTCCATTTTTGCTGTCTGGCCATGTTCCCAGTCAACTACTTGACCCTTGAGTTTTCCATTCGGGTATGACTGCTTGTAGAGTAGAGAGTACTTTGTCCCAAGCTTGAGGGTCTGCACTGTTGTTTTCAGAGCTATTTTTACACAGCAAGCTTTGCCACACCACTGCTCCTCTTCCCCCAGGAACTGCCAACCTAGACTGTGCCTCAGATCTAAGCAGGCACTGCACTCCTGCTCAGATTCACCACTTAATTCCTCCCACCAGGTGAGCCTGGGGCTGGAAACAACTGCAGCTGCAGCTCTGTAAGCAGCCTCAGAGCTGCACCACCTCTGCTGCTCCCAGGGCAGTGGCCAACCATGAAGTCCTTTCACTGTGTCCCCACAGTTTTTCCCTGTTTTTCACTGTTGTCTTTGGTGTTTGTGGGTTGAGAAGTCTGGTAACTGCCACAGCTCACTGATTCAGGGCATTAGGAGACCCTAGCCTGGCGTTCTGCCAGGCTTCTAGTCTGGTTGGTCTGGGTGCAGCCCACATTGGGCTCTGCTCGGCTCTGCTCCCAGCACGGTGTGATAGACCTTACTCAGCGACCATCTAGCCTGTCCTGGGCTGGATCCCTGCTTCTCTCTGCTATTTCATGGGTTCTGCAGCTCTAGAATTTGTTCAGAGCCATTTTTATAGGTGTTTGGAGTGTCCTGGGGGAGAGCTTTATGCAAGTCCCTGCTTTCCAGCTTCCATCTTGGCTCCGCCCAAAAATTATCATGTTACATCTTACAAAGCACTTTCCTCATAGCCCTCTGACAAGATAGGTAATGAAAGTATTATCATCTCCATTTTATAGATGAGAAAATTGAGACTCAGAGAGAATAAGTTACTTGCCAGTTTGCACAATAAGTTGCAAAACCAAGACTCAGGTTTGCCTCTCCTGGTCCAGAGGAAGTGCTCTATCACACCATGTTACCTCAGTATATATAGATAGGAGTGTGTAATGTTAATGGAATAGAAATATCTTCCCCATCCATTTATAGGCCTATGTGACCACATGTGTTCAATCTCATCTGTGATACATCCTGAATCACATAGAGCCCATTGTGGGAGGAACTTGCTTAAAGGGGAATCTTGCTTATGGGGAGGCTTGTTTGTAGGAAGGCTGTTTCTTTTGGTACTAAGCTAATTAGGCACTGAGTCACAAGGGTTGTGATGCATTCTGGATCTGAGCCTATTAGCCAAAAATGTATATATATTTTGAGGTGAGATTTTGCTTTGGGGACTTGCTTATGAGAAGGATCTTTTGATTTCCTGGATGGGATTCTGAGTAGCTGTTTGTTAAGAGCTCCATGGCTACTCATATGTAGTGTTGCTCCTTTGATATGGTAGTATATGTCGGTAGTTGTATTACTTTGTTCAGATGTTTGGAGCCCTATCTGTTTAATCTCCGTGCTAATTTCTCTGCTTGTATTTTCTCTTCTTGTATTTTCTCCATGTTCAGGGTACTGACCTTTCCACTGAAGTAGTGAATGATCTTTCTTTGCTTGTATTTTCTACTTATCTGCAATTAGAGTAAAATTGTTGACCCCTTTAAAAGTTGCCTTTCCTTTAGGAAAAGAGATCAAAGAACCAGTGCTAACAGGCCATCCTGGATGTGCTTGGGTGCTTGCTGTTACAGAGTGGAAGATAAAAAATAACTCACTATTTCTTGATGTTCTATTGACATGTAATCAGAGCATTTGTATTTCACTGAAAAGCCATACTTTGAAAGATCTGTTTGAATATATCTCCCACTAGAGAAGTAAAACTAGGCTTAAAATGTTATCTTCATTGGCTATGTATTATTGTCACCATTTTTGAGGAAACCACTAAATAAATAGGACACCTGGGTGTATATGGAAATAGACCCTTGTCTTCAAGTATCTTACAATCTAGTTGGCTAGCAAGTAGTTAAAATATGTAGAAACATGTAATAGTATAATAAGGTTTAAAAGAGGGTAAGATCATTTTAGTTTGGGAACAGGGTAAGAGAAAGGGAATCAGCAAAAGAATCATGAATGAACTAACATTCGACTAGGACCTTGAAGGATTATCAGTAGTAGTATCAAGAGAGATAGTATTTTCAAAGTGCCTGTCACATAGTAGGTACTATGTAAGTACTTATTTCCTTTGTCTCATTACCCTGATCTGAGAAGAGTTAGGAAGAATTCTGGCTTTTGTGGTGAATAGGTATATATGTCCCTTGATGCTGTATTTGCTTGCTGAAAGCAATGAAGGAATGAAGAAACCATTACTTTTGCCAACAAAAGCCTGACCACATATTCATAGCTACAATCAGCAGGGATTATTTTTTTCTGTGAATCAGTAGCTGCCACCTTATTTTTTTCTATAATGTTCTAGTAGCAACCACAGCTATAATGGTGATCAAAGATTATGAATTTTCATGCATTATATTTTTCTCCTATGCCACCAGTGCAAGATACAAGAGTCTCCTTACATTCTCCATTCTGTAACAATGGTAAACTGAATGGTATAATGGAGAACATTTGATTTTAATCCTAGATCTACCTCTTTAAAATTACATGACATCAAGCAGTCTTTTAATCTCTCTGGGCTTTAGTTTCCTCATCTGTAAAAAACAATGATACTCTAGATAGATCTGTGATCTCACTCACTTGGATGTTCCTTCCAAATTCAGGTTGTAACCTATGCATATGTGTTCATTCATCCCATATTATTCTCGTCTGTGTCTTCTGTAATATTAATTAAGGTGGGACTTTTTTTTTTTTACTGTTTTCTCTATTAGAAAGTAAGATTGTTAACCCCTTAAAGTTGCTTTCCTTAGAAAAGCAGATCAAAGAATCTGTGCTATCAGCCCTTCTGTGTGCTGTTGTTGTTGGTCTTACATAGCCACAGCAGCTGCAAGTCAAATTGTTGTTACAAAATGGCATAGTTGTCTGAAGATTAAAAGGAAAGTATGGAGTTTTGGAGCACCGAGATAGTGGTTGGATATGTCCCAGTTACTGAGTTGCTCTTTATACTTGTGGTGACTATGATTCGGTGGATCTCCAAGAGCAGCAGAAGCCTGAGAAAAACAGGCAAGTAACAATGATGGTAGTGGTTTCCCATGCCCAGAGCAGGGCCCCTGGGAAATAACCCTTCCTTCCCCCTCCCTACCCCACTAGCACTCAGAAGGAGACAGGCTGGAGCAGTGGCTGTGGGGAAAAAAAAACAAGCAGAGGCTTGGGTGAGGTGGGGATGGCAAGAGCCAGGGATTGAGTGGATTAGCCTTGCTCCAGACTATGTTGAAGGGGTGGATGTCCTGAGATTGTTTTGTGTGTGGTGGCTTGAGGCAGGAGCAGAGAACTGCCTTTGGACAGACTTAAGAGAAAAAGTGGAGAATGGCCCTCATACAGACTTGGCAGGAGCAGTTGGTGAGATGAGACAAGCAGACACCTGAGGACTAGGGTCTCCCCTCTGTAGCCTTGGTTCCCAGTTTTCACAGAGTCTAGCTCCTTTAGCCCATTCCTTTGCTAGGGAAGAATAAGATGAATCCTCCCACCCTGGGATATTCAACTCTTCCTCTGAAGTCCTTCTGCTTCTAAATAGAAATTTTATACCCCACGATGCCATCCTCATCACCAGATATGGCAGTAAGGCAAAATTCATGACTTCGGAGAGGACATGAATGGTTTGGAATCACCAAGTATAAAGACTTCTCTAGGTAGAAGGCAGAGGAAGTGTAACATTTATTTAGACTCCAGAGGATCAGACTCAAGGACCAATGGCCCCAATTTGATATTGTGGCAATAATATTCCAAAACCAATAAGCCCACCTCACTGTAGAAACAAGGAAATTGTAACAAAATATTATAGCAAGAAACCAAGCCATACTGTAGCTTCCCTTGGTGCTAGACTCTTCTTATAAAAATATCACTCACAAATCTGAACTCTCCATGCTTAATACTCTCTCCTGCAGCTCTGCTGACTCCAAGTTCCTAATCTAGGCAACGGTCTCTTGTTCAGCACTCTCCATTCTCTTGATTCTGGCTCTCTGCTTCTGGATCCTGCTGCTCTCTGCTCTGCTGCTCCCAGTTCTGTTGTTGCTCCCAGTTTTGAACTCTCTTTTTATACAGTCATAGCTGTCATCTGATTGACTAGAACTTAGGGCACATGCCACTGTCTCTGGTCTTAGCAAGTCCCCTTAGGGCCCTGAGCATTTCATGCCCACATGGGTTTAGCACCTAGTAAGTATGGTTTTGAGGCCTTCTCAGGAACAAAGATATAATCAGGCCTTCCCACCTAGGTCCACCTGAGCCCTATTGAATGGGTGGGAAAGATCTTTGATCAGATTAATACTACATCTTCCCATAAGTTTATCCCAAAGGGTCTACTGTATCCACTGGAGGCTTTTCTATCCTTCTCCTGACATGGCAAGGATAGAAGTCAAACATGTGGGCTGTCTTCCTCTCTTTGCTTTCTTTGAATATTATATTATTGATACACTGGCCCCACATGGCTTTGACTAAGTATTTGACCTTTTTCTCATGGGTCTGAGGTCTTGTCATCACCCATCAGAGAAGTTTCATTTTCTGTTAGAGCTCCTTCACCACATTCTTGTTCTCATTTATATTGCTGGCCAGCCCCTACAGTGAAGTAAGTTCCTCTCACTATCTAGCACATTGTGTTGAGAATCACAAGTATAATTTATGTAAGCAATGTTGTGAAGGCCATGAGGCTGAATTTCAGCATATTCTTCAAGTCACATATGGAAGAACCGTTAACACAATAACTGAACCACACATGAAAGTTGGAAAGACTTGGCAATAATTTAGAATTTCCTGCAGATGTATTTCTGGATTTGGAAGATCAGCATTGATTTCTCTATCCAGTTCATACTGCCTGGAGTGCTAGTCTTAGACCACACTTTCCTCATAGCAACCTGACAAGATTGGCTGCCTACTCCAGAAGTTCTGGAAAAGCAATTGCTACTTTGTTGTTGAGAGCCCTGGTCACTGTTCCAGTCTTTCTATTTATTTCCTTTTCATTGACTATGCCACTTGGACTGGGTTGAGTGAAGCTTAGCCCAAAATAAAGCCTTTCACCATCCTGGATGCTCTCCTCTGGACATTCTCCAGCTTATCAGTATCTTTTTTCACTTGTGGTACTCAGAACTGAACCTGATATTCCAGATTTGATCTGACTCAGATCAATTAGTTTCTCTTCCATCAAAGTGGCAATTACCTTTTGTAAGCTTTCAACTCCCTGTTTCATACTTTCCATGATATTTATGCAGATAATCTTGGTACAAAGTTATCTCTGTTGTAATATCATTCAAAGAATCTTGAATCATTTTGATGTATGAATTTCCCAAGTTCTTGTTGGGAAAAGAAAATTTTAAGGTTGTATTTTGTTTTACCAAGTTGAATTATTTTTATCGTCAAGAAATGGCATTCATAATCTATTTTATATTCTCTCCATTTTAAAATTAACAACTGAGAAATATTTATTTATTAAGTAACTCTTATGCTCTACAGTGGGATAGAACTTGTTCACAGATAACCAGATAGAGAATATGTACAAAGTAAATGGGAACATCTAACTGGTACAGTGGATAGAGTGTGAAGCCTGGAGTCAGGAAGATTCAAATCTGGCCACTGGCACTAACTAGTTGTGTGATGCTGGGCAAGGCATATAACCCTGTTTGCTTATTTTCCTCAACTGCAAAATGAGCTGGAGAAGAAAATGGCAATCTGCTCCAGTATCTTTGCAAAGAAAACCCCAAACGGAGTCACAAAGAGTCAGACACAACAGAAGTGACTGAACACAACATCAAAGTAACTACACAGTAATGGGAAACACCAACAACTGAGAGAATCAAGCAAGATCTCTTGAAGGAGGCAGCAGTTGAGCTGTGCCCTGTAATGGAGGCAGGGTTTCCAAGAAGCAGAAATGAAGAGGAAGAACATTCTAGGCTAGGGGAAGGGTTTGTGCAAAGCAGTATAATGCCATGCATAAACAATAGCAAATAGGCTAGAGAGAGAGTCATGTGTAATCATCCTAGAAACATGGTCTGGAGACTGTGAAAGTCTTTAAGTGTCAAACAGAAAGGGTTGAATTTTATGCTCAAGGCAATGGGGATCCACTGAGAAGGGCAGTGACATGTTAAAATAGGTCCCTCAGGAATATCAATTTAGTGACTCTCTGGAGGACAGATTGAAAAGGGAAGTATAGAGACCAATAACCCAACTGCAATATATAATTCATGCCAGGCTATTATCTCAGGTTTGATATTGAAACAAAAAGATACACTTGTGGAACTTTTAGTTAACAAATGAAGGTTATTCAACCATAGCATAAGAAGGATACTCAACAAGGGTATATCCACGATTCAGTTGAATGCAGGTTTCCTACTTGCCAAGGAGTTGGAGCTCCTCATGCCTATGAGACATTTTTTTACTCAGGAAACTACATCAATAACTTGAGCCTTAGTCTCCTGAGTCAACAATTCAGAAAGATCCAATATCTTTTAAGATATATTAGGAAAAGATAAGTCAGAATACCTTGTAGTAGGCTTTACCTAATATTAGCCTTATAACAGGCTGCTTTTACAATAATATAGGTGAGAGGGGACAAGGCTCTGAATTTCTCCCATTTTTGTTATTTTTAATGCCATTTTTGCTTCTTCTAGAAGCATCTGGAATTGTGGTTTAGTGTGGGAGGCCAGATCCCACCCAGCTCTGGACCAAGGTCGCCTGGGTGGAGTCTGAGACGCTCGAGGGTGTGACCTGCCCTTGAGGCACTGGAATGCCCCTATAATGCTGTGGTGGGGCTATGCTTGGGAGGAGCTCAGGGAAGGGTATATCCCTGCCGACCTGAGGGGGTGGGGGAAGAACGAGGGGAGAACAAAAAGAGAGATCAAAGGGGAACTGGATGTAAGCAATAAAGTAGTAGTGCCTCTGCCACCCGGTGTTCTCTGCCTGTCTGTTTGATCCCCGTTCCCCTTCGGGTACCAACCCTGGGGTGTGGGGTCTGGGGAGGAGCCCCGCCAAAGACCCCGGGACCTGTTGCTCTCCTCGGCCAGGTGAGTATGGTAGGGTAGGGCTGAGATCCAAGCCCTGAGCAGTTTAGAGTCCAAGTGTTAGGGCTTTGCTATCTTTGATGGTGAAAATAGTTTCCTATAACACTTTTTCCAGATCTTTTCTTTTTTTTTTCTGTTTTGCACATTCTTTTCATTTTTCCATCCTTAAATGTCCTTGGGATGACTTTATTTAGTTAGGTCATCCATCAGTTTTTTATTAGTTTTACCTCCATTTCCCCTTTCCATTTTATGAAGCAATATTTCTCAGAACCTTGCATCATTGTTCTCCATAAGTACTTACACATTTATATTCTAAACCAATTTTGCCTTTCGCTTCCATCTCTCTCTACAAATAGGTCAAATGTTTGATGATATAAGTCCTTTTTAGGATTTCTGTTATGATAATTCATTTATATTGGTTAGGTTTTTGTATGAACTTGTTATAATGTGCCTCTATACCCTAGCTTTTGCCTATTACTCATTTACAGCAGCAGCAGCTCTGCTTATTTCAGTTGGACACTATATTCTTTTCTCATTTTATTCTTATTTAAAATAAATTTTGATGTGTTTTTTATATCATTGAAATTTTTAAAAATACCCTTTGCCTTCTGAACTACACCTTGTAACAAAGAATACCGTATTTTAGTGCATAGTTGTTGCAACTGCATAATTGTCTTACCATTTTTTTCAGTCCAAAAATTGGTTTTTAACCTTTCATCATATAATTGTCACATAGTATAATTCTATTCATCACACCATTTAAAAAGTAAACAGAGCAGCAATGTATTCACTAGTAGCACATGGATATGCATTTATCTCTGGTGCATTGTAAGCCATGAGCCTAGAATTCTCAGTGCACATGCACTGATAGTATTCAATTTTTAACAGCCATAACATAGAGCCTGAAAACAAATCCTGGAACAGCAGAATGAGCAAAAAGACAGCATGAAACAATCTTTTAGCACGAGAAACTTGGAAAATCAGCAAGAAAGGTCTATCTCACTTGGGTGAAAGAGGAGCACGGTCCAGGAGAGGAAGCTTCCCAGCAAGTCAGTAGCAAGCTCCAGGTCAGCAAACCATCAAGAAATCCTGAGCCCCAGTGTGGTGAAGCAAGCAAATGCCAACACCAGGAATCTCCATGTGCCATAATGCAGCCAGGGGAACCAGCAGACTCCAGATCCCAAAGCCAACACATCTTAAGCACAGTCTCTGGCAAATAGATAGATGCCTACCCTACCAGTGCTTAAGTAAGCAAACAGCCATCAGTCAACAGTGGTCACCACACTTCAGTGTAACCCGGGGCAAACAGCCTCCAGAGGCCTGACCACCACATGCTTCAAAGTAGTCATAAGAAATGCAGAAACACCCCACTGGGCCTCAGTATACACCAGACATCACCACTAGGACCTCAGCTTAGCACCAGGTAGGCTGCCAGACCCCTAAGGCCTGCAACAGCACCAGCCAACCCCCCAACAACCCTGCAGCGTAGCACCAGACATGATAGTCCCCCATGGTCCTCAGGACAATATCTGTGCAGTACCAGGTAAACAGCCAGGGCCTGCAGCCTCTAGCACAAGAAGCCTAAGATAGTGCCCCTACCACCCAGGGAGCACAGTTCAAATTTAAAAGAAAAGAAAAAGCCTCTCTTCCCCCAAAAAAGATGAGCAGAAAACAACAACAAAAAAAGAATTGGACCACAGAAAGTTATGGCAACAGGGAAGACCAAGACATAAATGACAAAGAGAAATGAAAGTGGTCTCAAGCCCAGAAAGACCACATGGAAGAACTCCAAAAAAGAGCTCAAAAATCATGTAGAAGAGGTAGAAGAAAAATTGGGAAAAGAAATGAGAGTAATGCAAGAGAATTGTGAAAAAAGAGTCAACAGTTTAGAAAATGCTTAAAAAGTAGAATTGGTCAAATGGAAAAGGAGATACAAAAATCCACTGAAGAAAACAACTCCTTAAAAAGTATAATTGGTGAAATGGAAAAAAGTACAAAAGTTAATTGAGGAAAATAATTCCTTAAAAGTCACAATTGGACAAATGTAAGCTCGTGACTCTATGAGATACCAAGAATCAATCAAACAAAATCAAAAGAATGAAAAAAAATAAAAGAAAATATATAATACCCCATGGAAAAAAGAACTGATCCAGAAAATAAATCCAGGAGAGACAATATCAGAATCACTGGGCTACCTAAAAGCCATCATTCAAAGGAGAACCTAGACAACATCTTTCAAGATATTATCAAGGAAAATGGTCCTGATGTCTGGGAACCAGAGGGCACAGTAGGCATTGAAAGAATCCACTGAAAGAATCTTGATCTTGAGGAAAGAGATTTCAAAATAAAAACCTCAAGGAACATTATAGCCAAATTTCAGATCAAGGAAAAAGTACCACAAGTGGACAGAAAGAAACAATTCAGACATAAGGGGGTCACAATCAGGATCACACAGGACCAGCAATATTATAGTATTGGAGGTCATGGAACATGATATTCCAGAAAGCAGTGGAGCTAGGACTACAACCAAGAATCACATATGTAACAAAATTAAGCAGAATACATCTAGGGAAAAATGGTCATTCAGTGAAATAGAAGGATTTCAAGCTTTCATAAGGAGAAGATTAGAACTTAATGAAAAATTTTGCCTCCGATATCAAGACCCAAGAGGAGCATACACAGAAGCAGATAGCAGAGTGGATCAAAAACCAGAATCCTACAATACATTGCTTATAAGACACATGCTTGGGGGTGGAGCCAAGATGGTGGCTGCAAAGCAGGGACTTGCTTAAGCTCCACCCCACCCTGCCCCAATACCTACAAACACTTGTAAAAAATGGCTCTGAACAAATTCTAGAGCTGCAGAACCCACAAAATAGCAGAGGGAAACAGGTCTCCAGCCCAGGAGAGCCTGGACGGTTGTTGGGAAGGGTCTATTGCACAGTGCTGAGAGCAGAGGGCAGCCCAGTGTGGGCTGCATAGGGACAGACTAGACCCTGAGTCAGCCAGCTGGAACAGGCCTTGGGGCCATGAAACAGTGAGCTGTGGCAGTTACCAGACTTAGCCCACAAATGCCAAAGAACAGATTGGGGGAAAACTGCAGGATTGAGTTCATAGCAGTCCAGCCATCAGCTCTGGGGGTGGAGGAAGTGGTACAGTAGTGGTGCTGGTTGCAGCAGCAGGAAGCGCCTGAGGCTGCTTCCAGAGTGCCAGCGTCAACTGCTTCCTTAGTCCCTGGTTGACACAGTAGGAGGAATCTAGCACTGGCTCAGAGCAGGAGCACAAGGAGGGCCTCGTGGGCACCAAAGAAGATTCTCTTGCTGTGCCCTGGTTGGATCTGTATTATGGTTCTGGTTGGAAGCTCCTGGGAGAGGAGGAGCCTGGGGTGATGGTGGAGTAGAAGCAGCTCTGAAAACAGCAGTGCTTGGACCTCAAAGCTTGGGACAAAGTACACTCTACTCTACAAGCAGTCATACCCCCACGAAAAACACAAGGGTCAGGTAGTTGTCTGAGAACATGAACAGGCAGCAAAAATGAACTCAGACTCAAACTCAAACTCTAGATTCCTTTTTTGGTGACAAAGAAGACCAAAACATACAGCCAGAAGTCAACAAAGTCAAAGAGTCTACATCAAAAGCCTCTAAGAAAAATATGAATTGGTTGCAGGCCATGGAAGAGCTGAAAAAGGATTTGGAAAAGCAAGAGAAGTAGAGGAAAAATTGGGAAGAGAAATGAGGGTGATGCAAGAAAGCCATGGAAAACAAGTCAATGACTTGCTAAAGGAGACCCAAAAAATACTGAAGAAAATAA
>CM053623.1:224743040-224759693 GCA_028646595.1 Phalanger gymnotis
TGGTCTGGTAGGTCCGCGTCTGGTCTGTTCGCGCCGTGCGGGCTGGGCTCAGCTCCGCTCCCCTCGGCTGGGGGCTGGGAGGTCCGTGTGGGACCTACCTTACCCAGAGACCATCCAGGCTGTCCTGGGGTGGGGCCCTGCTTCCCTCTGCCACTTTGTGGGTTCTGCAGCTCTAGAATTGGTTCAGAGCCATTTTTTTGTAGGTTTTTGGAGGGATTTGGTGGGGAGCTCACGCCAGTTACTGCTTTCTGGTCGCCATCTTGGCTCCGCCCCCTGTCATTGACTTTCTTTGAGCCTATGCCTCACAGTAAGAAATGTGATTCAAAAGAGTATGGATATTTTATTCATTTTCTCAGTGAAGTTCCAAATTTGATTACAGAATATTTGGAGCACTTCAAAACTCCAACAATAATGCACGCGTTCCTGTCTTTCTACAACCCCTCCAACTTTGACTATTCCCATCTTTTGCATTCTTGGCAAATTTTCTTCTAGCTTTGCTCTGAAGATGATCTGACAGCTCATTCAAGAATGTCACTCAGATCAGTAGTGAATTGTTTCCTATTTATTAAAATGTATTCAATCTAATTTGTGGCTATTATCTAGTGCTCATCATGCCCATTGACTAATGGTTCTTTTCTTGAAGATTTTCACATGATACAGACATGTGGTTCCTGTGTATTTCATAAGTTTTAAATGGGTTTCTCTTACTCAAATTCCTGGTCCTTATTTTCCAATA
The DNA here is from genome assembly GCA_028646595.1 of Phalanger gymnotis. Classification (NCBI taxonomy): domain Eukaryota; kingdom Metazoa; phylum Chordata; class Mammalia; order Diprotodontia; family Phalangeridae; genus Phalanger; species Phalanger gymnotis. The sequence continues at coordinate 224,743,777 of CM053623.1, forward strand.
TATTTCTCCACATTTACACTTATTCTTACCCCTGAATTAAAGTCACTGAGTCTCAAAGTATATGTTGATTTATTTTGAATGGCCTTATTGTGTTATACCTTGTAAAACTTCCACTACTTGGTCCTAGTGGGAAAAAAGACAGGACAAATCTAATTCCTATTCCATATGGCACCCCTTAACTATTTTATTCATGTCCTCCATAGCTGAAAAGAAGGCTTCTCTTAAGGCTAAAATCCCTAATTACATCAACCTCTTCATCCTTTGCAACATATATTGAAGTCCAAGCTGCATTCTTTAAAGACATGATTTTTATTGAACTTTCATAAGACTCACTTTTACATTATTACAAATACTTTACAATTAAAAGCTTAAAAAGTATACTTTCCTGGATTTGTCATTGTACGGTTTAAGTAAAAGAATATGGTCACATGAAATGGTCTTTCTCCAAATATCAAAGCAGAATACTTATGGATTCACTTCATCAAAATATACTACACACGTATGAGTAGATAATTATTGGTAAATATTTTCACAATTAACCAATAAAGCACATCTAACTCTTTGGATCTGTCTGTGTGTTTCTTTCCACAGACTGAATCAACCTTCCAGATGAAGGGAACTGCTGCATTTATTTTCATAGTGATGTTTTTTTCAAATATTTATCATGACCATCTCATATCAATGTGAGATGACCAAATATCCCATAAAATGATATTCTTGTTGCTTTTGGCTACATGATAAAAAGCTATTTCTCCAATTACTTTGATTCTACAAGGAGAATCTCTGAGCCGTCTTTGCATTAGCTATGCTTTTTTTTCTTCCTTGGCTTTGGTTGTAGAAAACACATCAAGATCGTTACAATTCAGTTTCTTCAGTAACATGTCCACACAGTCACTGAACAAGCGGAGCTCAAAAGCTGATGGGTCATATTAAGCTAGAAAGGGTTTTTAGTATGGACCCAGCAACAGATTATTTCTGTCTCTATCTATCTATCTATCTATCTATCTATCTATCTATCTATCTATCTATCTATCTATCTATCTATCTATCTATCTATCTGTCTGTCTGTCTGTCTGTCTGTCTGTCTGTCTGTCTGTCTGTCTGTCTGTCTGTCTGTCTGTCTGTCTATCCTTCCATAGCTATATATGTGTGTGTATCATCCTCCCCAGGAGATTGTGTTCTAGGTAATGAATTTTTGCAGCTGCCAAATTCACTATAGCATTGAGGGATTGCAATCTGCATCATAAAAGGAGTACCCACATGTTGCAACAATTTGGCTAGCAGCTGCTGTGGGGGTGAAGAACCAACACAAGCCCAACCACAAGAATGCCGCAAGCCTAGGTTGTTTCACTAAAGAGAGCAACATTAAGGGGTTAACAATCTTACTTTAATCCAACATACAAATATCATTCACTCAGCTCAGGGGGAAAAGCCAGCACCCTGAGCTTCAGAGCAAATACAAACAGAGCAAATAAACACTAATCAACAGACAGATTTCTGTCTGACAAAATCACAATACACAGTTACCAGAGAAGCAACAACGTCAAAGTCAGGGAGCTCATAACAACGGCTAGCCTAGAGTCACACACCGCTCCTGCTGCAGCTCAGAGCTCTGAAAGAGAAAGCACACCTCTGCATTTACATATCTTTTTCAGGGTCAAAGTTGAGTCACACATGCAACTCACCCATGTGACCTAAAATCATCACAAAAATGTAACTTAAACCCACATGGTCTAAAAGCCTCTGATGTCACAAACACGTCACTTGAACCCATGTAAACTAGGCTTTCTCTTGAGGCAATGAGTTTGACAAGGACCCCTAACTTAATCAAGGAAACAAAGGCCAAACTCTTCGAGGACACTTGGTTGAATAAGTGCTAAGAGCCCATCTTGATTCCCAATACTGAAAATATTGAAAGCATGTTACATTTGGATTTCTCTGCAGCTGAGGTTTGCTGAGAGCCACCAGAATGCCACAATGATCCCATGCTTCATGCCAATTTCACAATGTAAGAAGGATAGAGTGTAAAGGATCAAAAAGTGAAAGTTCATTTCAGGCAGTAATCACTGCTTTTCATTACCTCTTAATAACGATTTTTTTTGTAGTACATTATCCCAGTACATTAGGTAAGAAGTGAATATTACTTTCCATTTCTCAGAAACTTAAGTAAAATGAAGCTAAGTAAATTCCCACATGATCAGTGACTGAGCTAGAACAAAGGCTGCCTTGACAACTACATTCTTGGCCTTTGGTCTGGGAATTCTGCCCTGGTTATTCTGTTGTAGGTTTCAGACTGGGCTAGAAGGTGGAATGGGGACCCCAGCAGCCGGGGTCCAAGACACACAGCTGCTGCTTGCTTCAGAAGTTGTTCCTAGATAAGTGGAGATGCTGTTTTTCCTTCATGACTTATGCCCTCCCTTCCAACCCCATCACCACCATTTCTCATAGCCTAGACATGCTGAGATATCTGGGTTGGAATTGGTTGGAACTGAACAATTTGTGTACCTTTTTGAAAAGCATCAATGATGAACACACACCAGATTAATTGATTAATTTCATTAGAGCTGTGCTTCCTGATACAGAATGCTTTTGCCTCCATTTAGGAAGGGAGTCTAGTTAGAATAATTGGCAGCTTATTTTTTTAGCAAGGGTAAAAGGATACCTTGAGCAGAAACCTCATGCTGCAAGGCCAGCCTAACGCGGAGGTTATCTTAGTTGCGTATGGCTGAAGGATGGCCACCCCTGCTGCTGATTGGATTTATTTTTAGCAAAAGAAGAAAGTTTTCATTTTAAAAATTATTTTGATTTCTACCCAAAGAGGCAAATTGTGTGGGTCAGGGGAGAAATAGCAGCAAAAAACAAAAATGCCAACAGCTCATGAGCCATATGTCATGTAAAAGGAAAACTGATGAAATTACTTCTCTTGGTACTGACAATCTTGTCTTGGCAACAACTTCAACTCTAATAGCTGAAGGCTAAAAGAATCATTTTCATTGTGAAGCTTATAATGATAATGTAAATTTCACTTAAGTACACATGATTATAGAAAATTGCACAGAATTGCAACAGACTTTGTCATGCACTATTTATGGAGAGACATAGCTTTTCCAGTTTCTCTCCCCCCAAAATTAAATGGGAAAAACCCTAATTTTGATGCCAGGATTGCAAAAATGGCCAAGGCATCTTGCTAAATAAAATGTGTTAAAAAAAAACATTGATTTGCCACACTTTTATTAAGTGCTAACAACATAGCAGGAGGTTACCTTTTATATCTTCTTGCTATTTTAGAGCATTTTCTGCATCTAGATCCATAGCCAGACACAATTCTTGTTATTATATTATCAGGAGTAAAAAGGGTGCGTGTGTGTGTGTGTGTGTGTGTGTGTGTGTATGTGTGTGTCCTCTAATATTTCAATGGATCTGTCTTCTCATCAATTAGAGTATCCTCTCCAATGACTGAAATGCAAGAAAAGTACACATCACTGTAATATTTGCTTTTTGTAATCTCTGGAAGTACAGGTCCAGGAAGTTAAAAGAAATGTTTGGAGGCCAGCTTTTTCCACATGCTGGCAGCTTTAAGTATTTCTGTTTTGTTGTTCAGTTGTTTTCAACTCTTCATGACCCTATTTGGGATTTTCTTGGGAAAGGTACTTGGTCATTTCCTTCTCGAGCACCTTTTAGATGAGGAAACTGAGGCAAACAGGATTAAGTGATTTGTCCAGGGTCACTCAGTTAGTAAGTGTCTGAGGCCAGATTTATACTCAAGTTTTCCTGACTCCAGGTCTGGTGCTCTATCCATTATGTCTCCTAGCTGGCCTGGGTATTCCTGTTAGCCTTCATCTGACCCTTCTCTCCCATTCCTGCCATCTTGATTTCTATTTTTCATTCCAGGGTGTTTCCACAGATAGGCAGCATCAAGAGCTCAGAGATCTCTCCTACAATCAAGATGTCTTGCTATACAGAATCATAGGATTGTCTTTCAAGGAATTGCTAAACCTACCTGTGAGGATAGGGGGGCCAGCTTTGTCTGATAATTGATAATTATAGTATAAAAGATGCAGGAAAAAATAAAAGCCATAAGACACACTGTAAAAAAAAAATTACAGAACTGTTAGGTAGAAAAACTTTACTTTGTGTATTAGCCAGGACATTCACTTCAGTATATGTGTATATAAACACTCACTTCATAAAATTATTCCATAATGAACAGGTAACTTCCATATCAAGACTAAAGAACCACATATTTATATGCATATATTTCTTCCAGTTTTCATGATAAGTAGACTCAGAGTTCTTAAAAGATTATGTGCTTTTTCAGTGAAACTTCTAAACTGTATTCATGTTATTTATACTATAGGAAATAGAGTGACCAAAAGGGGTTGCAACATTTTGACATTCAGGCAGTATGCATCTCCAGGTATGCACATGTATGTATTTGTTTCTAGGTCTGTTAGTTTTATAAAACTATTGATTGAATACAGTGGTATATATTTTGTTTATATAAACGGAACCATTTTTCCCCACTACTCAGTCACAATAAATCTTCAAATACTCCCTAAATACTAGCAGCAAAAATGAATGTGAAGGAAGGAAAAATGGTATCATTAATGTTAGGTGAATTAAAACCCAGTGCTTTGTGAATTCTTTCCCTTTCTAAGAATTTTCAGTCACTGTTAGAATCCTGGTGCCTGTAATTTTCAAGTTCTTGGTAATGCTCATTTGAAAAAAGGTTAAATAATGCTAAATTAAGTACACATTTAAACTTTATAGAGAATAGATTTTCTGGGCACTCTGGAGAAAATCTTCTGGGACACCCATATTGACTTCCTCAGGAAATGGATGAACAAGGAAAGCAATAAACTCCCCCAACTACATTTAAAAAAAATAAGTTAGGAGGATGTCATTTGAAAAATGTGCTTAATGATAAGTAGAAGACAGAGTAAAATCTCCTCCCTGCCAATTTTTGAACCAGACATCAAAGCAATGTTTTGATACCTATTTCAGAATCCTTTGGGTTTTGTGTGAACTAAGATTCCTTTTTATCAAAATTCTTGGGAAATTTTAATTAGGTCTCTTATTCTAAGAAAGGTAAATAGAATTTGGGACCAGGAGTCAGGAAGATCTGAGTTCAAATTTTGCCTCAGATATTTAGGAGCTGTGTGAACCTGGACACATTATTTAACTATTTTCTGCCTCAGTTTTCTCATCTGAAAAAGAGATAATAATAGTGCTTACTTCATAGGATTGTTGGGAGGATCAATTGAGATGATATTTGTAAAGTACTTAGCACAATGCCTAGCACATAGTAGGCACTTAATAAATTCTTCTTTTCTTTTTAATAAAATGGGTCTAAGAAGGATTATGCGGGGTAGTTAGGTATCAAAGTGGATAGAATGCCAGACCTGGAGTCAGAGAGACTCCTCTTTCTGAGTTCAAATCTAGCCTCAGACATTTACTAGCTGTGTGACCCTGGGCAAGTCACTTAACCCTATTTACCTCAGTTTCCTCATCTGTAAAATAAACCGGAGAAGGAAATGGCAAACCACTCCAGAATCTTTGCAAAGAAAAGCCTACATGGGGTCATGAAAAGTCAGACATGACTGAACAATAACAAAAAGGTTTATCCATCCTTCTCAAATGTACTCAGCATTTCATCAGATGTATGTGATCTATCCTGAACTGTGGTTAATCTGTTATTGCAGGTGATTCCCTAATTGATCATAAGCGACTCAGTTTTCTCAACAGGTTTCTTCCCAAAATACGCAGAGAAACAAAACTGGTGGAGAATCCTTAGAGTCACTCTCAGGATATGCACAAACTCTTGATTTATAGTTCCCTTCCACTGGAAAGAACACAGGAATCACACAACTCACACAAAGGGTTCCAAAGGAATGGAAGTATATCACCATGGGATAAGGACAAGGAATGGACCTGTGATTTCATTCAGGAACCCTCCAGGAAACTCTCTCTTGGTAGACACCTCTAAAACCTATTCAAGAGTTGCCTAAAGCATTGAGATATTAAGGAACTTGTCACATAAGTAATATGTGTCAGAGGTGAGATTTGAACTTCCTGTCCCTGAAGCTAGCTTTCAAACAGTTATAACATGCTGCCTTCCTACTACCATGGAAAGAGACCATAAATACAAGTCCTGGATCTAATCCCACATCACTGTTGCCAAAAAACATTGGAATGATGCTCTAATGTACTTTGTTTAAGTAGAACTATAAGGACTAGTGCCAGTAGTTGATATAATAATGATAATAATAATAAGAAGAAGAAGAAGAAGAAGAAGAAGAAAAAGAAGAAGAAGATGATGATGATGATGATAAAGATGACGAAGATGATGATGATGAAGAAGAAGTAGGTAACATTTCAATATGACTTAGTAGGTGCTAGGAACTGTTCTGAGCACTTTACAATTATCATCTCATTTGATCCTCACAACAACCCCATGAGGTAGGTGCCATTATTATCCCCGTTTTAGAGATGAGGAAACTGAAGCAAACAGAGGTTAAATGACTGTTCAGATTCACATAGCTGGTAAGTGTTTGAGGCTGGATTTGGACTCAGGTCTTCCTACCTCTAAGTTCAATGTTCAATTTACTATGCCACCTAGCTGCCCCTAATAAATTCATTTCCTGTGATAGGGACTTTTACCTCGATGATAAAGGTACCCCTTCAAAGTTATTAAGTACATTCCTGAATTTTTAAAAAATCTCCAAGGCAATTTACATGGTCCAGGAATTGGCTGCAAGGGATATTCTAAGAATTGAAATTTGCAAATAAGAAATTCTATATATATTCATCACCATAGAGTAAGACATAACATATGCAGAGCACTCAGCTTATATTGAAAGTAATATTTATGCCCCCAGGGCCCAGCTTTGCCTGACAATTAAGAATCTGTCTGTGAGTTGAGAATGGGCAGGCAAGGTCATAGGATCACAGATTTATAGCCAGAAGGAACCATTAAGTCCAACCCATTCATTTTGCAGAGAAGCAAACAAGCACAGAAAGATTAAGTAACTTGCATATAGTCACACAGCCAATAAGTATCAATAGTGGAATTTGATTCCAGGCCTTCTTGACTTCAAGCCTGGGGCACTACCTCCTACACAGTGCTCTTGTCTCAGGTCTTGACAAGCCTTACAATGCCTGGATCCAAAAAGTAACTTAGTGGTTCAGTGTTAAGTGGGAGGGAAGTATCCAGTGGAGCCTTCAGGGATCTGTTTGTCCCTTTTCTATTTAACATTTTTATTAGTTACTTATATAAACACATGGTGTTTTTATCAAATTTTCACATGACATAAAGATGGGAGGAGTGGCTAACACAGTGAATGACAGTTATGAGTCAAAAAAGAATTTGGCCAACTGTGGTATGGGGCCAAATATAATAATATGAAAATTAGGAGAGAAATGTTTGGTTAAAAACAATCAATTTCACACATACAATATAACACTAGCTCATCTGAAAAAAAGGCAATGAGCCAACAAATGACAGCCAAGAAAGCTAACACCATTTTAAGTTTTATTAAGAAATGGATAGGGGCAGCTAGGTGGCACAGTGAGTAGAGCACTGGCCCTGGAGTCAGGAGGGCCTGAGTTCAAATCCAGCCTCAGACACTTGAAACGTACTAGGTGTGTGACCTTGGACAAGTCACTTAACCCCAATTGCCCTGCCAAAAAAAGAGAAAGAAATGGATAGATAGAGTCCAGGCCTAAATAGATGACAGCTTTTGGTTCTCTGCTCTGGAGAGACCATATCTGGTATAATGTGTTCAGTTCTGAGGATCATATTTTTAGTAATGGCAAAGACAAAACTTAAGAGCATCCAAAGGTGGGCAATCAGTATGGTTGGTGAAGATAGTGAAGAGTCTTTAAGATTACATTTTATATGGATTACTTAAAATACCTGGGAATATTTAGATTGCAGATGAAAAGATTTGGTTGGGATCATGAAAGTTGGTTTCAGTTATTTAAAGGATTGCCACATGGAGAAGGATTGGCATTCTGCATGACCCCAAAGGTAGAATTAATGCATAGAAGTTGAAAAGAAGGACATTTCGGCTCAACATATGGAAAAACTTTGTACGTATTAGAGTTATACAAAAATGAAATGGTTTTTCTCAAGAGGCTTTGGGTTTGACTTCACTTGAAATTTTCAAAGACTAGATGGTGAGCAATCAGATATGTTGTAGAAGGATTATTGTTCCACTTCATACAGGTATATCTTTAAAGATGCAATATAAGCACTATCTTCTACATGAAGCCTTTTCTGAACTCTGCAATTGCTAGTGCCCTCCCTCACAGCTATCATGTATTCACAACTACCTTGCATACTATTCTCTATTTGTATTGTTTATGTTGATGCTGTAAATGTTTTCTGTGTATTTATTGCTTTCCCCTTTTGAATGTAAGCTCATTTCAAGTAGGGATTATTTCATTCATTTTATTTGTATTCTCAGCATCTAGCACAGTGCATGACTTTTTTTGTTGTTTTTTAGTTGCATCCAACTTTTCGTGACTCCATTTGTAGTTTCCTTGGCAAAGATACTGAAGTGGTTTACCATTTCATTCTCCATCTAATTTTACAGATGAGGAAACTAAGGCAAATAAAGATTAAATGGCTTGGCCAGGATCACAGGTAAAAAATGTCTGAGGTCAGATTTAAACTCAGAAAGAGGAATCTTCCTAACACCAGGCTTGGGACTCTATCCTCTGCACCACCTCACTGCCCCATGTGTCAGTTCCTGACACAAATGCTTAATAATTACTTCTTGATTGATTGAAATTTGAATTCAATTGCATGGCCTCTGAAATCCCTTCCAAATCTGATAGTCTGTGGCAGCTGCCTCAGTGGCCGTTCTGCGTATCAGCCAGGTGTGGTGAAGTCTTATTAGTTTTCTCGACCATGTTCTTGTACTTGTATTACCAGCCAGTACTTTGCACAGCACCTAACATATAAGAAGAGCCTTATAAATCCTTTATATATCTTAATGAGAGTTGAAAGTTCATGCTTTTTTAGTTTGTTGTTGAATTTTGTAGATAGAGTTGATATACAGTTTCTTCTTCTATGGTTAGTGGTAATATTTTAAAGCCATGCCACAAGTGGGTGCTCAACTGCCAGTGCCATGAAAGAAGGCTCATTGTCGTAGAGAACAAAATCTTTTTTACCTTGAGAGAGTTACTTTTCAGATAAAATTGATTTATGTGGGTGGGAAGTTTCCACTGTTGTTTCCTGTCCAGACTGCTTTGGGAATAAATAAAATCTGAAGAGTTGCCCTCCTGCCAACACTTTCTGCTTTAAGTCAAAACTCTTTACAATAGGGCCAGATGAGAGGAAATTGTAATGCCTGGTGCAGCAAAAGGATGCCTTTTTTGTTTCATATGTATATATTTAATTAATTAATATTTTTCCTTCTCTGGGGACTGGTCAAGATCATTCCCATCAAGCAAGGCTTTGACTGTTGCAGTTGGCTTAATCTGCTGTTTTGAAGGTGCAACAATTTTATTCCTAAAATGAAAGAGACAGGCTTCATAAGCCAGAATGCACAAGGGAAATCCACTTTCCTTGAAAAGTTTGGCACCTTCTTAACTTGGCACTAACAGTTCTACAACAGGTCTATTTTCCATTTCCACACTGAGTCAGAATAGCTTGAAAGGGAGTAAAGTGACTGGTTCTATGTGTAGGAAGGGAGCTGGGGTCATCAAAAGAACAAAAGTATACACCATTGTTGTATATTGTCAATGTATTGATATTATCATGTACTTCCTCCAAATCTGGTCAGGTTCTTAACTTTGTTTTTTAAACTAAGAGCTAAAATATCCTAATAGTTTAAAACTTGCATTCTAAGCTAGAGATATTATAGGTGAAGATACACTATTAGTTAAGATTCAGTGTGAGAACAATGTGTATCTTAATATAATACACTGAGCAACTTGACTACCAAGCCAAACAAGGTGAAACGTTGCTGCTGGTCAACATTAAGCCAGAAAATTGATCCAAGCATTTATAAAGGGGAAAAGGTTCCATTCATTCATTCATTTTTGAAAACTTCACAGTATTTAGCTTGAGAGGCTTTCCTGATCTTAGACTATTTTGGGAATTACTCCATCTAAGACAAGAGAATTAACAACATACCTTTACTTAGCTCTTCACTGTTTTCAAAGCATTTTGACATACTTTATTTCAACTACTCAGAAAATTTTTAAGAAGTGACCTCAACTTTTAGTGATTATTTAACTCCATCAAACTTTAAATACAATTAAGAAGTAATGGTCAACTTCTGTAATTGTAACAGTTTAGATAATTTATCATACACAAGATCAAATTTGAAAAAGACTGAAGACACATTTTGAGAAAAATGAATCTAACTCTTATCTTGTGATAAACATAAATGGTGGAGAAGATATTCTGAAGAGAACTATATTTCCATTGTCTACGGACGAGTCAGCAGATATAGGTGATACTTAGAAGTAGAGGTTTGCTGGAACAAGCTTGAACCAACTCTGTAGAGACAGTTGTTAAATTTTTAGTGTGAGTATTTAGACCTTGGAAATCAACAAATGCTACAAATCAGAGATTGGTTTGTTATTTGTTGATTGTCCAGAAGTAAGAACATGATGGAAAAAAATTAATTATGCAGATTAAACTTAAAATGTGTCATGTGTACTTTTTTTTCTTCAGAAAATCAGTTGTTAAACATTTAATAGGACATCCTTAGTTAGAGGTGACTCTGGCTATTATGTTTTTCATAGCTGATGCATTCTCAAAATATATTCCTTAGTATTGTTTGTCACACAGTTAAACTGATTAGTTAGTAACATTTTATAGAGAGATGAGATAATGATATGATGAACTTATAGGAAAGAACCTTTCTCTAGTTTCTTGATGAACTGAAGAAGGATATCAAAGCTAATTGATTAATTAATGAAGGTAATTGTAAATTTTATTAATTTATAAGGAAATCTCAGAACATTTCCATTGATTATCTGAAACCTTTGGTAGATAATTAATAAAAGAAACAATCCAGGAGTAGTTAAAAGGAAGGGCTAAATGTTTCACTTAGGCTACTTGTGAGGTCCTTAATCCTAAATCTACTACGATAGTATATCATGCAAAATGATGTTACATATCCATAAAATATGGTGTATGTTATTATTAATATTAACAGAAGCAACTTTCTTTGCACATTTATTCAAATTGTCCCATTTCAGAAAGATTAATTCCACTTAAATGACAAAATGTCTAAAATATTTGAGTCTCTTTAACAAGAAAAATACAAGAAAAATATTAATAAACTACAAAAACATTCTTTATGTAAGTAAAGAAAGAGCTGAGTAATTGGAGCAATATTAATTGCTCATGGACAGGAGCTCATAGATAATAGAATTAACAACATAACTTTGTATGCCTCATCACTGTTTCCAAAACATTTTGACATACTTTATTTCAACTACTCTCAAAATTTTGTGAGAACTGACATTAACTTTCCATGATTTTTTTAACTCCAAGCCAATATAATAAATAATTGCAATGCTATCTATATTAATTTACTTAATCAGTTCTGTGACAATTAAACAACCAAAACTACTATATAGGATATCAGCCCTAGTACTCATACTTCAGCAAACTCCTCTTCCCCTGCAGCCCCTCCCTCTCAGAACTTCCTTTTAAGAAGGGTACTCACGCTAGCCATTTCTTTATTTACCACTAGGCTACACTCTTTTGGACTTCTCTATCATACCTCTGATACAAGTTCCATCTCCTACCTCTTCTCAGCTTTCTTTTGTGTCTTCGTATATTGCCTTCTTCTATTAAACTGTAAGCTTCTTGAGGGCAGGGAATTTCTTCTTTTTCATATTTTTATCCCAAGTGCTCAATGTAGTTCCAAGAACATAGTAGGTGCTTAATAAATATTTACTGACTAACTAGAAAAAATAATAACACAATTCTGGAGGAAAAAACTGTAATGAGAAATAAAGAAAAAAATGTGGGAAGGAAGAAATCACACTACTAACGGATAACAAATTATGCTACAAAATAGTAACTACCAAAGGGAGTTGAGACTGGTTAAGAAATAGAGAAGTTATTAAGTGAGATTAAGGAGGGACTTCCAGGAGCTAACATGGCAGAGTGAGCAGTAAATTGCTGTAACTCTCCTATACTCACCTCCAAAAAAACACAAAATAGAGCCATAAAATGAATCTTGAAAGAACAGAAGCAGAAATAAGATGAGAGGAAACAATCTTTTAGCCTGAGATACTTGGAGGATTGGCAAGAAAGGTCCATTTCATTTGGGTGAAAGGGGAGCACAGACCAGGATGAGAAGTATACCAGCAAGCCAACAGCGAAGCCCACCTCAGCAAAATGGCAGGAGATCCTGAACCCCCGTGTGTTGGAGGAGGCAAACAGCAACACTGGGACCCCAACACATGCCTCAGCATAGCCAGTGAAACCAACAGACACCAGCTCTGACAACCATTATGTGCCCCTGGAAAAAAGGAATCCTCCAGCAGCTAGACCTTTATGTGCTACAGCAGAGCTCTGGGCAAGCAGGTAGACACCAACCCTATGGAGGCCTAAGAAAACAGGCAGCCACCAGCTGGCACCAGGCCCATCATGCTTCGGTGTAGCCTTGGGCAAGCAGGCAGCCTCAAGAGACCAGACTGCAACCTGCTTCAATGTAGCTCCAGGGAAACACAAAAACAGCCCATTGGACCTCAGCACACACCAGACACCCCTGCTAGGACCTCATCTCAGCACCAGGTAAGCTACCAGACCCCTATGGCCTCCAGCGGCAGCAGTCAATCCCCACCACAACCCCTCAACACAGCACCAGACTCCAGGGTACCCCATGGGCCCAGGGCAACATCAGCACAACACCAGGTAAACAGCCAAGGCCTGCAGCCACTGGTACAGAAGCTTGAAACAGTTTCCCTTCTACCCTGAGAGCAGAGCTCAAATTTAAAAGAAAGGAAAGAGACCCCTCAAAAAATGAACAAAAACCACCACCAACAAAAAACAAATCTGACCACAGAAAGTTATTCTGGCGAGAGGGAAGACTAAGACACAATCTCAGAAGAGGGCAAAAATGTCAAAACACTTATGGGCAAAATAAAAAAAAAAACACCAGGAAGTGGTCTCCAGCTTAGAAAGAATTAATGGAAGTGCTCAAAAAGGAACTTAAAAATCATATGAGAGAGGAGAAGAAAATTTGAAAAAAAATGAGTGATGCAAAGGAATTATGAAAAAACAGTCAAGAACTCAGAAAACACTTTAAAAAGTAGAATTAGACAAATGGAAAAAGAGATACAAAAATCCACTGAAGAAAACAGCTCCTTAAAGAGCACAACTGGCCAAATGGAAAAGTACTTTTAAAAGCTAATCAAGGATAACAATAGCTTAAAAATTACAAATGGACAAGTGGAAACTAAAGACTCTACAAGACATCATGAGTCAATCAAACAAATTCAAAAGAATGAAAAAATAGAAGAAAATGCCAATTACCTCATGGGACAAACAACTGACCTGCAAAGTAGATCCAGGAGATACAATATCAAAATCATTGGACTGCGTGAAAGCCATCACCCAAAAGAGGACCTGGACAGTGTCTTTCAAGAAATTATCAAGAATGAGAAGGCACAATAGGTACTGAAAAAATCCTCTGACCACCTCAGGAAAGAGATTGCATAATAAAAACCCCAAGGAACATTATATCCAAATTTCAGAACTATCAGGTCAAGAAAAAATACTATAAGTGGCCAGAAAGAAATAATTCAAATATTGGGGATTCACAATAAGAATTTTATTGGACTTGGCAGCTGCAACAATTGAAGGACCAAAGATAATGTAACATGATTTTCTGGAAGGCAAAGGAACTAGGACTAGAACCAAGAATCACCTACCTGGAAAAATTAAGCATAATACCTAAAGGGAAAAAAACAGTCATTCAATGAAATACATGGATTTCAAGCTTTCATAAAGAGAAGACCTTAACCAAAACCTAAACCAAAAATTTTACCTCCAATATCAAGACCCAACAGAAGCATAAACAGGTAAATGGAAAAGAAAACATGAGGAATTCAATACACCTAAATTATTTACATCCCTACATGGGAAGATAATATTTGTAATTCTTAAAAAATATATCACTAAGAGCAGAGATAGAAGTAATATACATAGATAAGTTGTATGGGTATAAAAATTTCCTTAAGATTCTTTCATTTTTCCACCATTCATAAAACCTCACTGGTATTGGTCATTAAAAATTTATATTCATCATAACTTTGATGTCCCCCAAATGAAACTCTTAAATGTAAATATTTGAACATTTAATATCTTGAAAATTTTGATCAATTCTTGCTTTGACTCTTGTTCTTTACCTAGACAATCATTAGATTGATAGCTTTTAAAAGATTTCTCCATGGTCCATTCTTCACAAGTTGTCCAACAACATATTAGAGAACACGTGGTAACGACATCTCTGTTCTAAATGGAAAACTTAAGAACATACTATATTGGAATATCAAAAAATAAGTGGTAACAGATTTGGGCTAGTCAGAATGCCTATGTGATTGAATTGATATTTCATGGATTACATCCTGCAAAGATGGCAAAATGAGGGGTAAACAAGGGCAGAATTCCCCTTGTAACAACCCAAATAAACTAATAAAACACCTTAAAATGAAGCAAATCCTACAGTGACTGGGAAAGAAATTGAAAGAATTCACTATAGGGTAATTATTAAAGAAAAATAAAAATTGTAGTCCAGTCTGGTTCCCTTGGAAGTTTATGCCTGGCTATCCGTCACCTGTAACATTCCAGAGGTTTTGGACCCCTTCTCCCAGGACAGATTGAAGCTTATTAATTAGATCAGTACTGAAGTTGAAAAAGGTGATTATAGCTAAGAGCCCAAAGGAGAAAATTTTGAAGGAGTCCAATAGTGCTATACTGGTTATTGTTGAATACTACAAAATAGAGATAGAACATTTGAACACAAAAATTGTGGATTTATCTCAGAAGTGGTCTAATAGACCTTTGCCCCCAAACATTTTTTTTTGGACATTTTAATTATTTATTTAACATTTTTAGTTTTCAGCATTGATATTCACAACAGTTTGAATTACAAATTTTCTCCCCATTTCTACCCTCCCCCACTCCAAGATGGCATATATTCTGATTGCCCCATTTGCAGTCAGCCCTGCCTTCTGTCACCTCACTCCCCTCCATTCCCTTTTCCCTTACGTTCTTGTAGGGCATGATAGTTTCCTATGCTCCATTGCCTGCATATCTTATTTCCTAGTTGCATGCAAAAACAACTCTTTTTTTGAGCATCTGCTTTTAAAACTTTGAGTTCCAAATTCTCTCCCCTCTTTCCTCCGCACCTGCCATCCCTAAGAAGACAAGCAATTCAACATAGGCCACATGTTTATCATTATGTAAAACCCTTCCACAATACTCATGTTGTAAAAGACTAACCATATTTTGCTGCTTCCTAGCCTATCCCCGTTTATTCAGTTTTCTCCCTTGACCCTGTCCCTTTTTGAAAGTGTTTGCTGTTGATTACCTCCTCCCCATCTGCCCTCCCTTCTATTTCCCCCCCCTTTTTTATCTCCTTCCTCCTTCTTTCCTGTGGGGTAAGATAGGCAATTGAGTGTATATGTTATTCCCTCCGCAGGTCAAATCTGATGAGAGCGAGATTCACTCATTCCCCCTCTCCTGCCCCCTCTTCCTTTCCTACAGAACTGCTTTTTCTTGCCACTTTTATGCAAGATAATTTACCCCATTCTATCTCTCCCTTTCTCCCTCTCTCAATATATTCCTATCATCCCTTAATTTCATTTTATTTTTTTAGATATCAACCCTTCATATTCAACTGACCCTGGACCCTCTGCCTATATATATATATATA
>CM053623.1:224760193-224775888 GCA_028646595.1 Phalanger gymnotis
AGCTACCCTAATACTGAGATCTCATGAATTATACACATCATTTTTCCATGTAGGAATGTGAACAAAACAGTTCAACTTTAATAAGTCCGTTATGATTTCTCTTTCTTGTTTACCTTTTCATGCTTCTCTTGGTTCTTGTGTTTGAAAGTCAGATTTTCTATCCAGCTCTGGTCTTTTCACTAAGAAAGCTTGAAAGTCCTCTATTTTATTGAAAATCTATATTTTGCCTTGGAGCATTATACTCAGTTTTGCTGAGTAGGTGGTTCCATATTCCAAGCCCCTTGATCCCTTAATGTAGAAGCTGCTAGAGCTTGTGTTATCCTGATTGTGTTTCCACAATACTCAAATTGTTTCTTTCTGGCTGCTTCCAGTATTTTCTCCTTGATCTTGGAGCTCTGGAATTTGGCAACCATATTCCTAGGAGTTTTCTTTTTGGGATCTTTTTCAGGAGGTGATCAGTGGATTCTTTCAATATGGCATATATATTCTTCTTTCTTTGACCCAATTCCTATGAGAATGAGGTTCAAGTACACAATATGTATACAAACTCAGATGAGTGTAGAAATCAATCTTACTCAACAGGAGGAAAAGGAGGACAAAGGGATAAGAGAAAGTATGGGAGTGATGAAAGGGAGAGTGGATTAAAGGAGACAGTGGTCAAAAACAAAACAGACTTTTCAGAAGGGACAGGGGAGAGAGAGAGAGAGAGAGAGAAAGAGAGAGAGAGAGAGAGAGAGAGAGAGAGAGAGAGAGAGAGAGAGAGAGAAACAAAAGAAATATGATGGAGGGTAATACACAGTTAATAATCCTAACTGTGACTGTGAATGGTATAAACTTTCTCATAAAATGGAAGTGGATAGCAAAATGTATTAGAAATCAGAATCCTACAATATGTTGTTTACAGGAAGCATACTCAAAACAGAAAGACACTCACATAAAGTTAAAATATTCTAGTTGGGGTTCTCAACTGCCCCCTCTCAGAACTAGATAAATATAACCATAAAATAGATAAGAAAGAAGTTAAAGAGATGAAGAGACTCTTTGAAAAGTTAGATTTGATAGACCTCTGGGGAAATTGAATGGGAAAAGAAAAGAATATACTTTTTCTGAGCTATATATAGCAACTTTAAAAAAATGGCCATAATAAGGGCATAATAAGATCAAAATGGGTACATGATTTAGATATAAAGGGTGATATCATAAACAAATTAAGGAAGCATGGAAAATTTACCTGTTAGATGTACAGATAAGAGTTTCTGACTAAACAAGAGAAAGAGAGGATCACAAGAAGGAAAACAGATAATTCTGATTACATGAAATTGAGATGTTTTTGCAGAAACAAAACCAATACAGCAAAAATTAGAAGAAAATGAGGAAACTACTAATGAATTTTTACAAATTTCCCTGACAAAAATCTCATTTCTCAAATATATAAGGAACCCAGTCAAATTTATAAAAATAAGAGGTATTTCTCAGTTGATAAATGGTCAAAGGATAAGAAGAGGCAATTTTCAGAAAAAGTAATCAAAGCTATCTATATTCCCATGAAGAAACACTCTAAATCACGCATAACAACTCTGAGGCACCTCACACATATCAAATTATTTAATATAACAGAAAAAGAAAATGAAAATGCTGGATGGGATGTGGAAAAGCAGGGACTAGTGCATTGTTGGTGGAGTTGTGAACTCCATTCTAGAGAGCAATTTGAAACTATGCCTGTGCATACCCTTTGATCCAGAGATAGCAATACAAGGTCTAGAGATCAAAGAAAAAGGAAAAGGACCCATATGTACAAAAATATTTATAACATCTTTTATTGTGGTGGCAAAGAATTGGAAATTGAGGGGATGCCTATTAATTGTGGAATGGCTGAACACACTCTGATATATGATTATGATGAAATACTATTGTGCTATGAGAAATGATGATCATGATGATTTCAGAAAAACCTGGAAATACTTATGTGAATTGATATGCAGGGAAGTAAGCAGAATCATTGTAGACAGTAACAGCAATATTGTAATCATGATTAATTGTGAAAGACTTTGATACTCAGATCCCAAGACAATTCCAAAGGACTCATGATAAAAAAAAATGCTATTCACCTCCAGAGAGATAATTGCTGAACTCTGAGTGTTAAAGTATATTTCATTTACTTTATTTTTCTTGCTTTTTGCAATATGGCTAATATGGAACATATTTTACATAATTTCACATGTATGGTTGATATCATACTGTTTACCTTCTCAATGTGTCAGGGATAGGGCAGGAGGAAGGTAGAGAATTTGAAACTCATATTTTAAACAAAATTGTCAAAATACATAAATAATAATTTTTTCTAAAAAAAGGAATAAAGGTGAAACTCAGAGTGGGACTAAAAAAAGTAGAGAACAGGTCTGCCAGAGTCTCCCTTCTGTGGTGTCCCAGTGGGTTGCACTTACTCCCCCAGAGTCAAAGATGCTGTTCAAATCCAGCAGTCTGCAACTACAAAGGAGAGAAATAAAGGGATAGGGTTGGGGCATAAAGCCTCTGGACCCATAGAAATGAAACTATTGATGGGAAAAAAAACTTTTACATCAAGGACTCCAAAACAAAATGATTGATAAAGACAGATAAAAATGACTAATGAACAGTGAACTAACATTCAATGAAAACAGTCATCATGAACAAATACTTCTTAACAAAGGTAACAATGAAAATCCCATAAGAAACTGAAAAAGTATTACAAAAAATCCTTCATGGCTTCCTCATACAATTATGTAGCAACTGTAAGAGCTTTCAGAATTCATCAGAACAATTAGAGAATTATGTACAGATATTTGTGTATTTTTTAATGTACAGCTTGTTTTTAAGTGTATATTAAATTCAACATTATAGTAACAAAATTACCCTGTTTCTCTGTGTAACCTCCTGAACGTTTTTATCTTCTCTTCCGTGCATCATTTTAAAAATTTCATTGATTTAGTTTTCTTTCCCTTTTATTTTAGAATTAGAACTCAAAGTAAGAAATCAACAAGTTTGATAAGAATAGAGAATTGGGCTTATGTCTATATGTTCTATATATTCAGTGGGATAGATCATAAACAACTTTTATAAATTTAAATGTAAGTTGATTCAATTATTCAAAAAAGGAAATGAAACAAATTTTTAAAAATTGTGTTGTATGCAAGAAATATATTTAAAAGATATAGACACACACGTAATGACAATGAAATAGAGAGCTAAGTACTTCAAGCAACTTTTAAACAGTGGGAGTTACAATCATGATTTTAGCATTTTTAATTATTGATATTATCAAAAGAGACAACCAAGGAAACAACATTATGCTTAAAGATGCAGTAAACAAAGAAATAATAACATCATTAAACATGAAATGGCTTAGCATGTTAATTTCTTTTTAGAGTAGTATGTGAGGCTTCTCTCTGCTTCTCCTAGCTGAGGTCCGCTTAGGTCTTGGCACTGCTTGCATCATGGCCTCAGTTAGCCCTGTGCTTGAGTGCTTAGGGAGTGACAGGGTCCTGGAGTCTTGTTAGTTTCAGCTGCCTGTCCATGGCAGAGCCTCAGGCTGAGGACAGTCTCTTTTCCCCCTTTTTCCTCCATCCCCCTCACCCCACCTCATGGAAACCCAGCTGTCTGTAGGGCCTCTGTATGAGAGCTGCTTGGAACTCTTTGCTAGTTCATCACTACCAGCAGAATGTTTCCTTTTGACATCTTTATCTTATTTGCATAACTTCCATAAACTTTCACCATTGGAATCAGAGTTCTGGATATCTGTCTAGAGAAACAGCTGGACCACAGTCTTTCATGGCATCTTCCAAAGAGCCAGATTGCCTGCTACTGAGCACAGTACAGGTAGGCTTCTAGGCAAGAAGTCTTTGCCAACTGGAATGCATCATCAGATATTCAGTTATGATGATGTCCTGGAGGATCCCACACTGATGACTCCACCTTCATCTGACATGTGCACTAAGGTTCTGTGGAAAAAGCTGTCATTCCAGATCGTAAGTACCAACAGCTTTCCCAGGTTGAGGAAGGAGAAAGTAGTTTCTCTGTAACTCCCTCAGCTTCCAGTGACCAAATGAACAAGGCCCCAGAGGTGAAGGCTAAGGCTAGGCACATTGTCATGAATTCTCTAATTACAAAACAGACACGAGACCATCCAGCCCTTTGAGCAGCAGGCAGGGTTGACAGACTCAGGATACACTCCCCAAAAAGGCCTCACCACAGAAGAAACCAAGTACCACCATGTGGCAGAGGCAGTCCATAAATTGAAGTTACAAAATGGAGAAATGACAAAAGAAGATATACTGATTTCTTCAACCCAGACTTCTCCAAGTAGTACACCCCATTCTTCCCCCAAGCAAAAGCCCAGAGGCTGGTTTACTCGTGGATCTTCTACTTCCTTACCTGGCCTAGATGTCAGCAGCATGGACTCTGGAAATGGAGATAGAGACAAACCCTCATATGAAAAATGGAGCCTTTTTGGACCAAGAACCCTTCAGAAATCTGACTTGGATTTCAGTGTCCTGTCCTACAGAGGTACTCAGAAGCCATCACCAATGGAGCTCATTCAGATTCAGGCTACTAGAAATGCAGAAGACCCAGCAGCCTTCAAGCCACCTAAGATGGACCTTCCAGTGACACAAGGAAAGAAACAACCTCCATGAACTCATAACATTAAACCAAGAGACATGAATGTGTTGACTCCAACAGGGTTCTAAAGCTACCTTTTCATATGAGCAAAGTTGTTTTCCCTGGTGAACCCATTGTTATGTAGAGAGAGTACCTTAGACTTTTCTTTCTTCCTATCCACCTTGCACTTGACAAAGGAAAGATGCATTCTATTTACAATTCTGCTGAGGACAATATTCCTGGGGAGGTAATGGTTGTTTCTTTAAATATTTGTTCAAAGCTTGACTCTTTCTGATGCAGGAAGACCTATTCTGTAATGTCCCAAATTTGGTCTGAACGACTTCTCAAAGTCTAGTTGACTACAGCCATTACTGTATAGAACTATAGACCTATTGAACTAGATTTCAGGGGGCAAGGGAAATAATTAAAATCCAGTGGACTTTGTTCTGCAGATTTTATCCAAGAGAGAAAAATAAAGCAGTTTGTGAGTTGTAAAACGAGATCAATAGTAATATAATTACATTAGGAGAATTTAATATCCCTTCCTCTCAGCTATAGGCATTCTCTCTGGTCCCATGCCTCCAATGCTCTCCCTCCCTTGCTTCACCTACTGACCTCCCTGGCTTCCTTTAAGTCCCAACTAAATCCCACCTTCTTCAGAATTCCAGTGTCTCCCCTCTGTTCACTATTTCCTATTTATCCTGTATTTAGTTTGCTTTCTATATATTTGTTTGCATGTTGTCTTTCCCATTAGATTGTAGGTCCTTGAGGGTAGCTACTATCTTCTGCTTCTTTTGTATCTCCAACACTTCATCATGGTACCTGATGCATTTGTTGTTATTGTTTAGTTGTTTCAGTTGTGTCCAATACATCATGACCCCATTTGGGGTTTTCTCATCAAAGATGGTGGAGTAGTTTGCCATTTCCTTCTCCAGCTCATTTTACAGATTTGGAAACTGAAGCAAACAGGGTTAGGTGACTTGCTCTTTACATAGCTAGGAAGTGTCCAAAGCTGGATTTGAACTCAGGAAGATGAATCTTCTGACTCCAGGGCTCACACTCCATCTACTGTGCTACCTAGGGCCCTGTCTGGCATATAGTAGGCACTTAAATGTGTTAAATACATTAAATACATATTTAACATATATTTAATATATATAATGTATAATTTGTGTGTATTTTATAGAGCACATATATTTATGAAGTTACATAGAAATAAAATTTGTTTAACCTATATTTGTATGTGTATATATAAATATATACGTGTATGCGTGTGTGCGTGTGTGTGTGTATAGTGGGTGGGGAAACATTATTTCCAAATACCAAAACAAACTTCATGGAATTTTGGAATTTCCGAGTTTAAAGGGCCCTTGGAGGTCATCTAGTCTAACAAGCATCTGTTTCCTCTAAAACACACCAAAAAGCAGTACATTTGCAGGAGCCAGTTTTCTTCACTGTTCCACTTCCTTGGTCATCTCTATTTTCACACCAATCATGATTTTTAAAAATCCTTTCTATTTCTGTAAAATTGATTAAAGCACAACACTGGAATTTGATATTTTATTCCTACATATCAGCCATTCACTTCCTTCTTAAGATAGAACAAAATTCTGTGCACTAATAAACCAGTCACTCAAATAGATGAGCCAAATGTTTTGGTTAAAATAAGAATGTAGTTGAGCCTTTGCCTCACACTGAAACTGAACCTGAATCTTATTTGAGGTTCAAGAAGTTGAGTTAACTTTTTCCCCCTTATTTTTGAGCATCTCTACCCTTCCTGCTTTGGTTTGGGAGCAGAAACCAAAATACCACAAGAAAAGCAATTCTTGTATTTCCAGCCCTTCAAAGCCAAAAAGTTGCAGCTAATTTCATGAAAAAAGTCTCTCCCCACCCCATTTCTAGCTCCAGAGTTTCCTATATTTGAATAAATGTTGGATAAATTTGCCTCAACTGTTAAATGAATAATCAAGAGAGTTATTGTAGGAAAACCTTGAAAATGCTTCAATGAAGTGAGGAGGAAACAAGATGACATCAAATGTTGTATTTCTGCAAGTTCACTTAAAGAGTCCACGTTAACTGTTCCAATACTTTGCTAACTGACATTAAAAAACTGAAAAGTTTCCTAACATTGAAAAAAAATTGAATCTTAGATGACGCATTTATTGCAAATGAATTTTGATATTTTACAAACTGTTCTGTAGGGTGATATTTAAACTATTTTAAATTTATGATTTCAAAGCCACTTTAAAACAACTTTGTTCTGTTTTACAACATTAGAGGTACATGGGAAGTAACCTTTTGTGGCATTATAATGTTCCTCGGTCTTGCATTTTTATATATTTCTCCTCTTTTCTTGAATGCAGCTATCATTGCAGAGGTTTAGAAATAGACTATTTTGCTTCTCCTATCTTCAGTGTATTTAAGTGAACTTGAGAAGTTGGGCTTAATGAAAATACAATTATCTAAGTCTAGACTTCCATCCTTAGGATGGAAAGAAATAAACATTTATTAGTTCTGTGCTAAGTGTTTTACAATTTTTTTTCCTTTGATCCTTAAACCCCTGGGAAGTAGGTGCTGTTATTATTCCCATTTTACCATTGAGAAAACTCAGGCAGATAGAACTTAAGTGACTTGCCCAGGGTCACAATGCTAGCGTGTGAGAATGGATTTGAACTCAGATCTTTCTGACCTTAGGCTGTCTTTCCACTGTACTGCCTAGCTGCTTCCAGAGATAGATAGATAAGATATAGATCTATAAGAATCTATAGGACAAAAGAAGGCTCTAAGAAGAACCATCAAGAGATAAAGGAGATAATAATTTAAGCAGAATTTAAAGAGAAAAACAAGCTGAATCAATGCCTTTTGTAGGACTTACAGAGTGAGAGGTTGATCAAATGAAGAGAAGAGAGTTGGGGGACAAAAGAGAATGGATGATGCATATTGACTATATGTAGGGGTGATTAGATGATGATCCTTAGAATCTCCTGGCCAGAGCTATAGTGGGGGTGGGGGGAAATTGAGAGAATGGAAAATATCATTGAGACTGGGTAGACTAAAATTCTGAAAAGTATTCCCATGAAGGATGAGGTGTGTGTCTGGAGGGGGCAGCAGAATCTTCTGTTAGGTTTATTGGTTAATATTGTTTATGTATCAGGAAAGCACTTATTTTAGAGAGTGTCATACCTCCATGGGCAATGTGGTCCCTTATAAGAAGTTTTATGTGAGTTCTTAAAAATACCTGGCATCCCAGTTTGTATGCTGGGATGGTATATCATTAAGGCAGAATTTATGATTTCAAAGAAAATCTTGAATATGCCTGTATGGT
This sequence comes from Phalanger gymnotis, assembly GCA_028646595.1. NCBI lineage: Eukaryota > Metazoa > Chordata > Mammalia > Diprotodontia > Phalangeridae > Phalanger > Phalanger gymnotis. The sequence continues at coordinate 224,768,154 of CM053623.1, forward strand.
CCAGAATCACAAGATATAAGGAATTCTGTAAGTAGAAGGCAGAGGCGTTAAAGCATTTATTCAAGCTCCAGAATAGCAGACCCATGGACCAGAGTCCCCAATTCAATATCCTGGCAAGAATCTTCCAAAACTAATATGTCCATCTCACAAGAGTGAGCAGGATGTTACAGAAAAATATTATGGCAGCAAGCCAAGACATATTGGTGCTTCCCCGCAATGCTAGGGCCCTCCAGTAATAAGATTACCCACTGGCCTCAAGCCAGAACTCTCTGGTCTGCATGAGGGTCAGCCCTGCTTTCAGTAGTGCTTGCCGCCACTGCCGTCACCACTTCCACTGCTGCCGCTGCCACCGCTTCTGCTGCTGCCACCACAACTGCTTCTCCTTCTCCTGCCTCTACTACCTCTAAATCTCCAAGCTGTGTTCTCTCCTTTCATATAGTCACCAGACATCAACCCATCAACTAGAATGTTTTCTGAGTGACCAGAACTCAGGCACCTACCATTGGCTTCAGTTTTAGCCACTCCACCTACGACCCTGAGAGGCCCCCTGAAGCTTATTCAAATGGATGGGGAAGATCTTCCCATTTGCTGATTGCCTTTACAGATGGTGTGGCCATTGAGAAAGACTGATCATGGAGAGGACCAGGTAGTAGGGTTGGGCTAAACAATTTGAGACACTGGATAAATTCTACTATATAGTATTTCTATATAACATTGCTTCACTCATGAATTGATATTTCTAAGAGTGAGGCACAGTAAGGAAAAAAAGGAAATGATGGGGAAAGATCTACAGAGACAATAACATAGAATTTTCTAGGAAGAAAATCAAATGTACTACTTTAGGTACACCCTAAAGGTACACCTTGTGTGTACAAAGTATATGAAATGAACAAATAAGGGTATAGCCAACAAATTCAAAGATAAAATTTAAAATAGATTTGAAGGGAAGACAACTGGTAAATAGAAAAAAAGGAAAGAAAAATTTCTTGATGGAAAGAAGAAAGAGCAAATATGGTCAAATAGAAGGCAGTGTATCCCAGATCTGTTGTCCATTCCCCACTCCAAACTTCTCCAAGCAGGTCTACACAACTTACCAGACTAAATCTTGATAGAGAAATCTAAGAAAAAGTAATAGTAGCCACTTTAATAATAGACACTTTTCCAGCCCAGAATGGCATAGAGAGACATAAAGAGAGGTCTGAAGATGCTAGGGAAGAGGTTCTGGACAGGAGCCCATTGTGTACAGCACTCTAATGTAGAAAGAGGCTGTATATCAAAGCCAGATGAGGCCCCATACCATTGTCAGGCTACCATGTGCAGGGCACAGCAACAGGTGGCAAAGTCAGCTTTATCACCTAGTACTCAGTTCCAGGTCAGAAATACAGGAAGACCTGCCCCTAGGGATAGCATTCCAGGCTAAGAAGTGTTTGAAGGCCTTAGGCAATGTACCAAGAGGACTAGTTCAGAAGTAAGCTGGAGTTGTGTAGTTTGGACTCTAGGAATAGAGTATGATATCAGTTACGGTCATTCTCTTTTTGAAGCCCTTGGGGGTAGGAATCATAGATAATAGAGGAGCCTACAATTCTGTCACTCTGAGCAAGTAAAGCTTTCTGGCTTAGTGCTTGAGTCCAGGAATAGTCTACTGTTGTTCAGGCCTAAACCCACACCTCAGATCTGGAGACCAACAATCTGACTCTACCCTGGATCAGACTACATTGGAATATAGAAAGCTTTTGGCTTCCCAGCCTGAGTTGTTGCTGCTATCTTGGAATCAATAACACAAGAAAGCAGCAATAGGACCAACCAAGACTTTACCTCAAAAAATGTACTGAGCCCAGCCCTAAGAATAAGCATGAAGTTAAGACCCCAAAAGAGAGCCCAGGAGGAAACCCTACAGGATTCAAAGCTCCCAGGTGAAGAGAAAATATTGGAAGCAACAAGAAAGAAAAAAAAAAACAATTTAAATATTGTGGGGCTACAATAAGGATTTTACCTAGCAGCTACTATGTTGAAGGAGAATAGGTCTTGAAATGCTTAATTTCATAGAGCAAAAGAGCTGAGGTTATGACCAAGGCTAATTTACCCAGCAAAGTTAAATATAATCCAAAATGAAAAAAAGAATGGATATTTAATGAACTCAAAGACTTTCAGGTATTTGTGACAAAAAGAGCAAAACTTAAATGAAAATTTGATGAATAACATCCAGGAGAAATACAAAGTAAACATTAAGGACCAATTAAAATTTTAAATTTATTTTATATTTTTAGTTTACAACACTCAGTTGCACAAGTTTTTGAGTTCCATACATGAAAAATATGAAACAAAACCAAAATAAGAGAGAGAGAAAGAGCAAATAGTTTGCTTCAATAAGCATTCAGACTTCATAATTCTTTCTCTGTATGTGGATACCTTTTTCCATCATGGGTCCTTTGGTGTTGCATTAGAACCTTGCATTGCCCAAAAGAGGCAAGTCTATCAAAGTTAGTCATCACAGGTATTGTGTGTCCGTAATTGTGTATAATGTTCTCTTGGTTCTGCTACCCTTACTCAGCATCAGAACATGTATGTCTTTCCGTGTAATTATGAAGTCTGTCTGCTCCTCATTTCTTATAGTATTCCATTTCATTCATTTAACACAACTTGTTTAGCCATTCCCCAATTGAGGGGTATCTCCTTGATTTCCAATTCTTTGCCACCACAAAAAGAGCTGCTATAAACATTTTTGTACATACAGGTCTTTTTCCTACCTGTATGATCTCTTTGGGATACAGCCCAATAAATGATATTGCTTGGTCAAAGGGTATGCACATTTTATAGCCTTTTGGGCACAGATTCACATTGCTCTCCAGAATGGTTGGATCAGTTCACAACTCCATCAACAATGCACTAGTGTTCCAGTTTTCCCACATCTTCTCCAGCATTATAATTTTCCTGTTTTGTCATATTAGCCAATCTGACAGGAGAGATGAGGTACCTCAGAATTATTTTGATTTGCATTTCTCTAATCAATAGTGATTTAAAGCATTTTCACATGCCTATAGATATCTTTAATTTCTTCCTCTGAAAACTGCCTTTTCATATCCTTTGACCATTTATCAATTGGGGAATGACTTTATCAATTGACTCAATTCCATGTATATTTTAGAGATGAAGCCTTTATCAGAGACACTGGTTGTAAAAATTCTTTCCCAATTTTCTGTTTCCCTCTTAATCTCATTGCATTGACTTCATTTATACAAAAACTTTTCAATTTAATGTAGTCGAAATTATTCATTTTGCATTTCATAACATTATCTCTTGTTTGGTCATAAATTCTTCATTCTCATAAATCTGACAGGTAAACTATTTCTTGCTCTCCAAATTTACTTATAGTATCGCCCTTCATATCTAAATCATGAACACATTTTGACTTTATTTATTATGGTGTAAGATATTGGTCTATGCCCAGTTTCTACCATAATATTTTTCAGTTTTCCCAGAAGTTTTTGGGAAATATTGAATTCTTATATTAGAAGCTAGACTCATTGGGCTTATAAAAGAGTAGATTGCTATAGTTGTTGACTACTGTGTCTTGTGTACCTAACCTAATCCCCTACTCTGGTCTTAAGGACCAATTATAAAGGACTCAATAAGGTCAAATTGTTTACTTCTTATATATGAAAATATTATATATTCTGTTATTACTGTCATTGTTATTTGGATATTTTGAAAGAAAGGCTTGGGCTGAGTTGAGTATGACAGGGGTGATTCTAAAATTTTTTTTAAAAGAAGCAATTATCTCATACAAATCAGTCAAAGAAGGAAAAAATGATACAGACGAAGTTAATAAGGGGAGGCCAGGAAGTGCTGAAACCTTGCTCTCACCAGGGATAGGTTAAAGAGGGAGCAACATATGTATCTAGAGCGGTACAAAAGGCTTCTATACTCAGAAAGCAACAAGTGCAACTGCTGGGAAAACTGGAAAATAGTATGGCAGAAACAGGTATAGACCATCTTACATTGTATGCCAAAATAAAGTCCAAATGGATATAAAATTTACACATAAAGGCTGATACTATAAGCAAATTTGGAGAGCGAGGAATAGTTTACCTGTCAGATTTATGGAGAATGAAGGAATTTATGACAAAACAAGAGATAGAGAACATTATGAAATGCAAAATGGATAATTTTGATTACATTAAATTGAAAAGTTTTTGCACAAACAAACCAATGCAACCAAGATTAAGAGGAAAGCAGAAAATTGGGAAAGAATTTTTACAACCAGTGTCTCTGATAAAGGCCTTATTTCCATAATACATAGAGAACTGAATCAAATTTGTAACAATACAAGTCATTCCCCAATTGATAAATGGTCAAAGGATATGAACAGGCAGTTTTCAGAGGAAGAAATTAAAGATAACTATAGGCATATGAAAAAATGCTCTAAATCACTATTGATTAGAGAAATGCAAATCAAAACAGCTCTGAGGTACCACATAACTTGTATCAGATTGGCTAACATGACAAAACAGGAAAATTATAAATACTGGAGAAGATGTCAGAAAATTGGAACACTAATTCATTGATTTTGGAGTTGTGAACTGATCCAACCATTCTGGAGAGCAATTTGGAATTATGGCCAAAGAGCTACTAAAATGTGCATACCCTTTGACCCAGCAATATCACTTGTAGGGTTGTATCTCAAAGAGATGATAAAAATAGGAAAAGGACCCGCATGTACAAAAATATTTATAGGAGCTCTTTTTGTTGTGGCCAAGAACTGGAAATTGAGGCGATGCCCATCAATTGGGGAATGGCTGAACAAGTTGTGGTACACGGATGTACTGGAATACTACTGTGCTATAAGAAATGATGAGCAGGTGGACTTCAGAAAAACCTGGAAAGACTTGAATGAACTGATGCTGAGTGAAGTGAGCAGAACCAGGAGAACATTTACACAGTAATGGTCACATTGTGCAATGACTGACTTTGATAGATTTAGCTTTCCTCAACAATGCAAGTACCTAGAACAACTCCAAATGACTCATGATGGAAAATTCCATTCACATCCAGAGAAAGAAATATGCAATGTGAATGCAGATGTAAGCATACTATTTTCTCTCTTTTTTTGGAAGGGGAAGGCAGGGCAATTGGGGTTAAATGACTTGCCCAAGGTCGCACAACTAGTAAGTGTGTCAAGTGTTGGAGGCCGGATTTGAACTCAGGTCCTCCTGACTCCAAAGCCAATGCTCTACTCACTGTGCCACCTAGCTGCCTCTGCTTTCCTTCTGTGATTTGTTTTGTTTTTTCTTTCTCATGGTTCCTCCCATTTATTCTAATTCTTCTATCCAACATCTCTTGTATAAATAAAACCTATGCAGCAAAGAATAGAAGGAATACAGAAAATTGGGTGAAACTTTCATAGATAATCTCTCAGATTGAATGGGATTGGGTTGGAATATTGGTGTGGCAAAGGAAATAATGAGCTAGTTGATAAGAAAAATATGGAAAGACTTGGACTTATGAAGCAAGTTCTACCTACCTTCAGAGGAACAGATGGCATGGTCTTACATATGTGTGCATGAGCATATATGTGCATGTTTATAAATATCCTTGTATATGTATTTTTATGTATGTATGTATGTATTTGTATTTAATGGTAGTATTTTGGGGAGAAAGGGAAAAATAGAGTAAAAAGTGCACAGCAGAGAACAAAGAAACCCTACAAGGAAGCAAAGAAAATCTGGACTGCTTCAAAAACAATGTGTAGTATTTATTTGGGTTTTCTTGAAATGGAAATTTATTGTTTTATATTTATTGAGTCCTCTCATGTTTGGCTATGTGCTTGATAGTGTTTTTTTCTTTTCTTATTTTGTATTTAAGTTTAAAATAAACATTAAAAACTTTTTTTTAAAAAAAAGTTTAAGCCTAAAATAAAAACATACCTTGGAAACAAGTTCAACAAGAATTCCTGAAACAGATGAAGCATGAGGTTTTAAAAAATAATTAATGTTTTTTTATAAATTCAATGGGAATATTAGAGGAAGAACTAGAAACAGAAATGAAAGCTATGGAAGAAAGATTTGAAAGTGAATTAACAGCTTGGCACAAGAGGTACAAAATCTTGCCAAAGAAAAAAAAATTCTGTGAAAATTAGAATGGGCCAAATAGAAGCCAGTGACTCCATGAGACAGCAATAAACATTAAAACAAAGTCAAAACATTTTAAAAATAGTAGAATGGATAGAATGCATACAAAAATAAAGCTCAGCAATCTGTTATGGAAAAGAAATATCTAAAAAACAAAGATACATGTAAAATCAAAATGAGATGCAATAACAAAAATGATTTTAATTCATGTGAATTTAAAAGAAGTGGTACTGAGGTTTAAGGATGCTGGGACCCTGAAATAGTGACCTGTAGGTCCTGCCCAAATGAATTCAACTCAAGACTTCTTTCAGCCAAAGAAAAACAAAGTTTATTAAAAGTCTGCCATATTGGGTAGACTTAAGGAATCTGAGCCTTTGTGACACTTGTATAGGCAAGCAGGAACCTTCATGGAGGCAAGATGGATCTTATATAAAGAAAGACTATGGGAGGGATGTGGGTCAAGTAATCTGGGGTGACTGGAGGAGGAGCGTAGGGAGGATCTTGATGGGACAGGGTGACTAGAGGCTGGACACCAGGAACCAAGAGAATGGGATTTTGATAGGATCAAGGATCAAGAGTGGGAAGTAGACAGAGACAATCTAGAGGTAACAGACAATGGAGGGCTATGCTAGGTTAAGGGTAACAGATTTCGTCATAGAGATGATGAAAAGCTTATGGCTTCAGGCAAATGCCACATCAAGTGGGAAAATTCAAGGAAGTTCAAGGGGGTTCCAAGAGCCTGTACCCCATCAGCAGGACTTGGAATCCTGTTATCAAAGTAAAATAAAAATTCCCAGTTATCGGTAGAGTTGAATAATGAAATTATAATTCAAAGAACCACTAACAATTAGCCATTATCGTTCAATATACATACACCAAAGGACATAGGTTTTAAATTTATAAATTAAAGGCTAATTGAATTGCAAAAAGGTATAGATTATAGATGAATAGGCAGGGGAAGGTAATAGAGCTAAAGATAAAGCTAGGAGATAAGGTTTTTGTTTCCTCTACTTGGCTAATCTTTCATGTTAATATTCTCCCAGAAAAATATTGGAAGAGTGTTTGAGCTCACAGTAACATAATTAGTTCCTTTAATCTCTGAAGGATCAAGGTTCTTTTTTATTCATACCATGTCCATCCCTATAGTTTCTGTTCATATCTATGGTCCCAAAAATCAATTTTGTCATATCATCATCAAGTTTCCAATGATCCACACCTTTCCACTTTGGATCTGGGAACCTTGGCATCTCTCTAAGATAGCTTTCCTGATGGAAAAGACTTCAGGCTTAAAGTTCAATTGCACATGAATCTCTTCAGTGGGGGATTGACTAATCAATGATCTCTATATTAAACATTCTATTTCTTGCAAAGAATATACAAAAACTGGGACAAGAGAAGGGACATGACTTCTCTACAACTACTCAGAGTACAAATGGCTTTCATCCTGAATAACAAGGCTAAACTCAAGACAAAGAAAATTAAAAGAAGTTTATTCTAAATGCATCAAGGTAGCAGTAAGTTAACAGGCTAAACACTGAACATCAGCAGTGGCTTCAAGGTGGAGCCAACTTTTATTACAGACTTTCTTTTTTTTTTTAATTTTTTTT
>CM053623.1:224776388-224800216 GCA_028646595.1 Phalanger gymnotis
GGGGGGGGAGAGTAGAAATGAGGAGAAAATTTGTAATTCAAACTCCTGTGAAAATAAATGCTGAAAACTAAACATTAAATAAAATTTATTAAAAAAAAAAGAAAAAAAAGAAAAGTTGAAAAAATTGTACAGATTCAATAACACCTTCCCTAGCATTTCTTTTCATCAATTCCCTTGATATTCTGGACCTTTTGTTCTTCCAGATGAATTTGTTATTATTTTATCAAACTTAAAACTAATTTTTAGTAGTTTGATTGGAATGGCACTAAATAAGTAAATTAATTTAGGTAAAATTGTCATTTTTATTATATTAGCTCGGCCTAATCACCAGAAACTGATGTTTTTCTTCTTGTTTAGGTGTGACTTTATTTGTGTGAAAAAATGTTTGCAGTGGTGTTCATAAAAGTCCTAGTTCTCTTGATTTCAATTTTATTAACCTCTCCTTTGGTTTTCAGTATTTCTAATTTGGTATTGAATTGGGAATTTTTAATTTGTTCTTTTTCTCGCTATTTCAGTTGCATGTTCAATTCATTGATCTCTTTTTTATCTTTTTATTGATGTAAGCATTCATAGATATAAAACTTTCCCTAAGAACTGCTTTGGCTGCATCCCATAAGGTTTGCTTTGTTGTCTCATTATTGTCATTCTCTTGAATGAAGTTATTAATTGTTTCTTTGATTTGTTCTTTGACACAGTCTTTCTTTAGGATTAGATTATTTAGTTTCCAATTAACTTTTAGTTTAGCTTTCCATGATCCTTTATTACAATTAAAGGAAATAATCTGAAAAGGATACATGGTCAGTTTTTTAGTATCTGCCATATACCACTGAGAGAAAGGTATATTCCTTTTTATCCCCATTCAGTTTTCTCCAGAGGTCTATCATATCTACCTTTTCTAAATTCCATTCACCTCTTTAACTTCTTTCTTGTTTATTTTGAAGTTAGATTTATCGAGTTCAGAGATGGGGAGGTTGAGGTCCACCACTAGTATAGTTTTGCTCTCTGTTTCTTCTCCTCTAAGAATTTGTATACTATACTTTATTGTCTATGGTGCCTTTTAGCAGGATATAGTTTCCTTCCTTTTATCTCTTTTAATTAGATCGATCTTTGCTTTTTCTTTGTCTGAGATTAGGATTGCTAGCCTTCCTTTTTTTTTTTTACTTCAGCTGAAGCATCATATATTCCACTCCAACCTTTTACCTTTACCCTGTGTATATCCCCTTGTTTCAAAGGTGCTTCTTGTAAATAACATATTGTAGCATTATGCTGTTTAATCCATTCTGGTATCTGCCTCCATTTTATGTGAGAGTTCATCCCATTCCCATTCACAATTATGATTACTATCTGTGTCTTTTTCTGCATCCTATCCCCTTCCATTTATGCTTTTATTTCTTCCTTCCACTCTTCAAAAGAGTTTTGCTTTTGACCACCGTCTTCCTCAGTTTTCCCTCCCTACTGACTCCCCTCCCTTATCTTACCCTTTTCGTCCCTTTTCTTTCCCCTTTCCTTTCCTACTGCCTGTAGGACAAGTTTAATTTCCATACTTTTCCGAGTATATTATTCCCTTCTTGAGCCAAATCCCATGCAAGTAAAATTCAAACACTGCTCTTCTCCCTCCCTTCTTCCCCTATACTATAATATATTTTTGTGCCCCTTCGTGGGATCTAATTTACCCTTTTCTACTTCTTCCTTACCTCTTCTCCTAGAGTAATTGCTTTACACCTCTTAATTATGTTTTTGTCATCATATCAGTTACTTTATACTGACACTGTCAGTCTATGTATAACCCTCTTAATAACTGTACCATTCTCATGATTGGTGTATATGACATATATAAAACAATATAATCCTATATAAGGATGCAAACAATTTGCCCTTATTGAATAACAAGGGTTTTCCCCCCTGTTTACCTTTTTATGTCTCTCTTGGGTTTTGTATTTGCAGATCAAATTTTCCGTTGAGGTCTGAGCTTTTCATCAGGAAGGTCTTGAATTTCCTTATTTCATCTCCTTGCTTGAAAAATTATGCTTAGTTTTGCTGGGTGGTTGACCCTTTGTTGTCCAAGCTCCTTTGCTTTACAGAATATCATATTCCACTTCCTCCTGTCTTTTAATGTAGAAGCTGAAAAATCCTGCATGATCCTGACTGTAGTTCTGCAATATTTGAATTGTTTCTTTCTGGCTGCTTGCAGTATTTTCTTCTCGAACTGATTTTTCTGGGAATTGGCTACAATATTCCTTGGAGTTTTCAATTTGGGATCTCTTTCAGGGCGGTGATTGGTGGATTCTTTCAATGACTATTTTACCCTCTCGTTCTGTTGTAACAATCTTGCTAGCAGCTTCTGTGGGGGGTGTAAGATCCACCAACAACCAGCACCCTGAAAGTTGCCAACACAGGTTCTTTGATCTGCTTTACTAATGAAAGTTACCTTCAAGGGATTAACAATCTCATTTTAATCAAACATACGAATATCATTCACAGTTCAGGGGGAAAAGATCAGCTCCCTGAACTTCCAGGCAAATACAAACATCAATAGACAGACCATGTCTGATTCAAATCACAATACATAGTTGCCAATGCCAACTTCTGGGTTGCAAAGCTGGGGGGCAGTTTGCAACTTGCCCAGAGTCTCAACACTCCTTCCATGAGTGTGCCCCAAAAGTCAAATGCCAAGCTGTCCTCAATTATATCCTGTTCAGAGCCCTGAGGGCTCTGACCTCACCCAGACTGGGTGTAGGATAGTTCCCCATCCCCAGTATCACATCATACACAAGTCAATGGCTCCCAAATGTCTCTGTGCTGAGAAATAACCAAGACAAAAAGATCCCACTTTATCTGCCCCATTCAAACAAAAGGCAGAATCATTAAAGGCACTTAAGAAAAGAAAAGCAAAAAGTCCCACCTTAATTACTATTAAAGGTTCTAGAACCTTGGAGTAGTTATCCTTGTGATTTCTTGGAACATACTGTACAGTCTCTTTTTTTCATTATGGCCTTCCAGTAGATCAATAATTTTTAGATTTTCTCTCCTGGATCTATTTTCCAGGTCAGTTGTTTTTCCAGTAAGATAATTCACATTTTTTTTCTATTTTTTTCATTCTTTATATTTTGTTTGACTGATTCTTGATGCCTCATAGAATCATTAGCTTCTACTTGCGCAATTCTAATTTTTAACAAATAGTTTTCTTCATTTACCTTCTGATCTTTGGTTAATTTTACTTTTTAGGGAGTCATTCTCTCTAATTAGATTCATTAAACCATTTTGCCAATTTTACTTTTTAAAGATTTGTTCTCATCAGTGAACCTCTTTCCATATTTTTCTTTTACCTCTCTAATTTGGTTTTTAAAATCCTCCTTTAGCTCTTCCAAGAATGCTTTTTGGGCTTGAGACCAGTTCCCATTCCCTTTTGAGGTTTCAAATGTGAGTATAGAGTCAGTGCTGTCCTCTTCTGAATTGGTATTTTGATCTTCCCTGTCTCCATAAAAAGAATCAATGGTCTTGGTTTTCTGGATTACTTGATGGATGTCTTTTTCCTGGCTTTTTAAAGTAGATCTCTACTACTGGGGCCCAGGGGGCTATGTCCCAAGCTTCTTGTGCTGCAAACTATGGGCCTGGTTATTGGCTTCCTGTGCTGTGGCCCTGGTTTCATGAGGTGTGGGGTGGTCTGGCTACTGGAAATCTCATCTTTCCCCAGGACTGGGCTACAGCATAGGCAGTCTCAGCAGTTGTCTGGGTTGGTGTCTGCCATTTCCCTTGGCTGTGTGAAGGCACCTCTGTATCCCTGGTGTTGAAGCTTGCTGGCTCCATCTCCCTGGGGCTCAGGAACTCCCTTTGTTTAGCTAATGAAGCCCCACTTCTGGCTCCTCTATTTCCAGGTTTCTCCAAAGGGAGTATTATCTGGGTGAGGAAGGGAGGGATGAGAGCTGTTTTACCTGGTCATCATGGCTCCTAGAAGTTAAAAAGACAAGTTTCAAATCTTTAGACTGTGGGCTGCAAGCCTCAGAAGTAGTTGCTCTTGCACTGCAGACACTGCTCTGCTGCTTCCCATAGCTCCAACAGACTCCTGTCCTGGGCTGAGAGGCCCGGGGATGGTCACCAGTTTTGCACACCCAGGGCTCTCCCAGCCTGGTTTCCTGGCTGAGTTCCGCAGCTGCTCCCACTTTGGTGTGGTCTGGTGTAGTTCTGCTTGCCAGGTGCTCTCCCAGCCCGCAGATCTGTCCTGCATACCCTGCACACTCTCTTGACTTGGAAATTTGCTTCTCCTTATCTTTTAGTAAAAGCATCTTATTAAAGAAAATAATAGAAGAATGGGCTGAAAGTTACAGTACCATGGTAGTGAGATACATTTATAAAATATGTGAGATAAAGACAATTCACAACTTCTGGAATGGAAGTATGTGGAAGTCTATTCTCACTTCAGAGTACTAACACTGGGGTCCCAAGCTCTGCTCTTCTTTACAGCTTGGACTCTTGAGTTCTATGAATCATACACTTTGAAGCTTCCTCCTCCCTCAGGTGCCTATTTTTCAGTATCTATATCTGATAGGAGGATATGTGTCTCTACTTCCTCCTTGGATGCAAAGCCTCTTACTGGTTAAATATCTCTAATGACATAGTGGATGAGAGCATAGAAAAGTCTCCCTTCCTTCCTGCTCAACTGGTATAAATTAAGGAATATCTGCTTAAATGCCTCTCACTCTCGTAGGTATATATACCTTGGGATCTGCATGATTTAGCTATTTCGAACCCTCAGAGGCAATTACATTGCTTCTTTTAATTTTTTTAGAGTAAGTCTTGACATATAAAGATACATAAAAGTATCTCTACAGTCTGTTTAGTACCTCATTAATACTTTGTAGTTACATTCTGGGCTTTCTGTGATTACATCAACTGAGTTGAAGCATAGATGTATCTTATTTACTCATTAAAACCTTATCAAATATCACTACATTCTGTTACTACATCAGCAAAACTTAGAAAGAGGAAAGGAAATCACACTATTTTTTCATACCCTGCTTTTAAAAAAATTTTGTTATGAGTTCAAAAGTAGAAAGTACCATGTCTAATTTGATAATATGCTTAGTATATGAGTATATTCATATACCCATATATGTGTGTGTGTGTGTGTTATTTTCATATAGTAGTGAAAAAATTAATTTGGACAATATATATGTAAGGAAACTTGTCTTGAGTGCATCCAGATCTAAAATAATTCCACACTGCATTCTCTACCATATGGATGGTGTTCACCCCTTTTAATTGCCTGTATAGCCAGAAAGGCTGCATCTTTAAAACTGGCCAGATTCAGATGGTCACTCTTTCTGGCTCACTCTCAGAGTTAATGATATTTTGATGCTCTTTTCTGATTCATAATTTTTCCTCCAAGTTTTTTTCCTATTCCATCCAGAGGGTGAATTTTGCAGTTTACCCAGAGCACCATCACCATAACCTGAATCAGCAGGAGGGAAAGGACTTCCTTTTCGTTGTCTCCCTCTTTTATCCCATCTCTGAGAAAAGGGCCTGCTTCTGTTTGTTTCTCTTCTGTGTTGTTTCTCCTTCCTAGTTTTGAATGCTGGTGGTAATCCACTGGATCTAAGAGTCTGAGCCTCTGTGATTGTGGATCTAGGATTCCAGACAGGGCATTGCAACTAATCAGCCAGGGAAAGTATAGAAAATAGCTAGAGCAAGAGTAATTTTTTTTTCTTCAGGTACTGGAGACCACAGACCTGATGGTACATACAATAATTAAATCCATTGATATAAAATAAAACATGACTTTATATCTTTAAAATACTTTTGTTATGCAATATGTTCTCTTTTTTTCTTACTATTTGGCATTTAGTATACGGATTTTTGCAACATATTCTTTACTTCTTCAACATTAAAGGACACAAGACTTCAGATATTAAGAATGCTTATGATAAATAGTCCATACTGGTCCTTTTCCTCTTTCTTTGATTTCTTTATGTTATATGCCTTATGGTGGAATCACTGTGTTGCTGATTCAAAGACAATACATAGTTTAATGACTTTGGGGACATAGTTCCAATAACTATGCATTAATTTTCCTGTTTTCTCACGGTCCCTCCAATTTTTGTTATTTTTCATTTTTGTCATCTCTGCCTATCTTGTGGTGTGAAGAGGAACTTCAAAGTTACTTTAATTAGAATTTTCTAATTAACAGTTACTTGAAACAGTTTTTCATATGGCTAGTGGATTTTTTATATCCTTTGACATATCATTTGGAGAAAGGCCCTTTTTCTCATAAATTTCTTATGACTAATTCCTCCCTAAAAACTTAGATTGGCTTTTTCCAGTGTTTGATTCTTAATTTAATAAGCTATTCATTTTCTTCTCTTTTCTCCCCATTTGCTCCTGTTTCCCTGTTAAGTCGAATGTATTTCTACACCACATTCTGCCAATTTCTACCTACCTTTGACCAGTTTTGATGAAAGATTTGCATAACACCAGTTCTTTCCAACCTCTTCTTTCTTGTTTGTATAGTTTTCAACTTATGCATCCCAATTATAGTAAGTTCCTCTCCCTATTTTATCTATCCCTATCTACATCCCTTTTCTCATCCATTTCTTTTTGTTTCATTAAGATAATCAAAACATAATAAAACAACCTCCTCAATCTTAGCCCTCTCTATAACCTCTGATGACATTAGAACTCTGAGAGAACATTTGTAACATCTCCCACATACAATGAATGTAAACATTTCATCTTTGTATTTTCCTTCTGGTGGCTCAACTCATATTTGCTTTTTAGTGTTTCTTTTGGCTTTGTGTCCATTTTAAAGTTTCTACTTAGCTTTTATCTTTTTATCAGGAACATGTGGAAGTTCTCTATTCCATTAAAGACACTTTTTCACCTGCAGTATTATACTTAGTTTTCTGGGCAAGTTATTCTTGGTTGTATGTGTGTGTGTGTGTGTGTGTGTGTGTGTGTGTGTGTGTATACACATACATACATATTTGGCATTTTTGAGTATCATATTTCAAGGTGTCATCTCTTTCATATAATAGTTGCCAAATCTTGTGTGAACCTGACTGTGACTCTTTAGTTCTTGAACTCTTTTTTTCTGGTTCTGGACTTTGACTATGAAGTTATTAGGAGTTTTCATTTTGGGGTTTCTTTTAGGATATGATGTGGAGAATTTTTATCTATTTCTATTTTGCCCCCTATCCTAACAGATATGTGTGATTATGTTCCATGATATTTTGAAATATGTTATCCAGGCTCTTTTTTATCATGGTTGTCTGATGATTCTTATTTTCTTGACCTATTCTCCATGCCAGTTGTTTTGGAAGTTAGAAAAATACCTTAGGTTTTCTTTTATTTTTCTAGTCTTTTGATTCTTAATTAAAGAATCTTAATTAATATTTCTTGCTGTCTCATGGAGTCATTAATTTATTGTTGGTCCATTCCAATTCCAAGGGAGTTTATAGTTAGGTAAGAATTTGTCAATTCTCTTTAATCTTTCAGAGCTTTCATTTCTTTTCCAGTATTTTTCTACCACTTTAATTTTATTTATAATATCATTTTAAACTCTTTTCAATTCTTATTTCATTTTGTCCAGAAAATCTAACTGACCTCATAGCTAAGCTGTACTTTTATTTGAAGCTTTGCTTATAAATGTTGAGGAGTTATTCTTTTCTTCTGGGTTTGTTTCTTGAGCCTCCTTTGCTCCATAATGGATCTTTATCATTGATATCTTATTTATTTTCTCTTCCTAGCATATTTCCTTAACACTTTGTGTTCAGGCCTCATATTAGTTATTTTGTGAAAGAAAGAAAGTGAAAATAGTATGTTTCAGTCTATATTCAAACAATATCAGTTCTTTCTCTGAAGACATTTTTATCTTCTCTGAAGATAGCGTTTTTCCTCATGGGTTCTTTGGGATTCTCTTAGATTGCTGTATTGCTAGGAATAGCTAAGTCATTCACAGTCGTTCCCAGGTTTTTTTGGAAATCATCCTACTTGTCATTGTAGCACAATAACATTCTATGAAAATCATAACATACCATAACTTGTGTAGCCATTTCAAAATTGATGGGCAACCCTTCAATTTTCAATTCTTATCCACCACAAAAAGAGCTGCTATAAATATTTTTGTACAAATAGATTCTTTTCCCTTTTTATAAGTCTCTTTGGGATACAGACCAAGTAGTGGTATTGCTGGTTCAAGGGTATAGATCTTTTGGCATAGTTCCAAATTGCTCTCAAAAACTGTGGGATCACAGCCATTCTGGAGAGCAATTTGGCACTATGCCAAATGTGCACACCCTTTGACCCAGCAATATCACTCCTAGGGCCATATCCTAAAGAGATCATAAAAATGGAAAAAGGACCCACATTGTAGTAGGAAGGCTGAATTTATAATCTCAAATACAATCATGTATATGTTTGAATGGTTTGAAATTGCAAGGTATATAGAATTCTCTAAGTAGAAGGCATCAAAACATTTATTTAGGCCCCACAGTGACAGATTCATGAACCAGCCTCCCCATTCCAATATTGTGATCACAAGACCCCAGGCCCAATAGGCCTTCCTCACAAGAGTAACCAGGAGGCCACATAAAAATAAGATAGTATTTAGCCAAATCATATTTACTGGCCTCAAGTCCTTGTTCGCACTCCTGGGTTCACACAGGTCTCCTGCTACCGCTTTTTTTTTTTCAGCTTCAGCTGTAGTTTTCTCTTAGCTCATCTCTCCTGCAGCCAAGCCTCTGGCATTCTCAAGCCCTGCCTCAATGACCAGAGACCATTGGCTCCCGAGTTGGCCCCTCTTAAGTCATTAATCTATACCCACACAGGTTTCACACCTGATAGGGCTTTGGGCCTGGGGCTTAGCACTTAACAGCTGAAAGTACTTTCACTCAAAGTAAACAAAAGCCAAACTCCTGAAGTGCCTTTCACTCAAAGTAAACAAAAGCCAAACTCCTGAAGTGCTAAGGGGCCCATTTTGCCTTACCGACACACACATGTACAAAAATATTTATAGCAGCTCTTTTTGTGGTGGCCAAGAACTGGAAATCAAGGGAATACCCATCAACTGGGGAATGACTGAACAAATTGTGGTATATGAATGTAATGAAATACTATTGTGCTATAAGAAATGAAATGATGAGCAGGCAGACTTCAGCAAAACCAGGTAAGACTTATATGAACTAAGGCTGAGTGAAGTGAACAGAACCAGGAGAACATTGTACATAGTAAAGGGCACAGTGTGCAAGGACTGATTTTGATAGGTTTAGCCCTTCTCAATAATGTAAAGACCTAAAACTTTTCCAAAGGACTCATGATGGAAAATGCTATCCACATCCAGAGAAAGAACTATGGAGTCAGAATGCAGCATGAAACAGTCTCTTTTTTTCTTTTGTTTTGTTTTGTTTTTTCATGGTTTCTCCCATTTGTTATAATTCTTCTATGCAACATGACTAATGTGAAAATGTGTTTAATAGGAATGTATGTGTAGAGCCCGTATCAGATTGTATGCTGTCTTGGGGAGGGAGGGGGGAAGGAGGGAGAGAAAATTTAAAAGTTAGGGAAATGAATGTTGAAAATTGAGAATAAATAAATAAAGCATTAAAAGTAATGTATTGTGGGATCAATTCACAACTCCACTATGCATTAGTGTACCAGTTTTCCCACATCCCTTCCAGCATTTGTCATTTTTCTTTTTTGTCGTATTAGTCAATCTGATGGTTATGAGGTGATACCTCAAAGCTGTTTTAATTTGCATTTCTCTAATCAATAGTGATTTAGAGCATTTTTCATGTAATTAGCTTTGATTTCTCTATCTGAAAACTGCATGTTCATATTCTTTGTCCACTTATCAATTGGGAAATTACTTGTATTATTTTAAATGTGACTCATTTCTCTATATGAGGGATGAAGCCTTCATCAGGGATACTTTCCTCCCAGTTTTCTTTTTTTTTATAAATTTTATTTAATATATTTAATTTTCAGTATTGATTTTCACAGGAGTTCCTCCCAGTTTTCTACATGCCTTCTAATTACGGCTGCCTTGGTTTTGTTTCTACAAAAACTTTTTAATTTTATATAATCAAAATTATACATTTTAAATTTTGTAATGCTCATTATATCCTATTTGGCCCTAAATTCTCTTCTCTTATCCATAGTACCGACAGGTAAATTCTTCCATGCTCTCCTAATTTGCTTATGGTATCATTCATTGTGTCTAAATTACATACTCATTTGACTTTATCTAGGTGTGAGATGTTGGTCTGTACCTAGTTTCTGTCATTCTGTTTTCCAGTTTTCCCAGAAGATTTTGTCAAATAATGAGTTTTTGTCCCAAAGCCTTGGATCTTAAGGTTTACTGAATACTATATTATTTAATAGGCCGTTTACCACAATGTTTTGTGCACCTAATCTATACCACTAATCTGCCACTCTATTTCTTAGCCAGTGCCCTTTTTGTCCTCCTTGAAGTTGTCTGACAACATCATAGAAAACATCATGCTAAAAAGCATAGGAACAAGCACATAGTTCTCCTTCACTCCATTGACACAAGATCGTCATCAGTCACCCAGAACCTACATAAGCATGCCATTGTGAAACTGACATATGACACTGATGATTTCTCATAGAGAACTCACATAAGGCAATTACCCACATGGCAATCAGAAAAAGAAAAAAAAAAGGGCACTGTGCTCCATGAGCAAAGCAGAATTGTGGTAGCTCAAAACAAACCTGAGATGTGTCATACAAACTATTTATGCCCAACCTGTGGTAGAACCTTGCAAGCTCATATCATGATCATCCACAACTGGACACATTGTATATTGACCCTGACATAGTGCTGTCATTTTGGTCCTCTTTGAGTACAAGGGACAACAATTGATTAACTCAGTCCTTTTCAGGATAGAATAACTGGATGGCTCTGAAGCTTTACCACAACATAGAGACAGTTGGGTTGTACTGTTCTCTCCTATTCTGCTTTCTTTTCTAGTCTTGAGCCCATAGGTTTTCTTTTTTTTATAATATTTTTTACTTAAATGGTATTTTATTTTCCCTAGTTATATGTTATGAAAAATGTTTACCATTCACTTTTACAAGAGTTTGAGTCTCAAATTCTTCTTCTTCTGTCCCCTCCTCTGAAAATGGTAGGGAGTTTGATATAGCTTATAAATGTGCTACCATGTAAAACATATTTCCATATTCATCACAGTTGGGCAAGACAAAACAGATCAAAAGGAAATAAAACCATGAGAAAGAATAAAGTAAGTGAAAAAAATATGCTTTGATCTGCATTGAGTCCATCAGTTCTTTACCCAGATATGGATAACATTTTCCTTCGTGAATCCTTTGTACTTATCTTGCATCATTGTGTTGCTGTGAAGAGCTGAGTCATTCATAGCTGATTACCACACAATATTGCTGATACTGTGTACAATGGTTTCATGGTTCTGCCCATTTCACTTTGTATCAATTTGCACAAGACTTTCCAGGTTTTTCTGAAATCTGTTAATCATTTCTTATTGCACAATAGTGTTCTATTACATTCATATTCCCCAGCTTGTTCAGCCATTCCCCAATTGATGGGCATTCTCTCAGTTTCCAATATTTTGCCACCACAAAAAGGGCAACTATAAATATTTTAGCACATGTAGGTACTTTTCCCCTTTTATGCTTTCTTTGGGATACGGACCTAGTAGTGGTATTGCTGGACCAAAGGGTATGCACAGTTTGGTTTTCCTTTGGGCATACTTCCAAATTATTCTCCAGAGCGGTAGGATCAGTTCACAATTCCACCAACAGTGCATTAATGTTCTGATTTTCCCACATCCTCTCCAACATTTATCATTTTCACTTTTTGTCATATTCATCAACTTGTTAGCTGTTGGGTGGTACCTCAGAGTTGTTTTAATTTGCATTTCTCTAATCAAAAGTGATTTAGAGCACTTGTTCATATGCCTATGGATAGCTTTGATTTCCTCATCTGAAAGCTGCCTATTCATATCCTTTGACCATTTATTAATCGGGGAATGACTTGTATTCTTATAAATTTGACTCAGTTCTCTATATATTTAAGAAATGAGGCCTTTATCAGGGACAGTTTCCCAGCTTTCTGCTTTCCTTCTAATCTTTGTTTCACTGGTTTTGTTTGTACGAAAGCTTTTCAATTTAATATGATCAAAATTATGTATTCTGCATTATGTAACACAAACTCACTCTCTCTCTTGTTTGGTCATGAATGCTTCCCCTCTCCATACATCTGACAGGTAGGCTATTCCCTGCTCTTCTAATCTAATTGCTGCGTTGTTTATGGTACCTCTAACAAGATATAGTTTCCTTCCTTATCTCTTTTAATTATATTTGTTTTTGCTTTTACTTTATCTAAGATCAGGATTGCTACCCTTGCTCCTTTTACTTCAGCTGAAGCATAATACATTCTGCTCCAGCTCTTTACCTTTATTCTGCATGTGTCCCTCTACTTCAATTGCATTTCTTATAAGCAACATATCATAGGATTCTGGTTTTTGATCTGCTCTTGTATCTGCTTCTGTTTTGTGGGAAAGTTCATGCCAATCCTATTCAAAGTAATGATTACTGCTTTTGTATTTCCTTCCATCCCATTCTTCTCGTTTGTCCTGTCTTTCTTTTCAACCTTTTCCACCTCACCAGTGTTTTGCTTCTGTCTACTACTTCCCCTGATCTGCTCTCTCTTATGTTAGTGTCCCCCACCCCACTTTAGTCTCCTGCCCTCCAACTTCTCTGTTGGGTAAGAGAGATTTCTATATTCAACTGATTGCATATATTATTCCCTCTATGAATGAATACTGATAGAGTAAGATTCAAATGATGCCCATCTCCCACCCTCTCATCTTCCTCTCCACTGTAATAGGTCTTTCTTGTTTCTTCGTGTGAGATAATTTACCCCATTCTTCCTCTCCCTTCGTTCTGCACCCTTTGTACTCCTTTTACTCATTCCTTAATTTTTTATGTCATTCCCTCAAATTCAACTTATACTTGTGTCTTCTCTCTGTTCCTTTTTGTCTGTGCTGTTAGAGTTACAATTTCTAAGTTACAAGTATCATCTTTCCATGTAGGGATGTAAACAGTTTAGCTCTATTGGATCCCTAATGTTTTCTTTTCCTTTTACCTGTTTATGCTTCTCTTGCATTTTGATACTGGAGGTTAATTTTTTGGTTTAGTTCTGGTCTTCTCCTTATGAAGACTTGAAATCCTATTTTTTATTGAAAGACCATTTTTTTCATTGATGTATTATGCTTAATTTTGCCAGGAAAGCGATTCTTGGTTGTATTACTAGCTCCTTTGCCCTCCAGTATATCATGTTGCATGACCTCTGATATTTTTTTAATTTAACATAGTTTTCAGCATTGATTTTCACAAGAGTTTGAATTACAATTTTTCTCCCCATTTCTACCCTCCCACCCACTCCAAGATGGTGTATATTCTGGTTGCCCCATTCCCCAGTCAGCCCTACCTTTTGTCACCCTACTCTGCTTCCCATCCCCTTTTCCCTTACTTTCTTGTAGGGCAAGATAAATTTTTATGCCCCATTGCCTATGTATCTTATTTCCTAGTTGCATGCAAAAACTTTTTTTTTCCATCTTTGAATGTCTATTTTTAAAACTTTGAGCTCCAAATTCTCTCCCCTCTTCCCTCCCCACCCACCCTCCCTAAGAAGGAAGGCAATTCAACAAAGGCCACATGTATATCATCATGTAAAACCCTTCCACAGTACTCATGTTGTGAAAGACTAACTATATTTTGCTCCTTCCTAACCTATCTCCCTTTATTGAATTTTCGCCCTTGACCCTGCCTCTTTTCAAAGTGTTTGTTTTTGATTACCTCCTCCCCCTATCTGCACTTCCTTCTATCATCCCCTCCTTTTTAGCTTCTTCTTTCTTCTTTCCTGTGGGGTAAGATATCCTATTGAGTGGGTATGGTATTCCCACCTCAGGTCACATCCAATGAGAGCAAGATTCACTCATTCCCCCTCACCTGCCTTCTCTTCTCTTCCTACAGAACTGCTTTTTCTTGCCACTTTTATGTGAGATAACTTATGTCATTCTATCTCCCCCTTTCTCCCTCTCTCAATGTATTCCTCTCTCATCCCTTAATTTGATTTTTTTTAGATATTATCCCTTCATATTCAACTAACCCTGTGCCCTCTGCATATATATATATACATATATATACACACACATATATACATACACACACATATATTTACATATATGTATATGCATATTGTCTTCAGCTACCCTAATACTGAGGTCTCATGAATCATACTCATCATCTTTCCATGTAGGAATGTAAACAAAACAGTTCAACTTTAGTAAGTGCCTTGTGATTTCTCTTTCTTGTTTACCTTTTTATGCTTCTCTTGATTCTTGTGTTTGAAAGTCAGATTTTCTATTCAGCTCTGGTCTTTTCACTGAGAAAGCTTGAAAGTCCTCTATTTTATTGAAAATCCATATTTTTGCCTTGGAGCATTATACTCAGTTTTGCTGGGTAGATGATTCCTGGTTTTAATCCTAGCTCCATTGACCTCCAGAATATCATATTCCAAGCCCTTTCATCCCTTAATGTAGAAGCTGTTTGAGCTTGTGTTATTCTGATTGTGTTTCCACAATACTCAAATTGTTTCTTTCTGGCTGCTTGCAGTATTTTCTCCTTGATTTGGGAGCTCTGGAATTTGGCGACAATATTCCTAGGAGTTTGCTTTTTAGGATCTTTTTGAGGAGGCAATCTGTGGATTATGTCAATTTCTATTTTACCCTCTGGCTCTAGAATATCAGGGTAGTTCTCCTTGATAATCTCTTGAAAGATGGTATCTAGGCTATTTTTGATCATGGCTTTCAAGTAGTCCAATAATTTTTAAATTCTCTCTCCTGGATCTATTTTCCAGGTCAGTGGTTTTTCCAATGACATATTTCACATTGTCTTCCACTTTTTCATTCCTTTGGTTCTCTTTTACAATATCTTGATTTCTCATAAAGTCACTAGGTTACACCCCCTCCAATCTAATTTTTAAGGTAGTATTTTCTTCAGTCATCTTTTGGACCTCTTTTTCCATTTGGCTAATTCTGCCTTTCACAAGGCATTCTTCTCCTCATTGGCTTTTTGGAACTCTTTTGCCATTTGAATTAGCCTAGTTTTTAAGGTGTTGTTTTGTTCAGTATTTTTTCAGTATTTTTTGGGTCTCCTTTAGCAAGTCATTGACTTGTTTTTCATGGTTTTCTCGCATCCTTCTCATTTCTCTTCCCTATTTTTCCTCCACTTCTCTAACTTGCTTTTCCAAATCCTTTTTGAGCTCTTCCATGACCTGAGACCAGTTCTTGTTTTTCTTGGAAGGTTTTGATGTAGGCTCTTTGACTTTGTTGACTTCTTCCAGCTGTATGTTTTGGTCTTCTTTGTAACCAAAGAAAAATTCCAAATTCTGAGACTGAATCTGAGTTTGTTTTCACTGCCTGGCCATGTTCCCAGCCAACTTACTTGACACTTGAGTTTTTTGTCAGGATATGACTGCTTGTAGAGTAAAGAGTACTTTGTTCCAAGCTTGAGGGGATGTGCTGTTGTTTTCAGAGCTATTTCTATACAGCCAGCTCTGCCACACCAGCATTCCTCCTTCCCCAAGAACCGCCAACCTGGACCTGACACAAATCTTGAGCAGGATCTGCACTCTTGCTCTGATCTGCCACTTAATTCCTCCCACCAGGTGGGCCTGGGGCCGGAAGCAACTGCAGCTGTAGTTCTGTAGCTGCACCTCCTCCACTGGCTCCTGGGTGGTGGCGGAACCATAAACTCCTTCTTTCACTCTGTCCCTGCAGCTTTTCCCACTAACCTTCTCTGTTGTCGTTGGTGTTTGTGAGTTGAGAATTCTGGTAACTGCCACAGCTCACTGATTCAGGGCTCTAGGGCTTGCTCCACCTGGCTCCTAGTCTGGTTGGTCCTGCCACCACCCACTTTTGGCTCTGTTCCCCTCCACTCCATGCACGATAGACCTCACCCAGTGACCATCCATGCTGTCCTGGGCTGGAGCCCTGCTTCCCTCTGCTACTTTCTGGGTTCTGCAGTTCTAAAATTTGTTCAGAGCCATTTTTTATAGGTTTTTGGAGGGACCTGGCGGGGAGCTCACACAAATCCCAGCTTTCGAGCCGCCATCTTGGCTCCATGACCACTGATATTTTAATGTTACAGCTGCCAAGTTTTGTGTGATCCTGATTATGACTCCTTTATATCTTTCCATCCACTTGGAGCATTTTTTTCCTGATCTGATAATTCTGAAATTAGGCTATAATGTTCCTTGGAGTTTTTATTTTGGGATGTCTTTCCTCAGGTGATCATTTGATTCTTTCAGTGACTATTTTGCCCTATGCTTCCAGAATGTCAAGGCAGTTTTCCTTGATAATTTCTTGAAAGATGCAGTCCAGGTGCTCCTTTTATGTCTTTCAGGTAGTCTAATGATTCTGATATTGTCTCTTCTGGATCTCTTTTCCAGTCAGTTGTTTTTACCCATGAGATATTTTACATTTTCTTCCATTTTTTCATTCTTTTGAATTTATTTGACTGATTCATGATGTCTCAAAAAGTCATTAGCTTACACTTGCTCAATTCTAACTTTTAAGGTATTTTTTTCTTCTATTCACTTTTGTACTCTTCTATTTGGCCAATTACGTTCTTTAAGGAATTGTTTTCTTCAGTGAATTTTTATGTCTTCTCTTCCATTTGGCCAATTTCTACTTTTTAAGCAGTTTTCCGGACTATTGACTGTTTGGTTTTTTTGTTTCATAATTCTCTCATCACTCTCATTTCTTTTCCCAATTTTTCTTCTACCTCTCTTATATGATTTTTAAGCTCCTTTTTGAGCTCTACAATGAGATCTTTCTGGGATTGACACCAATTCCCATTTTTCCTTGGCGTTTTGTCCATAGTTGTTTCAACATTGTTGTCCTCTTCTGAGTTTGTGTCTTGGTGTTCCCTGCCACCATAATAACTTTCTATGGTTAGTTCTTTTGTTGTCATTTTCTGCTCATCTGCCCCCCTTTTTTGCCTTTTTCTTTTCTTTTAAATTTGAACTTTGCTCTCTGGGTGGCAGGGGCACTGTCACTGGCTTCTTGTGCCAGTGGCTGCAGGCCCTGCCTGTTTAACTGGTGCTGCATTGATGTTGCCCTGAGGGCCACAGAAGACTCTCATATCTGGCACTGCACTTTGGGGGTGGTGTGGGGGTTGGCTGGCGCTGCTGGAGACTGTAGGGGTCTGGCAGTTTACTTGGTGCTGAATATACCACTATATATATAGGTATACCACCATATCAAAGCATGTGCTGAGGCCTGGTTGGGTGATTCTGTGTTTCCCAGTGGCTGTACTGAAGGAGATGAGGTCAGGCCTCTGGAGGCTGCCTGTTTGCCTGGGACTACACTGAAACATGTGGTGTTTCTCTGAACTGGAGTCTGCTGATTCTCCTGGCTATACTAAGGCATGTGGGAGGTCCTGATATCATGTTTGCCTGCCCAACCCCCCACCCCCACAGTGGGGCACAGGATCTTCTGTGGTTTGCTGAGGTGGAGGTTGCTGCTGGCTTGCTGGGACACTTCCAATCTTGGGCTACTGTATTCCCTTTTCACCTGAGTGAGATGGACCTTTCTTGCTGATCCTCTAAGTTTCTTGGGCTAAAAACTTGTTTTATCCTGTCTTTTTGTTGGTTCTGCTGTTCCAGGATTTGTTTAGTTGCTCTGTTTTCTGGTTGTTTGGAAGTGAGTATGGTAGATTTGCAGCAGTTTACTGCTTACTCCTACATCTAGTCTGATTTGATCCCATAGGTTTTCAATGGGATTTAAAACAGTTAAGTTCCCAGTCTATTGAAACACTCTTATCTTCATCTCTTTCATAAATTTCTTAACCTTTTGTGCAGTGGTGTAAGGTCATTCTATCTCCATTTGCGGATTTCTGTAATTCTAGTACAATTCTACTTTTCAGTATATCAATATATTTATCAGAGTTGATAATATCCTCAGTGGGGAGAAGACTTTCAGACATTCTAGAGGTAAAATATTTCCAAAACATTTTTGGGTGAATGCTTTACAAGCTAATAAAGATAACCAGATATTATGTAAAGAATACCTGACTTCTTAGAATGGTTTTGGTATAGCTTTGAATGAAAACATGAAGACTATTAGTAGAAATTTCCTTTGTTCAAATCTCTGTCCTCTAGTCTTTGTACTGTCTTGCTGTGGCAATTGTTTTTTTATTCATAATGACAGCAACTTTTAAAAAACAGATTTTCTCATTGTTCTTCTAATATCAAGAAACTTAAATATCACTGTAGAGTTATCAATGGCAGCCTCTCCCACTGGTAGCTCCCTGTGGAGGTCTTTTCTTGTTTTCTGAGAATTCATTAGACTCTTTTTCAACATTAGTGTCTCAGTTCTTGGAATTTTCAGTTGTATTTTCCTTTCTACATTGGCTAAACTTATCCTGATTGATTGTGTGTTTCAATGATCCTTGAAACACTTTTCTTCCTCACACAAATAAGTGTTGCTATATTTATAACAGTTATTGATACGTGTCTTTTAAAAATACAACTTTATATTCCCTCACAATAATATTCATTCTTAAAAAACATGGAATTAAAAAACATAAAAAGTGAGTATAAACTATATGTGTCAGACATGAAATCTAGCACTTGATTGACAAAGAAATAGCACTACTCCCCCAAAAAGTGGCAAAACTGGTTTCATCTGGTCAGTGTCAAATGTTCTTCATGAATCTAATGTCTCTAGAAGGATGTATGCAAACCAATGCTATCACACCTAACAGTGCATTTCCTGACAATTTCCATACTGCTATAAACAATATATTTATCTTTTATTCATTGATGCAACATTAACTGTATTTTGTATTCATCCAGACCTTTGACTTCATTCCTGTGGAGAATTTCTGGTGTGTAAATTTTCTCCATTTATGCAGATTGTATACTTACATGTAACTTGGAATCTTAGAGAGTTGCCTAGAACACTGAGAGGTTAAATGACAGGAGGCAGGATTTGAATATGATTCCTCCTGACTCCAAAGTCCATCCTCTCTACCATATTGTTTCTCACTTTCTGCATTTGGAATAAGCTTACCAGTATCCAATTTAAAGATCTTAAAACTTATTATCCATGTTACCTATGCAAGTCATTTAAATTCTCTGAGCCTTATATTCCTCATCTGCAAAATAAGAAGTCTGTATTTGATAGCCTTGAAGGTCCCTTTCAGCTTCCTGATAGATACACATGGATGTACTGCAAATCTGCATCTTTTGAGGAAAAAATCACATAGATAAGATCAAAAGAGGAACACTGGAATGTTAGAGTGTATATTAATATTAAAGATAGCATTTTGTAATTCAAAATTCTTAGAACTGGAGTTTTAAGAAACTCAAGTTGAAATCTTTTCTCTAACATTTGCTGTGTGGCCATGGGCAAGTCACAACCTGTTAGAGAATCCATTTTATTATTAGTAAGATGGGGCTGCAGTACCTACCTAACAGAGTTGTGAAGATCAGATGCAATGAAGAATGTCTAATGCTTTGCAAACCTTAAATTGCTATGTAAATATCAGTAGTGTTATTAGTAGTAGTGGTGTGGGGTACATATTAAACGATATTAAGTTCAGAAATGTTTCCCAAAAGATCTGAACCACTGGAGGTTACTTTGAAGCAAAGCTGGACAGTCTACGAAGAGCTTTCCTGGTGGTGCTGTAGCATTGCTGCTAATGATTCTGCTCAGAACCAGGAACTGAAAAGGATAACAAAAATGAAAAAAAAAGATTTGTAGAATGTCACCCAAGCTTTTCTCAGAATTTAGAAAAAAGTGGTGAGCTTATCCTCTGGCCCTTAAATTTTGCTTGATGACTTTGACCAGTTCTTTTAGCATATTGGAATGTGCTTGTGTGGCTCTACTCATGACACATCTATTGTACCTTTCTATTCCAATATATTGAGCATCCTTAACAGAGGTGGTCAGGAAAATGTGTTAAAGAGGTAATTGTGGAAGTTATTGCTTGGGACTGAAGGTTCTGTTCCATGTTTTTACTCTATATCTACACCTACTTTGAATATCAGTTTGCTGGCTGACTGAATTTCCAGGCAGCAATTTATACTGCTTGCCAAAGCATGAAATTCAAACTTTAGTTTTCCCTGATGTCAGATTAGCAAGAGCACCTTAACAGCTATTCCTGGTGGTTACCTCATCTTCCAAATGCTTGTTAGAGCTATATAAGGAATTTGCTAAAAGCATGGAGGAAAGTATTAGCCCAAAGTCTCCAGTTATCTACTACCCATTAAAATTAAAAGATGTAGATTTGGATCTGTATTTTCTGTTTCAGACTTACAACTGACAGTAAAAGAGGCACCTTGTGTGCAGGAGATGGTATTAAATTGATATCCTTTGACTAAGATTTAGACCTTTTATATTGGGGGTAGATGGTGGAAAGGTCATTGAGAAAAATTTCTAGACAGCAAAGGTACCTTGACTTGGCATGCTATGGTATGAAGTCATATTGCAAAGAGCACAACACAAGCCTTATGAACCTCAGAGTCTATTTTTAGAGAGGAGAGGGAATTGCAAAGAAAACACTACAACATTACAAAGACTGACACTGTACATGGTACCTCATGTTATTAAGGCTGAACAATAAAGCAAACAAATAAAATTCTGGCTCATTTGCCATACAAATTGGTTCACCAAGGGTATAATGATCTGATTATATTGTGTGTGCACATTGAGTCTGAAGGCCTCTCATAAAAGCATAGCTACCAGCACTATGTAAGCAGCACTTCTATTTTACACACTATAATAACATTTATTTTATTTTTCAGAAAAGTTATGGTAGTTATTCAGGTGAAGCAAATTGAGCCCGTGGATACTGAGGCTGCAATTGTATATCTAAGACAGAAAAAATATATTTAAAAGTACCCTTTATTGTACATTGTGTTTGCTCACGTATTTTACATTTAACACACTGATCTCATGCGGTTGTTGTTAGTGTAATGCCCCCAGGTACCGCCAAGATTTTAAATCCTGGTTTGTGTTTGTCCAATCTACTCAAACTAATGTTCACAACCCTCAAGTCCCCCTGACAAGTTTTCTCAAAAGACCAAACCATTTTGCTGTCACTTTCATGATATAACATAGCAGTAGTGAAAATGTATAAAACAATAATGAGGATGATAAGGGCTAAAATGTTTTATAGCACTAAGTTTTGCAAAGCATTTTACATATGTTATATAACTTGGATAACTTACTTAGTGTTAAAAAGCAAGGTAAATCAAGAAAATATATTAACAGCAAATATTCTCAGGGCCTATAACCCATGGTAAAACACCAAACATCCCCTCCCAAATTTCTAGAGATAGAAAACATTAGTCTTACCCAGTCCTCACCCTTCCATCCAACTTTTGGCTTCCTGGGACAGGCAGAACCTTCCTGGAATGAAAAGCTTTGACATATTCTGGTGGAATTCCATCAGAAATGCCTTAGATAGAGAAAGTGCTTTGTAAAATATAAAGCATTACAGACCTGTGGATTCTTATTATCTGATTTGTTGAAATTCTTTGCTTGCAGGAATTTTAAAGCCTTTCTTACACTTACCCAAACAAGGCAAAACATAGATTTCATAGTAATTCTCTGGCATTATACAAAGCCATGACCTCTTGAAGGTGTTTTTGTTAAAAACAAAGTTTTCCCCATCATCATACCAAAGAACCCTCCCCTTGCCTTTTTTTTGACAGAAACATACATTCAAGAGGACATAGCTTTGTATAATATTGTGAATAATATTAAAGTATTTTAGAAAACAATTATTCCTTAAGAGCACATATTCTTATCAATATTGCCTATATATATTTAATATTATTTTTTGCAATTATGTATAAAGACAATTTTTAGCATTCATTTTTAAAAGATTTTGAATTCCAAATTTTTCTCCCTCCCTCTCTCCTTCCCTCCCTCCCTCCTTCCCTCCTTCCCCTCCTCTCCTCCTAGATTTGTAAGCAATTTGATATACTTTATATATGTGCAATCATGGAAAACGTTTCCATATTAGTCACAGGTATAAAAAAAGAAACAGAAAGAAAAGAAACATAAAAACTATACTTTGATCTGAATTCAGTCCATCATTTCTTTATCTGGATGTGGATAACATTTTCTATCGTGAGTCTTTTTTAATTATCTTAGATCATTGTATTGCTGAGAATAGCTAAGTCATTCATAAGTTGATCATCACACTATGTTGCTGTTACTGTGTACAATTTTTCCCTGGTTCTGTTCATTTCACTTTGCATCAGCTCATTTAAGTCTTTCCAGGTTTTTATGAAATCTGCTCATCATTTCCTATTAAACAATAGTATTCCATCACATTCATATACCACAACTTGTTCAGCCATTTCTCAGTTGATGAGCATCCCCTCAATTTCCAAAATTTTGCCACCACAAAAATGGCTGCTATAATTTTTTTCCACATGTAGGTCCTTTTGCCTTTTTTATGATATTTTTCAGATGCAGACCAAGTAATGCTATTGATGGATCAAAGGCTATGGACAGTTCGGTTGCCTTGTGGGTATATTTCCAAATTGTTCTCCAGAATAGTTGGATAAGTTCACAACTCCAACAGTGCATTAGTGTTCCAATTTTCCCACATCTTTTCCAACATTTATCATTTTCCTTTTTTGTCATGTTAGCCAACCTTATACAGGTTATGTGATACCTCAGAGTTGTTTTAATTTTCATTTCTCTAATCAAAAGTGATTTAGAACACTTCTTCATAGCTAGTTTTGATTTCTTCATGTGAAAACTGCCTGTTCATATCCTTTCACTATTTATCAGTTCAGGAATGGCTTGTATTCTTATAAATTTGACTCAGTTCTACATATATTTGAGAAATGAGGCCTTTATCAGAGACAGTTTCCCAGCTTTCTGTTTTCCTTCTAATCTTGTTTGCATTGGTTTTGTTGTGCAAATCCTTTTTAATTTAACATAATAAAAATTTTCTATTTTACATTTTGTAATGCCCTCTGTCTCTTGTTTGGTCATAAATTCTCCCTTCCTCCATAGATCTAACAGGTAGACTATTCCTTGCTCTTCTAATTAGCTTATTGTATCACCTTTTATGTCTGAATCATGTGCCCATTTTTACCTTATCTTGGTATGCAGTGT
Source organism: Phalanger gymnotis (assembly GCA_028646595.1). NCBI lineage: Eukaryota > Metazoa > Chordata > Mammalia > Diprotodontia > Phalangeridae > Phalanger > Phalanger gymnotis. The sequence goes on from CM053623.1 coordinate 224,799,590, forward strand.
AAGATGTTAGTCAATACCAACTTTATGCCATATTGTTTTCCAGTTTTCCCAGCAGTTTTTGTCAAATAGTGAGTTCTTATTCCAGAAGTTGTAGTCTGTGGGTTTAACAACAGTAGGTTACTATGGTCATTGACTACTGTGTCTTGTGTACTTAATCTATTCTACTGTCCACCAGTCTATTTCTTAGCCAGTACCAGACACTTTTTATGATTACTGCTTTATAATATAGTTTAGGATCTGGTATCACTAGGCTACCTTCCCTTGAATTTCTTTTCATTAATTCCCTTGAAATTCTTGGGCTTTTGTTCTTCCAGAAGAATTTTGTTGTTATTTTTTCTAGCTCTATAGAATAATTTTTTGTAGTGTGATTGGTGTGACACTGAATAAGTAAATTAGTTTAAGCAGATTTGTCTTTTATAACATATTGGCTAAGCCTACCCATAAGCAATTGAAAATTTTCCCAATTGGTTAGATATGACTTTAATTGTGTGGTAAGTGTTTTGTAACTATGTTCATATAGTTCCTGGGTTTGCCTTGGTGGGTAGATTCCCAAGTATTTTAAGTTATTTACAATTACTTTAACTGGAGTTTCTCTTTCTATCTCTTGCTGCTGGGCTTTGTTGGTCA
>CM053623.1:224800716-224817235 GCA_028646595.1 Phalanger gymnotis
AGGGGGAGAAAATCTGTAATTCAAACGCATGTGAAAATCAATGCTGAAAACTAAACATATTAAAAATAAATTAAAAAAAAAGACCATCAAGTGCCTTTAATGAGTCTTGCCTTTGTTTGAATGGGGCAGGTAAAGTGGGACCTTTTTTTCTTTTTGTTTGAATGCTTCTTAGCACTGAGGTAATCAAGTGCCCTAGGGCCCTTAGACTTGTGGACTTGTATATAAAATCTGAGGTTGGCTTTTTGTTTGGGGACACACTCATTGAAAGAGTGTTGGTGATGAGACTCTGGGTAGCTGTTGAAGCAGCTCCCACCCCACACCAGCTTTGAAAACCCAGATATTGGTGCTTCTCTCTGGTAACTATCTATGTATTGTGATTTAGTCACATAGATAAAAGCCTGTCTGTTGATCTGTTTGTATTTGCTCTGAATTTCAGGGTGCTTGCTTTTCCCCTTGAACTAAGTGAGGGTTATATGTATATTTAATTAAAGTAAGATTGCTAACCCTTTAAAGTTGCTTTCCTTAGAAAAGCAAATCAAAGGACGTGTGCTAGTAGCCCTCCTGTATGCTCTTGTTGTTGGTCTTGTTTTTGGTCTTTCACCTCCACAGCAGCTGCTAGCAACATTGTTGATACATTTATCTTTGATGCCTTCCTTGACACTCTTGCTCAGATATCCCTCCTCTCCTCCTCTGCCTAGTTCTGCTCTCTTTTCAATTTATTTCACTCTAATTATAGTTTGTTTGTTTTTTTAATCCCTGGCCCATATAAGGTTGTGGTTAATAATCTTCTATTCCCCTCCCATTGTGATCTATTTTTTTGGGTTGTTTGTCACCTGCTATAGCCCAATTTTAACAAACATTAAATCTCTTCCTCTCCTCTTCTCATCACTTTAATTTTTAGATCACTCAGTGCTTATCTCTCTTATTCCTGAGAGAGTCATAAAAAGGTGGAAACCCCAAAAGACAACAGTCTTCTCTAATCTATTTTAAAAATTTATTTTATTTTCAATTTATGGAACAAAACAAGCATTTCCATAACACAGTACAATTAAAAAAAAAGATGATTGAACATGAAAGTGCAAATCTACCATCTACATCTTGTTATTCCCTCCAAAATATACAACAAAGTCATCATGTAAATTTCTTTTCCCCCTTTTTTCTTCCCATCCCCCTCTCCCTAGAGATAGCTACCATTAGATACAAATAGGTACATATGTAAAATTATTCTATACATACTTCTATGTATCAGTTCTTTCTCTGGACACAATGTCTTCCTTTATTTTTAATTTGTGTATTTATAATAGTCAAAGTCTCTTAGTCATTTAAAGTCTTTCTTAAAACAATATTGCAGTTACTGTACACAGTGCTCTCTTGGTTCTACTCACTTCACTCTTCATCATTTGGTGCAAGTCTTTCCATGCCTTTCAAATATCATTGAGATCACCATTTCTCATAGCACGGTAGTGTTCCATCACAACCATACATCAAAACTTGTTCAGCCATTCCCCAATTGATGGGCATCCTTGCAATTTCTGGTTCTTTGCCACCACAAAGAGAGCTGCTATAAACATCCCTTTCACATTCAAAGTTATAATCACTACTTGTGAATTTCTCTCTATTTTATTTTTATTATTTTCTTTCTCAGCCTCTCTTTATACCCTATCACCATTACCCTATCTCTCCTACTCTCCTACCTCCTCCTCACTTCACCCACCCTTCCAATAGTCCTTTCATCCCCTCTTCCCACACCTCCTATCTCAATCTACATTTGCCTCCAAAAGTCCCCCATTATCTCAAATCCCGATCTACACACCTCTCTAAAAGTCCCTTCCTCTCCCTGTCTCCCAGTTTTCTTACCTCTCTACATGTTCAGAAGACATCTTAAAGAAGACATTTTAAAAATGAAAATTCTAGATCATTATGTAGCATTTTCTAGATATTCAAACTTTAGTCAAATTCATTTTGTCCTCTATTTTTATATTTTAAAGACTTCGCCCAAATTTGTTTTCTTAAAAGCAATGCTTGGATATAAAAATATACTTTGGTAGATGATATTCAAATACTTTATTCATTTTGTTGTTCCTTTGAGTAGGATTTTCCTTTTTTCATTTGCTCTTGGATTTTGTCATCATATATATCATAAATGCTATTGATTCTAATGGGGCTATTTTGTAGCCTATAACTTTGCTGAATTTATTAGTTTTTTCGTTTGATGTCTTTGCTGATGCCCTAAGATTTTCTAAGGTCATCAGCATATAGGAATAGTTCTTTTCCCTTTTTGCCTATGCCTTTAATTTGTTTTTCATGTCTGTGGGGTCCTGATTAGTGAAACCCATAACAAGGCCACAGCGACCATTATAAGACCTCGTATGTCTGGATATCTACCCAATAGCATTGGCCTTGATGCTGGGTTTCTGGGAATGAAGCCCAGTATTAAGAAGTAAATCAAAACATTAGCTAAACCACTATGACACATGTAATGACACTCTATAGCTCCTCTTCCCTTTGTTTGATTTCTATAATTACCACTAGGCTTTTTGGGGGTCTTTGTGGGGATCTCCTGAATCATCTGGCCATAGCCCCAGACTAAGATTATTAAGCTCTTGTCAGGGATCCATCATTCATCTGGCCACTGCCCCAGACCACCCCCATTATTGTTAGTAAACTTCTCTTAAAATCATACTAGAGCTCATGCCCTCTTTCTTTGATATCAAACTTGCCCCTGTTTGGGGGAGTGGGGGTGGTAGCATGAATATCCCTGTGCTGGGGAATTCCAGACCCTACAATATCTTATTTTTATTTTTGGCATTTTAAAAACAATATAATATTTGCCTCATTCATTTTTATTCAGAAAGTTTCTAGTCTACCTCCATTGCAAAGGATAATTACTTTTAGTTTTTTTAGATGGATTTTTTAAGTGATCAGGAAAAGATACTATGATGCCTATTCTTTGTAGTGTTTTTAGTATAAATGGGTACTGTACTTTATCAGAGATTCTCATTTATCTTATGAAGCACTTTGAAATGTCCTGCAATGGTTCCATGCTCTCTTGGGAATTTATAAGATTCTGTATTTCATCAGGTGTTGGTTCAATTTCCCTTGAAATATTAGAAGATTTATTTAGAAGCATTTGTAATCTTTTGGATACTTTGTAATTTGTTTCCCTGCTTGGACTCTAAATTTTTAATTGCTTTCTTTGGTCCCTTTCTCTCCTCCCCCTTATTTTTCCCTCTACCTCACTTTCTGAATCCTTCCACTCGGGCTGGGGCCGCAAGACTATCTCAGCCTACTAACATGTCCAGCTTTAGTCTCTGTTTCCACTAGTTCTAACACTGGTCTTATCTGGATATCAGTCCCTTTTCTTTCAGGCTCACCATCCCAGTTCCCCCAGTCCTTTATTTCTTTGGCTTGGTTGAATTAGTATTTGCTGCCATTTTCAGGGTTGGGGCAAGGTAAGGTAAATACTGAGCATACTTTATGCTACCTTGTTTTTCCCTAAGGGTTACCATAAACAATGGGAAACTCAATCCCCCTGCCAGATACCTTCCAACTGTTCAAAAGAGATAAAGTTTGTGCTCCACAGAAAGAAAAGTCTAGGAGTCAGATGATTAGAAAGGAGTGCTACTGAGAAAGAAGAAACAATTCTCAGAAAAGGGGAAAACCAGTTTCAACTGGGTCTTTAATCAAAAGTAGGGCAAAGGGTAAGTTAGACCTGTAGCATATAAATGCCTAATAGCTTCATGCATAGTAGCTGACACACTCTGCATAAAATTAGAGTCTCATTATCTGTACATGTGTCACATGACCAGAAGAGAGATCATGTCAAGGAGCAATATGTAATGGCAATATACAGGAGAGTGTAACCAGGAAGAGCTGGGACCAATCCCAGCTCTGAAGGGGTGGACCAGAAATGATTAATCTTATAAAAGCTTGGTTCTGTATCCCTGCCCCTGTGCATTCCAGCATGGGTGGCCTGCCTCTGAAGAATTGCAATAAATCTTTCCTTCATTCATGCCTGTGTAAAAATTTTATTTATGGTCATTTCCAACATTCTTTACCTCATATCCCTATATTAGATAGCCACTGCTTGTTACAACAGAAAGCTAGGGGAGGGCATGCATGGGGCACATTGGTAGTCTCTACAACAGGAAGGAAATACATCGGTGGGGTCCAATACCTAAGTCTCTATTTTGGATTGCTCTGACAGAGTATGGAGGTTTCTGGGGGAGGGGTGCTGAATGAGGACATTATGGATTAGCAATCTTCACTGTTAATTCAAAAGACTGTTTACTTTGTTAGAACTCTTGCCTTTCATCCCTTGTATTCAACTGCAAGTATAATGCTTCCAGAGCATACTTCCATTTGGGCTTTTTTTTTTTTTAGTTAGTGAGGTTAGGAGAAAATGTCTAATCTTCCATTTTGTTGGTCATGTGATACAAAAATTAAAATGACAAGATTTAACAACAAATTGGATAATTTAATATGTGAAATAGGTACAATTGAGGAGTAAAACATGACACTAAGTTTGTGGACCTAGGTGACTAAGAAAATGATGGTACCCTTGGCAGTAATAGGAAAATCTGGAAGTGGAAAGTATCTTGGGGGAAAGATAATCAGTTTTATTTTGGACACAATGAGTTTGAGATGCCTGTGTAACACCTAGTTAAAGAAGTATGAAATGTAATTGGTGATTCTAGATTGGAGCTAAGAAGAAAGACTAAATCTAAAAATCATTTGGATAGACATGATGACTGAAATCATCATAGTTGGTCAGATTACCAAGAAAGATGATGTAGAGGAAAAAAGGCCCAGGTCATATGAGGTAAAGAACTTAGAAGAGAAGGTAAGAATGTATGTGATGGGAGGCTAGAGAAAGGGCTAAAAGTTTTGAAATAGTTGCTGTGGTGATTGTGATAGTTAAGGAGGCATAGAAGTATTACCTTGCTATAATGAGAGTCCAGTTAGGATTATTTAACATAAATGTGTGGTTGATTCAATCAGTACAGCTTTGTGCTTCCTTCCAGTACTGTTCAATGGTATATGGACAGGAGCAAATGAGGCACATGGTGGGAGCAGTACAGGGTGAGGAGTGGCAAGGTGTGATCAACAATAGGCAAGGAGACAAGAGGTGGAGGAAATGGAGGTGAACAGCAAGGATGAACAAGATTAATGGTCATAAGGAATGTGTGTGTGTACATATGCATATGTATATATGTGTATATATACATACATGTATATATACACACATACATATGTGCATGCACATCTATATGTATGCATCTTTGTATATATTTATGGTGTTACGTGTGAGATGAATAAAAACTCCCCAGAGACAAAGTTTCTGGGTAATTAATAATTTATTAATTAGGCTAGGCAGCAATCAATAAAGTCAGTGCTTTCTCTTGGCAAAGATGCCAAGGGAGACTTTGAAATGACTTAAATCCCTTCTGAAAGATGACTCTCCTGACAAGTGGACATTTAATAAAGAGGAGGGCTAAAAGTCTTCACCTCCTCCTGCTGAGAACGTAGCTTGATTGTGAGACTCAACAGCTTTATGGCATCTGGGCAGGGGAAACCATCTCCATTTAGACCTCTCTAACAAGTTTCCTCTTTCACGAGCTGGATTGCCCTGAACTCTAATGAAAGGGATCAAAAACAGAGTATTCTTCCTCTAGGCAAAGGCTTGCCCAGATTGGGTTCTGCTTATGCTCTAGGAATTGAGGTCTCTCAGTCGGGTGGGGTCCTGCCCAAAGTTAATAAGCACGTGCCCTGAGGGCTAGGAACAATCTCATCCTTTAGCCATGCCCTTCAGAGACTAATTGAGCTTTGTAGGAGTTGGGCCTTAACAGAAAAGAAAAGGGAAAAGGGTGGATCACATATTAATAATTACTAATTAACATAATAGTATAAGATGAACTCTCATATGTATGTCTATATGTGCATTACGTAATGTGTATGTATACACACAACAGAGAAATGTTTGTACATACACACGTGTACATATATACATACATGTGTATATGTCTGAGAGAAGAAACCAAAGACTAAAGGGGGCATAGATTGTCTTTTTCTTACTGTTGCCCTTTGAAGGCAAAGAACGCAAGAATAAAAAGAATTTGGGAAAATAGCAGATAGTTTAAAAAATGATATCTAGAAATGGCCTTTAAACTTTTGGATAATGTCTTAAAATACAGAGATGTCAAATTCTTGGCCAGAGATAGAGTATAACTAACAAAGAACAGTAAGCGATTTGACTAGTACTAAAAAGAAAATTGAATTTTATGCCTTTTTGAGACATTTTACTGAAGACTTAATAAGACACTTTGTTGGAAAATACGAAATTTCCAGAAAGATTTTTGAGTAAAATGTTGAATTTCAGCCTTGCTCTTTTGTGCGCATCTAAAAAGAAGCATATAAAATAAAATCAGAACAACTAAAAATGATAAAGAAGAAATCTTCACAAGGAAGTTATCACAAAAGATCTGGCAAAAATATTGAAACATCATAGGAAAAATGCACATAGGACTTGAATTTTGAAATTTTATGGATTGGCGTCAGCAAAAGATTCATGCTTGTTTTCTCCTCCTTACTCTTCTGTGATTCATCTAAGAATGAATTCTGAATTTCTTGGCTCTCAGATTCCTGAAAAATTTTTCAGGTCTTCCTTACTATTGACCTATTTTTGACTATTGTTCTAGATTTAGGTCAATCAACGATTGGTTTGAGAAAAGTCATGAGTTGTAAAACTTCCTCATTCTTTTACTTCTCACCTCTTTATGATCACTTTTTCTGTTGTTCTTACACAACTAAATTTACACTACTATAAATAGAAGACCTGGGTTTGAATCACAGCTCTACTATTTACTTTCTGTGTGACTTTGGGCCTCAGTTTCCTCACATGTAAAAGGAAAAGGTTCAATTAGGTAGTTTCTGAAGTCAAATACAGTTCTAAATCTTAAGGCCTATGATGTTTAACAAAAATCACAGCACTTGATTACTTAGAAAATCAATATTATTAAATTTTTCCTCATTTTACTCCTTATTACTAACATTGCTCCTTATTACTAATATTTTAGAATGTGTGTCTTATCCTAAGAACAATCATAGAATAAAAAATAGAAGATATTTCTGACAGTATCAACATTTTCACTTAAAAGATAAAAAATTAAATAATCAGTTAGCAATTATTAGGCACTTAAAACATGATTGACGGTATGGTAGGAACTGAGATATAAGTATAAAGAATGTAATTATCTGCTGCTCACAATGAGCTGACACAGACACAGAAAGATAAAGGAGAAATTAGGTCTTTTTACTTACAGTGTGAGTGAATTACAGTTATAAAATACTTGTTATGATCTTGTTATTAAAAACGTAAAAACCTTCCCCAACATACAACGACAAGAATGTATTTATTTGAAATTTAAAAATTGAACACTTGAAAGTCATTTTTTTACTTGCCAACTCCATTGGTCACACCCTTGGGGCAATGACCAAAGCTGAGTTACATAATCTTGGCTGGCTGAAAGAGAAACAATTTTTGCCTTCCCCTCCCAGCTTCCCACTCACCCAGTCAGTGGGCAATGGAAGGGGAGGGAAAGGGAAAGATTCTCACTAAAAAGGGAATAAGTTAAAGCTGCAGCATGGGGTTTAAACCAGAAGAATGAACATTTTGCATTCCCCTCAACCCCAAAGAAGCCCAATCAGTTCAAAGATTATTCCAACTATCCCATCTCACCAGGATTGCAATCCACTTCTTCCCTCACCTTGCTTGCCAGATAAATTAACTGTGACTATGAATATGGAAAAGTAAATGTCCACTACTCTTGAAACTATGAAACCCAGAGGGTAAAGTTTTATATTATTAATTCTTTTCTTATTTCTAACCACTTTTAAAATTCCAGAATATATTTTCTGTTTTTTGGTTTTCTGTATATGAGACCTATCCAAAAACTATGTCCCAAAAAGCTTTAGGTTCAAACACCTTGATCATGGGACAAGAACCTCTCTAGTCCTCAGAAGTGCCTATGTATGAGCTAAGCACACTCAGCTTAAAAAGAACAGAAGTCTCATGGGGCAGACAAAACATTGGATTGCAAAAGGTGGAGAAAGAGGGCAGTGCAATGAATCAGGGATGGAGAAAAGTGGAAAATAATGACAGTCACATAATGGCACACATGAAAGAGTGAACCGATGTTGGGGAAAGGTAACCAGAGACTGAGAATGGTGGTGAGGAACTGTGATTACTGTATAAAGATTACATGGAGTGAAGTTTGCTAGCCCGTTATTTCACCCATACTGAGGTGAGATTCTGGACAAAGAAATGTTGAGATTCCAACACAATTTTCCCCAGGAGTTTCCACTTGAATTATGGTCTTCTTGTTTCAATCTTTTAAGCTGAGGATTTAGAAAGATTAATTGGGAATTTTTCTATTTCCCAAAGACAATTTGACCTGCTCTCCTTCTGTTCAATTCAGCTTCAACTCATTGTCCATTAGTACTGCCTATTCTGTATATAAATAGTGATGAGAAAAATCCACAAAAATCTAGACTATTTTACCATATGTTATAATCTGAGAATGAGACATACTTCATCCATTTGGTCTTTACTGTGCAGATGATTAAATCAAAGTTTTCTGGTTACAGTAAGTGGTTGCAAATCTCTTAAAGGAAGTTCTGAAATGCCATTCTCCAACAGGAGCATCTAGAGAACCTTATCCCACACAAGTAATACCTCATCAATATAGACTATTGGTTCTTCTCCATGACTGATCATCGTGGTGAGTACTTTTGACTAACTGACATTGCCATGTTTTTTGTCTCACTAATGTTTGAGAAGGGTTGTTTTGTTGTTATATCTTTCAAGGGATTTTGAATGCATGCAGGAAATAATTCCACTTCTTAAATTTCAAAAAGAAATGAAGAGAATTTGAAAAGTAGGGAATAATAGAGTTCTGGAACTATAGAGTCACTAGAAGTAGAGCTCAGAATGAGCTGAGACTGGTGAGGGAAGCTAAAGAAAACACAAAGGGGTTGGAGCAGCTATGTTGAGGGAAAAAAGGTTCAATGAAGGGATAGTACCATTTTTGGGGTGGCTAAGATGATGATAACTGAAAACAGAGAAAAGGCAAAAATTCTCTTTGCCTTATTTTGCTTCCATGTTTTCTGTGAAGAATAATGAAATTTTCTCTGGAAATGACTGAACAAAAATTATTGAGATACACAAGATAAGTAAGGCAATAGTAATATGAATCACCTGGCCCATGTGAAGCATATCCTCTGATACTGAAAGAACTAGAAAACATTATTGCTAAGCTCTTGTTAATAATGCTTGAAGGACCATGGCACATAGTCAAGGTACCACAAGAGGAAAGAAAGGAACCAGTGAGTACCAAGAACCAGGATAGTATCGCCAAGGGAAGATCATACAAAACTAATTTCATTTACTTCCCCCCCACCCCCGCACCCAGGGTTATTAATCTGACAGATAATGGGAACGGTGTTAATATGGTTTGTCAAGATTTCATCAAAACTCTTAATAAAGCACCTTATGCTATTTTTATGAGCAGAATGGAGAAATATGGACCAGATGATAATTCAATTAGCGGGATTCAGCAATGCTCAAATGTTTCAGAGTTAATATGGAAGGAGGGCTTAAGTAGAATACTCTGAGATCTGAGGTTAGCCCTGTGCTATTTATCACATTTGTCACTGACTTGGATAAGAGTATTGATGCCATGCTCATCAAAGTTGCAGATGACTGGAAGTTGGGAGGATTAGCTAAAGGACTGGATGAGAGACTCAGGATGCTAAGGTAGAGCATGGAATGAACCTAATAAGATGAAATTCATTAGGGAGAAGATGTAAGTCTTATAACTGGGAAGAAATCTAAATCTTACAGTTAGAGAAAAAAGTTAACCTAACAAGTACAAGATGTGGGAAACCTGATTCAGCAGCAGTTTATCTGAAAAGGATCTGGAATTTTTAATGGACCACAAATTCAATACATTAGTGATATGATATTGAGGACACCAAGTGAGGGGAAACCAACCAACTGTCAAGGCAAAATTGCAAATGTGATCCTAGTTGGCATGGAGGTATGCCTTCTAAGATTAGGAAATGTCTCTGACATCACAAGAACTCATCTCAAGTACTAATGTAAGTCTTTCTGAGGAGGGCGATCAAATTTGTGAAGCAAATTAGGTCATATAAGCGGCAACTGAAGAAGGAGTGGGTGATGTTTATTATAACGCTGAGAAGACTCAAGGTAAACATGATCATTGTTTTCAGGTATATGAAGGGCTGTTGTGTGAAAGAAGTATTAGAGTTGTTGAGTTTGGTGCTAAACATCAGAACCAGGAGCAATGAATGGAAATTGAAAAGAAGCAATCCGAGCTTTGATTTCAGGGGCAAAATTTCCCTAAGAATGAGAAATGTCTGAACAATTAAATGGACTACTAGCTTGCAAGTATGTTGAAGCCAGGATTGGTATATATGGCCACAGAGGTCCCTTTCAAATTCTGTGATTCTCAAATTGGGTGATCCTGTACCTAGAGGAGGAAGATTAGGAGGGTGAAGTACCTCAAAACTGTGCCACATGAGTATCACTCCAAGAAACCTGGGATGTTTAACTTATAGAAGAGAAACCTGGTGGGCATGGTGGAGGAGGGAGTAATAGCTATTTTTAAGTACCTGAAGGGATAGGATGTGGAATAAGGCCAGACTTGCTCTTCCTGGTCCCAGAAGGTAGAATTGTTCCCAATAAATGAGAGTTGTAAATATGCAAGTTTAAGCTTGATGAAAGGAAAAACTTTGTAATAATAAGACCTAGCCAAAAATGAAATGGGCTGCCTTGGGAGGTGGTTTGTTTCCCCTCACTTGGTGTCCTCAAACAAAGGCTGGATAGCCACTTTTGTATATTATAGAGGAGATTCTTGTTCAAATATGGATTGAAAAAGAGGGTCTCTTAGACACCTTCTAACTCCAGAATTTTATACTATGATCCTCACTGTAACTTGAAAGAGAAAGACAGGAAGATTTAGCTAAGAACCAATTTGTGTGAACAATAAATGCCCTGAAGTGGTCACAGTCACATATATCCAAACCCATATTATTTTAAGTTATACTTATATAAAAGATAGTGATAGATTTCAGTTCAATGGAAATATGGCAGCATGAATTCAAATAATGGAACCATTTCACAGGATTCATTTTTTGTGCTATTTGAGAGCTAATTATATAGAAGGAAGCAATTCTTAACAATTAGTGCTCTTTGAAAGCAGAATGAGCTGCCTCAGTAGGAATTAAGCTCTCCACAACCAGAGATGATCAGTTAATGTAAATATGTATATGTATATGTGTGTATGTATATATGTGTGTATGTATATATATATGTGTGTGTGTGTGTGTGTGTGTGTGTGTGTGTGTGTGTGTGTGTATTATTTATACATATAGCTACTTCTTCAGAGGAATACCATAATGGAGATTCCTACTTTAGGTATCCATTAGTTTAAATAACTTTATAAGCCTTAGGTTAAAATTTGTATATCCTTTCCAGGAACAAGCCGGAAAAATGTATTACTCTTATGTGCTAGTATGGAGATTACCCTTTTGGTGACTTTTTCCCCCCAAAACCAAAAAAAGCAAATATGACCCCTATCAACATAGAAACAAAAGGTATGACTTTCTTCCGTACCCTTCTGCAGATATTAAATATGATTTCACAGTGTAGCACAACACACTGATTATATTATATGTGATATGACTGATAGATCAGAATATATCCTTATTTCCCAATGTAGTACAGTATATTTGGGATATTTTTTTCTCTCCTGCAGAGACAAACACATCCTTCATAATTGAATGCATCTGAAATTCAGTGTGTAGTTTGTTATTTAAGTGTAATGGAATCACCCTATAAAGTAGTGCACTATTCCATAATAACATCTACTACTTTTACAATTCCCAGGACTAGCTGGCAACCATCCCCCTAGACTGGAGCCAGACTTAAGTTAGTAGCATGACTTGAAGCAAAAAGATTTCCCCTTGGATAATGGCATCCAGTGTTCTCAATTAACACAGGAAAGGTTGATTAATTCTCCTTTCGGTGGTCTTGCTCTGTGTTGAAGGGAAGAAAAAAATCAGTTCTCACTTGATTTGTTATTTCCACTCAGCTATGTCTACCAACTGGCAGCCAGACCCTAGTGTGGGTTTGAACAATTAGTGGAGTTCCCTCATTCGGTAGCTACACTCACCATGGGTGTGGCCCACATGTTACCACAGCTGACACACTAGGAACCCAAATGGTCCACAGACAGAATCTCTCCCAAAGGGAGATTCAAATAGGAAGCATATCAGCTGGAAGTAATTATTGGGGATTTCCCCCCTTCTCTGGTATTTCAAGTTGATAATTGTCCTTGAAAACTTAGAAAACCAATTTGATCTTTTTCTTACTCTATCAGGAGAATCTTTTTCACTCTGATGATATCTTAAAGTCAATGTGTCAGTTAATCACAACCTATTAAAGAAGGAACCCCAAATTAGGATGGCTTTGGTGCTGTCTACTGAAGCTGTCAGATCAGCCAAGAGCAAGCAAAACGAAAATTTCAGAAATTTCAAATTGACCTTGGTAAGCAAGATAGATGATGACTGCTATAGGTTGGAAGAATTATGATCTTCTGGAACCCTCTGTTACATGGAACAGCATAGTCATACAGCCACATCGTTCCATTGCTACTCTGGCCCGAAGGATATGTCCTGAAATTCTCTGAGGATGTTATTCATAAATGCTCAGTTAATCAAACTCAGGCCTCTCTCTAGAATCAGTATATACAGGCCAAATTTAATTCCAGGAGAAGGAAGGTGCCAGACCATAGAAGGTAAGCTAAAACTTGTGTCCTGGCTCATAGGATCACGAATTTTCAACTGCTTTAGATTTTTACAATATTTATTAAATGTCCTGACAATTAGAACTTTGTTCTCCTCAAGAATTTATAACCTCAAGGAGTATAGAAATTCTCTTTTTACAAAATTGAAAAAAATGCTAAAGTTAATTTTTTTTTTCCCTCTTTCTTCCTCACTCCTTAAATAAAAGTCTGAGCCAAAATCACTTTTGGCCAGTGCACATGATTACCAGACTGACACAGAAGACACTTTTCTGGGTGAAGTGGTCCTGTCCCAAATGCCAGATGCCCATTAAATATGTGCCAGGCTCATCATTTTTGTGCCTTTCTTATCACAAACAGGAATGGCATTTCTCTCAACTGAAGAACTGGTTCTTCATTTATTTTGTCCTTCATTTCTGAGTTGAATGCTTTTCTTTACTTTTTGTACACTGGAAAACTCTACCTAGATGAGGACTACTTATTCATTAATGGCATAGGAGATAGTGCCTATGGTGACTGATGAGAGCCCCTGAAGGGTCAATTTTCTTCTCTTAATTTGAAGGAAGAGAACAAATAAGAATCATATTCAAAAGCAGGGAAACAGGTGATAGAATATTGAATTAGAGAAAAAGCTAACAGGCCAATTTGCCTGGAATGTAGACTGTGTCAAGAGAAACAACATAAAGTATGGATCGATGAATGGGAGCCAGATTATAGAATCCTTTAAATACTAAACCAGTCATCTGTATTTTATGCTATAGTCAATGCAGAGCAACTGAAGGTGATTAAGCTAGAGAGTACTATGGCCAGAGAAACAGCATTGTGCAGTAAAAATACTGGATTTGCAGTCAGAAGACTCAGGTTTTAATGCTAGCAGAACCATTTACTACCTGTGTGATCTTGGACAAGTCCTTTATTTGTCATTTAAAGCTCTTGGCAACATGATCACTTCCTACTTTTCCAGTCTTCTTACCTATTACAAACTTCCTTGCAATCTAACATCTAGCGACATCAACCTAGCTCTAAGCCTTTGTACCAGTGAAAAGGCACTGTCACCTGACAAGAGCTAGAATCAGCAACTGTCTACTAGAACTCCAAAAAAGGCCAAGTCTGCAGTTGTGTGGCTCAAATCCAAAATGTGTCTGAGAGTCTGAAAAGCTCAGACTAAGAAGGTAGCTATCAAATTGTGCTTTAGGGCACTCTTAAAGTTCAAAGCTCTTTGTTCTGAGCCACCCCAGAAACTGTTCAAAAACATAGAACTCGACACTTAGAAAAAGCAGGAGCAGGCCACCAGGGAATCAGGATCCTGATGTTTTCTGCAGAAGTGCAAAAAGTCTGTACCTAATACGTAGTGCAATTAGGAATTTAGACTAAAAGAATGAGTAAACAAAAAGATGCCAATGATAAAGAGCTATTGTAAAGCAAGATACAAAATCAGAAGAGAATAACTTCATAGTATTTATACACAAAGCCTCAAAGAAAAGTACAGCTGAACCACAAGGTCAAGAGAAATTATTGGAAGAAATAAAACAAGAGATTTTAAATAATATAATAAATGACTGTTTTTGAAGAAAAAATTGGAAAGAAATGAGACCTCTAGAGGAGAGAATGAAAATGAGAAGCAACAAATTGGTTCAAGAGGTACAAAATCTTATCCAAGTTACATTCTTCCTGAAAATTAGATTGGACCAAACAGAATTTAATGACTCCATGAGACAACAAGAAATATTAAGTCAAAAGATTGAAAAAAAATACAAGAAAAGGTAAGTTATCTCTTAGCAAAACCAACTGACCTGGAACAAAGGGTCAAGGAGAAAAAAAATTAAGAGTCATTGGAGTATGTGAAAAAAAAGAGCCAGGATAACATTTATTTTAGATTGTTAAAATTTGATATTTTATAGTTTTCAGCAATGATTTCCCAAGATTTTGAGTTACAAATTTTCTCCCCATTTCTACCCTGACCCACACTTCAAGATGGCATATATTCTGATTGCCCCATTCCCCAGTCAGCCCTCCCTTCTATTACCCTCTTCGCCTTCCCCCATCCCTTTTACCATTACTTTCTTGTAGGGCAAGATAGATTTCTATGCCCCATTGGCTGTATATCTTATTTCCTTGTTGCATGCAAAAACACCCTTTTTTTGAGCATCTGCTTTTAAAACTTTGAGTCTGAAATTCTCTCCCCTCCTCCCTCCCCACCCACTCTCCCTAAGAAGGTAAGAAATTCAACACAGGCCACACATGTATCATTATGCAGAACGCTCCCAAAAACAGTCATGTTGTGAAAGACTAACTATATTTCCCTCCCTTCTATCCTGTCCCCCTTTATTCAATTTTCTCCCTTTACACTGTCCCTTTTCAAAAGTATTTGCTTTTGATTACTTCTTCCCCCATCTGCCCTCCCTTCTGTTGTCCCCCCTTTTCATCCACTTCACCATACATTTATGTGGGGTAAGATACCCAATTGAGTGTGTATGATATTCCCTCCTCAAGTCAAATCCAATGAGTGCAAGATTCACTCATTCCTCCTCACCTGCCCCCTCTTCCCTTCCAACAAACTGCTTTTTTTCTTGCCACTTTTATGTGAGATAATATACCCCATTCTATCTCTCCCTTTCTCCCTTTCTCAATATTTTCCTCTCTCATCCTTTAATTTAATTTTATGTTTTGAGATATCATCCATTCACATTCAACTCACCATGTATGTATGTATGTATGTATGTATGTATGTATGTATATTCCCTTCAACTACCCTAATACTGAGGTCTCATGAATTACACACATCATTTCTCCATGTAGGAATGTACACAAAATAGTTCAACTTTAATAAGTCCGTTATGATTTCTCTTTCTTGTTTACCTTTTCTTGCTTCTCTTGATTCTTGTGTTTGCAAGTCAAATTTTCTATTCAGCACTGGTTTTTTCACTGAGAAAGCTTGAAAGTCCTCTATTTTATTGAAAATCCATATTTTGCCTTGGAGCATGATACTCAGTTTTTCTGGGTAGGCGTTTCTTGGTTTTAATCCTAGCTCCATTGACCTCCAGAATATCATATCCTAAGCCCTTCATTCCCTTAATGTAGAAGCTGCTAGATCTTGTGTTATCCTGATTGTGTTTCCACAACATTCAAATTGTTTCTTTCTGGCTACTTGCAGTATTTTCTCCTTGATCTGTGTAGTAGGAAGGCCAAATTTATGATCTCAAAAAGGATCATATATATATATATATTTGAATGGTTCGAAATCGCAAGGTATATGGAATTCTCTAAGCAGAAGGCATCAAAAAATTTATTCAGGGCCCACAGCGACAAATTAGTGAACCAACCTCCCCATTCCAATATTGTGATCACAAGCCTCCAGGCCCAGTAGGCCCGCCTCACAAGAGTAGCCAGGAGGCCACAGAAAAATAAGATGGCATAAATCATATTCACCACTCGAACTCCTGGGTCCACACAGGGGTCGGCTCTGCTTCTGATTTTTTCCAGCTATAGTTTTCTCGCCTCTCCTCGCAGCCAAGCCTCTGGCGTTCTTAAGTCCAGCCTCAACGACTAGAGACCAGAGTTCAGAGACCCATTGGTTCCTGAATTGGCCCCTTTTAAGTCTTTAATCTATGCCCACAGGGGTTTCACACCTGATA
>CM053623.1:224817735-224837297 GCA_028646595.1 Phalanger gymnotis
AGATGTGCAAAAGTAAAAAAGTTTTTTTTTTATGCAACTAGAAAATAAGATGCTCAGGCAATGGGGCATAGAGATTTATCTTGCCCTACAAGAAAGGAAGGGAAAGGGGGATGTGAGGGGAATGGGGTAACAGAGGGTAGGGCAGACTGGGGAACAGGGCAACCAGAGTGTACGCCATCTTGGAGTGTGGGGGGGTGGAAATAGGGAGAAAATTTGTAATTCAAACGCCTGTGAAAATCAATGCTGAAAACCAAACATATTAAAAAGAAAAACAAAACAAGAAAAACAAAAGCCAAACTCCTGAAGGGCACCCCCTAAACTAAGTGCTAAGGAGTCCATTTTACCTTATCGACACACAAGTCTACTTGTGTGTCACCTTGGGGTTAATTCATTAATATTGTATATTCGAACTCTCTCAAAGTTTTCAGTAAAGCTTTAAAGTTAATATATACATATCATCTTCAAGTTATCAGTAACATGTGGTATTCTGCTGTCTTATTGCGGATGCCTGGAACTTAAGTGAAATTCACATATCATAGGACCAAAAGACCCTAACATCAAAGTCTAAACAACTTCCCCTTATGTAATACACATTACCAGAATGGTACAATGTACAAATTGTGCTTCTTTGATTTTTAAGGCTGTTTGTAGTACATAACTTCTAGCTTCCCCTTTGTAATCTTACTTCCTGGTATAGTTACTTTATACTAGCTACTTAGAAACTTCCTAAACTAACTAGAAAGGCATTTATGGTGGTCAAGGGGACCAGAACAAGATACAATTTTAATGTACCGATGTAATAGTGTTATGAGGATCGAATGATATTATATATATATACATATATGTATACATATACATACATATATGTATATATATACATACATACATACTTATAAACTTTGCAAGCCTTATAGGACTATATGTATATAGGAGTTATCATTATTATATCCTATTTACTCTTGTTCTTACGTATTTGTAAGGTTGTGAAAAACTTTCAATGCCAAACAGAGGAGTTTACATTGAACCTGGAGGTAATAGAGAGCCAGAGATATTGATTGAGGTGGGGACTTGGGGTGACTTGATTAAACTTGTACTTTAGGAACATATTCCTCCTTGGGAACTATGTGGAAGATAGGATAGAGGGGAAAGAGGTGCAGGGAGACCAAATAGGAGGGTAATATTTCATGCTTAGATGATGAGAACCTGTAATTCCAGATGTTTTATGCATTTTGTAGTTATTTTGAATGGAATTTCTTTTTTCTCTCTATTCCCACTGGATTTTGTTATTAATATACACATGTACTAATAAGGAGGAGTTGAAGATGGTTGGGTGCCCTGAGAGCAATAGGAGAGCTTGAAAAATGGAAGGTTTTGAAGAAGGAGGAGATAATTTTTCCCCTAATGTTGAACCAATCTTAAATTTCTGGTATAAATCCAATCTGATCACAGTGTTTAATCTTTTTAATCTTGTGTCATTGTAGCCTCTATGCTAGGGCACCTAGGTGACTCAGTGGTGTTTCAACAATCCAGCTAGCAGCTTCTGTGGGAGTGTAAGATCCACCCACAACCAGCATCCAGAAAGCTGCCAACACAGGTCCTTTTGATCTGCTTTACTTAAGGAAAGCAATGGTAAGGGGTTAATAATCTTACTTTAATCCAGCATACAAATAACATCCACCTAGTTCAGGGGGAAAAGCCAGCACGGTGAATTACAGGCCAAATACAGTTTGTAGTTTTCAACATCTCGGTGTACAGCTGGGGAGCTCATTAGAATGGCTGGCCCAGAGTCACAAGCCACTCCTGCTGTGGCTCAGAGCTCCAAGCAAGAATGCTAATCTTTGCACTTATATATCCTGTTCAGGGCCCTGGGCGAGAGAGCCCTGACCTCACCCAGGCTAGGTGTGGAGAAGTTCCCCATCCCCAATATCACATCAGACACAAATCAATGGCTCCCAATTGTCTCAGTGCTGAGAAATACAAAAACATCCCACTTTATCTGCCCCATTCAAACAAAGGCCAGAATCATTAAAGGTCAACTGCAAAAAGTCCCACCTTAATTACTATTACAAGTAGTTATAGTACTGGGCCTGGAGTCAGGAAGACTCATCTTCTTGAGTTCAAATGTGGCTTCAGGACTTAAAGTTGTGTGCCTTTGGGCAAGTCACTGAACTCTGTTTGCCTCTGTTTCCTCATGTGTAAAATAAACTGAAGAAAGAAATGGCAAACCATTTTTTCTTTGCAAAAAAAAAAACAAACCCCAAATGGCATCGAGTCAGATATGAAGTGGTCTTCCTGCTTGCCACGCCCAACCAATTTCCATATACCATTGATGCCATACCCTTGAGTCTTCTCTAGAAGATTGTCCCCGCTAACATCCTTATACTCCCTCTAATCTTTAAATATCTCTACATCCCATAACCTTTTTTCCCTTCTCAGCAAAGGCTTTGAAAAAGCCAGCTATGTAGGAATAGCCACATTCTCTCTTCTCATTCTCTTCTTAACTCTCTACAGTCTGGCTTCTGATTTCATAATTCAGCTGAAACTACTCTCTTCAAAGTTGCTAATCATCTCTTAATTGCCAAATCTTAAGGCTTCTTCTTAGAACTGATTCTTCTTTACTGATTCTTCTTGACTTCTCTGGAGCATCTGATACTGTTGAGCTCCTTCTGGAAACTCTTCTCTGGATTTTCATGATTCTGCTCTCTCTTTTGCTTTCCTTCTATTAGCCTGACTACTTCTCAGTGTCTTTTGCTGAGTTATAGTTCATGTCACACACTGGAAGTGTCCCCAAGGCTCTGTCCTCTATTCCTTTTATACTCTCATACATGGTGATTTTATCAGTTCCCATGAATTCAGTTATCATTTTTTCTGTGCTCTAGTTCCTTCTCACCAAATGCCTGTTAAACATTTCAAATTAGATATTCTGTATGCATCTCAAATTTGACAGGTCTAAGAACTCATTATCTTACCCCCAAAGCCTACCCCTTGCCTTCCCTATTACTATCTAGGTTATCACCATTCTTCCAGTGAAGCAGGTTTTACAACCTCAGCAGTCATTATTGGTTCTTTTTGCTAACTCCCCCCATATATTCATTGAATTTCCAAATTGCTTGATTTTTTTTCCCTCTATAACATCTTTTACATATGTTTCCTCTCCATTCATACAACCATTACCCAAGTCTAGGTCCTAATTACCTCACCTTTAATATTGTAAGAACCTTCTAAGCCTCCCCACCCCAATCCACTCTCTACTCTCCTGCTCTAAAGAGCATATCATTCCCCTACTCAGTAAACACAAATGACTCCCAATTACTAACTACAGGATCAAATAACAAAGTCCTTTGGTTGGCATTAAAATCACTTTTTACCCTGACCTTTTATTTTAACTTTTTCAGTCTTATATCATTCCTCAAAGATGATATCCAATTATCCCTCTCTGTTCATCTTCATTGGCTGTTTCGAATTCACAAAATGTTCTACTTCCTCACCTCTACCTGTTAGGCTCCCTTAAGACTCAGTTCAAATATCATCTTCCGCAGGAGGCCTTTGCCATGCCCTAATGGCTAGTGACTTCCTTCTGAGGTTGCCTTCTATTTACTTTTTATAGATCTTCTATCTACCTAGTTATTCATTTACCCATTAGAATATGAGCTCCTTGGACAGGTCAAAGGAGAGAATAGAAAAAATGGAGAGTGGGACAGGATGGAGGGAAATATAGTTAGTTTTTTACAATATGACTGTTATGGTAGTGTTTTGCATGATTACACATGTATAACCTATATGAAACTATTGCCTTCTCAGGGAGGGTGGGTAGGGAGGGGGGAATAAAAAGAATATGGAACTCAAAGTTTTAAAAATCAAATTTGTTTTTACATGCAACTGGGAAATAAGATATACAGGCAATGGGGTATAGAAATCTCTCTTGCCCGTAGGAAAATAGAAGGGAAGGGGTTAAGAGAAGGGGGGGGTGATAGAAGGGAGGGCAGATTGGAGGAAAGGGTAATTAAAATGCATGCTGTCTTGGGGTAGGGGGAAGGGAAAGATGGGGAGAAAATCTGGAATTCAAAATCTTGTGGAAGTGAATATTGAAAACTAAAAATAAATAAATTAATAATAATTTAAAAGATCAAAAATTAAAATTAAGTTTTATGTTAAAATTAAAAAATCAAAAAGGAATGTGAGCTTCTTGAAGGTAGGGACTGTTTTGTCTTTATATCCCCAGCACTTAGTACAGTCTTTGCACATGCTTACAAGTTAATAAATGCTCATTGATTAATAGATTGTAAAACTTCGTAATGGAAGAAAGTCCATTCTATTTCATTTAAAAATACGTTCCTCTCTTGTTCCCTTGTGCTTAGCATGCAGGGAATGATTAATAAATGTGCATTTAAAGAAGAAATAAATTCTAGTAAAAATAAGTCGTCTAAATTGCTCTCCTACTACAATGGACAGGTGCAGGTTCATAAATGTAGAAGAGCTTGACCTGTAAAATAAATTTGACAGAACATAGTTTTGTGTAATACTAATGTAAATAAAGCTTGTATTCACCTTTCTGGACAGTACCTTTTTCTCTCTACTCATGGGATCTTGCCAAAGAACTCAAGATCTGCATACTGCTCATACCTTTCAGGATCTCAAATCCAGGCCCAAAAAACAACTCAATAAATTGCTTTTGAAGATTCCAGACTATGTCACAACTAGGATTATTCAAGTCTGAAATGCTTATATACCACCAATAAATCATATTAAATTTTTTATTCCAGTTTGCCTATATCAAAAAAGGAATTTTTTTGACTATATCTGAGATTCCATCCCTGTGTAACCTTAGGATGGACACTTTTTTCTGTTCATTTCACAGCATGATGCCACTCTTTTCTATAAAAATTATTCATATGCAAGAGTTAGTCTATAAATAAGATTAAATGAATTAAATTAAATCAAATAACATCAAAGCAACCATTTGTTTGATTACCAAAAATAATACATTGAGAAGCATCCTTTTCTATGAAGGAGAAAGAATGAAGGCCTGTATATTGAAAGTGATAGAAAAAAAATTCGATTCTCTAAAGGCTATATTCAGGATTTAAGATTTTTAAAAAAGGCACCTTCGTTCACTTCTAAATGTTTTAAAACTATAATACACAGACTGAATTGACGTTATTCGTGGAGCAGAAAAGGGTCAGATTAGAAAGGAAATCAGTCTGTAGGGAGGCCTATACTTGGATAGGAAAATTGCATTAAAAAAACACAACAAAATCTTGCAAACTTATGAACTTTTAAGGATTTCTTTTCCCCATGAAATATTCAAGGGAATGAGGAAGAGATAATTATTTAGTTTTTAAATAAAGTTTTCCCTTAGGATTGCATTTTTAACTTGCCAAACTAAATGAAACAAAACTTTTGTTTCCCTAACAATATTGCTTCCCAAGAAAAATACACCTGCAGGTATCAGGGGCCAGAATTCTCCCACCCTGGGCTGGCTTTCCTTACCTTAAGCAACATTAGAGGGTACTTCTGCATTATGGCAAATTATCTGTCAGGAGAGGGAGAGCAAGAAACAACATATTAAGCTCATGTAAATTGCTGGGCTTTTCTGAGATTAAATAATTACACCTCATTTGTACCTGCAGAAGAGCGCACTGTGAAGTCCCTCTAGTAGAAGCATTCTTAACATTTCGGGCTTGGTAGTATGCAAGTGGTCATGTGTTAGCGCTTAGAATAATAGCTATTGTCTGTACTGCCTAATTACTTTGTCTGGCATTCCACCATCAATCACTCTTGCTTGGCAAGAATGTGAGTCAAGTCCTCGTGTTTTATTGTGAATTTTCATGAAGCCAATTCTTTCAGTGAAACTATCAGGCATTTTCTACACAGTTTTGGCTTGTAGGTAAATAAAATCCCAGATTTTTAAAAAAAATCCCACCCCTCTCAAAGTACTTGGGTAGATCCTTTGGTATGGGACTAAAGGAAAAAGTATTTGAGGATGATCTCTGGATACCAACTTCATTTTTCTAGACTTTTTTTTTTGGCAGGTGGTGGGGGAGAACAGAGGGAGTTAGGCCTGAAACTATTATTAGTTGTTCTGCTTGTTAAAGAGAATTATATCCCTCTTCATTTATATGTTGGGAGGAACCCCAAATGTTACACTACATACTGAGTTATTGTTGTAGGAGTTCTCTTTAGGTTTTAACTAGTTATTGCCCGTAAGCTAGCACAAAAGACAGAGACAGAAAAAATTGTAGGTGATTCACTCAGAGTGTGACACACTCTACCAGTGGTGTGTGTGTGTGTGTGTGTGTTTGTGTGATATAATTGGGTAGGTAACATTCCTATATACTCTCCTTCTAAGGTGTGTAAGCCAGAAAGAGAAATGAAGAGATATACTTACTACAGAGCAGCTAGACAGGAAAGGTACTTCTTAACAACCAAAGAGGATGCTTATCATTTGTTAGAAAGGAAAGGATATGTCCTCATTAGCATAGCTATTTGAACCAGATCAAACATCAACTACCAGGCAAGATAGAGAAAAGAGACAGATTTCCTTACAAAATAAAACCTTTTACAACAACTAGAGGAAGAAAGGAAACATTTAAGAAAGCCACTCTGCAATATTGCTGAAGTAATAGAAAGTAAAATGGCAACTATAGAACAAAATGGAGTTAGTTATGTCAATTCCCAGACCACTCTTAGCTTCTCCAAATCCTCTTTAAATGGTACGATCATAGGATCATAGATGGAAAGCTGGGAATGTACCACAGAAGCCAGCTGTTCTATTTTACAGTTGAAAAAACTGAGGTTCAGGCAAGTTAAATGCTTTCTCAAAGACACACTAGCAGCAAACAGGGCTGTTATGTGAATCCTGTTCCTCTGGCTTTCCCCCTGGCACCATTCTATTTTCTGTATCTGGAGAGGGAGCAAAATCAGCAGCAGCAGCAGCAGCATCATCATCATTGAGATGAATGAAAAGCTGAGAGAGTTTCTGGATAATTGATAATTTATTAATTAGGCTAGCTAATAATCAATAAATTGATGGTCAGTGGTTTCTATCAGTAATCAACGACAAAACCATGGAGACACTGGGTACTTTTAAATACTTTTGGAAAGTGGGTGTCCCTAACAGATGAAAATCAAGCCTGATTGGTAAATGATTAGTGTTGGGGTAGACTTTTAAATGAGAAAGTAGACTGAAAGCCTTCAGCTTGTTCTGTTGAGAAAGTGCCTGCCTCAATCATGAGACTCAGCTGCCTCCAGCTATCTGGACAAAGGAATCTATCTCTACCCAGACCACTCTGGTTGGTTTTCTCCTTCATGAGTTGGGCCCCTCTGAACTCTAATGCAAGGGCATAGCTTTAGTGCTTTGGGGTTAAAATTCACCTGGATTAGATTCTGTTTACACTCTAAACAGAGCTCAGGTCTCCTAGTTGGATGGGGTCCCATTCCTCCCAAGATTGTGGAGCATGTTCACAGAGGAGTTGGGGCAAGCTCATCTGTCAGCAATGTCTGACTCTGATTGACTGGCCTGTAGGGGCTGTTCCCTGAATGAGGAAATAGAAAAAGAAAAGCCTGAATACCAATTTATAATTGATTATTAATATAATAGAAAAATAATCACTTATTATCATCATCATCACCATCTTCCTTCTCCTTTTTTAGCCTATTGCATTGAGTCCAGATAGATAATTTCCAAAGCTCTCCCTAATTTGGTCTTGTTAAACAGATAACACACAGGGGCCACTGGAGGTTTAGACTCCAGCCTCTAACAGGTTTCCTCTTGATCTGGTCAGACAGGAAAGAGAGCTTCAAAGGAGTTAATAACAAACTTTATTCTAGCCTAGTCTTCTCTAACACAGAATTGCTGATAACAGAAGCACCACAGACATTCTCTACAGCATGCTCTAATCACCCTTCTCACAGAGGCTGGCAAGAAGTGGGGCAACTACCCCTATGTCTCGATGGGTCCAATTAAGACAGGCACAACTTGTGTAGTCTCCTAAATCCCCTCTAGCCTCAATGGGGGCCAGCTGAAGCAAACACAGATTACCCCCTCCCAAGCCTTGACAGGGACCAGGCAAGGCACATAGCATTTCATCTTGTACATTCAACCATAAGGGTTCCCCAACTCACTGACCACTGACCAACTATTTTATAGGGCATCAGACAAAGAAGGCATATTGCCAGCAATAGCCTCACAAGTTTACATCACTTTATCCCTATATCTTATTGCACAGTTGCAGTGAGTGTTTGCAATTTCAGCACACATGTTTATATTATTTATCCTTATATAATGCTGTGCAAGTGTGGTGGAGATATTTTGAACCATGAGCCTGGGAACTCATATCTAATACCTAGGAAACAGGTTGTCGTGGTCATGGACCCTGGGAAATCGAACTCTAAGAAATAATAACACAGGCAGCTAGGTGGCACAGTGAGTAGAGCACCAGCCCTGGAGTCAGGAAGACCTGAGTTCAAATCTGTCTTCAGACACTTGATGCACTTACTAGTTGTGTGACCTTGGGCAAGTAATTTAACCCCAGTTGCCCTGCCTTCTTCCCTCCAAAAAAAATGCTACTCAAGAAATAATAACAAAAATCCACTTACACTAAAATTCACCTTACCCATTATATTTATTCAACTATATTTCTTACCACTGTTCAAAAGTATAATTCAAGTCAACAATCATTTACTAAATGTCTATTTTTGGTAAGACAATGTGCTGGACTCTCAGGTGAGTCTCTGACACTGAGGAGTATATTATATTTGGGAAAGGAGAGATGGAAGTAGATATAATACATCTCCATATTAGCAAATAAAAAAAAATTGTACTCTCTAGGCAAACAGCCTTTGTGGCCATCCACAGCTCCACAGGACTTGCCTTGGTCCCACCCAGTCACCCTCCATGTATCCCACCTCCAACCACCCTTTTCTAGGCATGGCTGGTTGACTCGCCACAAATCCATACAAAGTTGAACCCCTATGGACAATGATAAGCCAACTAGGTGGTACAGTAGATAGAACACTTGGCCATGAGTCAGGATGAACTGAATTTAAATCCAGCCTCAGACACTTAGTAGCTGTGTGACCTTGGGCAGGTAACTTAGCCTGTTTTCTTCAATTTCCTCTAATGAGAAATGGGGACTGTTATCAACAACAACACTTGCCTCAGCAGGATTGGTGTAAAGATCAAATTAGAGAATATTCACAAAACTTAGTAGGCCCAATATTAATGCTAATTATTGTATTAACTTCTAAGAACTCTCACATGTGACTCCAAGAAGCTGTAACACATGCAGCAGCCATATTCCAATAAAACTGTTTTGGCAGATGGGCTAAACCAGGTTAAGGGTAATCAGCAGGTCTAAATCCTATTGAGGAATTAGAGGATGTCCACCCCAAGCATGTGAAAACTTCCTCCCCTCCCCCCCACCCAGCCTGGAATGGGGCAGATCAGAACAATTTGTTCCAGTGGTCATGAAGGCAGCTGAGGCAGATAATGTGGAACACTCTGAACTCGGTCAGACATCAAAGACACTAAGGACATCCACTGTATCCCAGGCCATTGCCAGTTATCCTGATTTGTCTTGCCACTAGACTTCAATGACTATGGAAGAGAGTGTGAGGCTTATGACTTTGTACGCTCTGCCTCACTTAAATCCAACTCACATGCACTCACCAGTGATGTCGTTGGTCCTTTTTGAAAATGAAGGACGAACAATCAAATAATTTCAGGAAGGAGAGAGAACAAATAACTGGGTGAAATAGAGGCTTCAAAGCATTTGATCTGAGCCTTTAAAGAAGCTAAAGGTGAGGACTGACCATGTTTAGTGATTCTAAAAGGCTGAAGTGAGGAGAGAATATATTCTATAAATGGAGAAAATGATATGTCGAATTTAGCAGCACCTTGGCTTGAATGAGGAGAGTGTGAAAGGAAGTTATAAGAAATAAGTTTGGAAAATAATACCACCACAATAATAATAGTCAATGTTTATAAAGACCTCTAAGATTTAGAAAGCACTAATCATATTTATTAACTCATTTGATCTCATTTGAGTTTCAGAACAATCTGTGAGGTAGATGCTGTTTTTAATCCCACTTTAACAAAAAGGTAGGTGAAATCTATCCGACATATACTCTATGCCCAGGCAGGCTGATCTCCTTATGGTCTCTTGAGCACATTATACTCATCCCTATCTACCCAAATCAGAGGATCATATAGTTAGATCTGTGGTTCTCAAACTTTTTGATCTTGGGACTCCTTAACACTTTTAAAAATTATTGAGGACCTCCACTCAAAGAACCTTTCTTTTCATGGGTTATATTTGTCTATATTTATTACATTAGAAATTAAAATGCCTTAATATTATTAGGAAAATAGTTTGACTTCACAGACCACACCCCGCCCCAAAGGATGCTGAGGACTGCCAGGAGCCCCTGGACAGCTGATCTGGTTCTAATACCTTCATTATACAAATTAAGAAACAAGTTTAGGTAGGGAAAGTGACTTGCCAAAGATTACCCAGGTAGGAAGTGGCAGTGTCAGGATTCGAAACTAGGTTCTCAGAATTTTAATTTAATGTTTTTTTTCCACTCTACTAATTCCTGCCTATTCTTTAAGTCTTGCCTCTTCTTGAAGTTCTTACTTGACTGTCTCTGTCTACTTTCATCTCCGTTCCCTGAGCTAGTGTTACACAAGAGAGAGGGTAAGATGCTCTTGTAGAAGTAGTAAGGTGCAGCTGAATGACCTACAGAGAAAAATGATTAGACATCAATAGACCTGTGTTCTAGTTAAGTCATGTCATCATTTCCCTGATGTCATGGTCCTCTTTGAGAATGAAAGGCAAACACAATCTGTGAGTACCCTTCTCTCCCCTCCCCTCCCCTCACCTCCTCTCCTCTCCATGTTCTGCCCAAAGAAAGGTACATTTCCATGGCTGAGGGCTGCCTCCTTAATTTTGGGTTAGCTGGCTAGATTCCTTTCTCAGAAACCAAGCCTTAAACCCAACTCACTCTGGACCTCATAGATTGGACAACAGGTCCCTGTCTTCCTAGCACAGAGTGAATGTAAATACTGGATTAGTAACTGTTTCTCTTTTGGGGAGGAAGCCCAAGGGTCTTCCCCTCCCAGTTTGATTTTTTTTTGAGTTTTTGATTAAAGGGGCCATCCCTTGATTAACTTCTCAAAGAGGCCTATTCACTGAATGGGCATTACTTAACTCAAAGTGAGAACCTGAAAAGACCTTAGCCTGAAAGGGCCAGCGTCTCCTAATGCATCCTGGGCCATTTCCAGTCGTCTTGGTGAATATCAGGCCACTGGACTCAGATGGCTCTGGAGGAGAAAATGAGGGTGCACAGCTTTCCCTCACTCAAATCAAAGTCAACTACAAGTCATGTCATCATTTCCTTGATGTCATGGCCCTCTTCTAGAATGAAGGACAAACACAATGTGTGTGTGTGTGTGTGTGTGTGCATGTGTGTATATATATATATATACACATATGTATATATATATGTATATATACATCTTATAATCTGTATGACATTGGGCAAGATTAATAACCTATCTGAGCCTCAATTTCTCCGTCCATAAAATGGGATTGATATAAAAATAACAATAGCTAATATTTATATAGTGCTTACTATGAGCCAGGTGCTGTTCCAAGTGCTTTTACAAATATTATCTCACTTGATCCTTACAACTCTAAGAAGTAGGTAATATTGATTCTCATTATACAATTTAGGAAACGGGGGCAAATAGAGATTAAACGACTTGCCCAGGTTCACATAGCTAGTAAGTAACCGAAGCCAGATTTAAACTCAGGTCTTCCTGACACCAGGCTGTACCACCACTGTACCACCTAGCTGTAACCTTCTTCACAAGGCTGATGCAGAAGTCTCATAAGATAATTAATGTGAAAGTACTTCTTACACATAATAAACTATGGAAGTATAAGGTAGCATTGTTATTCTTAGGCTAGGCTAGAGAGTGGGCCCGTAATATCATTGGTATAGGGAACTACCCAGTTGAAAATACCTCTACCAGTACAGGTGTGCAACTTCTGGTCTTAGAGAATTGTAGAGGGCAGTGAGAAATAAAGTGACTTTCCAAGGGCCACACTGCCAGGATGTATTGGTTTCTAGTTTCCTTGTATATATGGACCATTGCAAATCAGTAAATTGTGAGTTCACTGGAAGTCTGCAGTATGTCTTCTCTTCACTATGCCCTGCAGCATCTAGTACAATTCAGCACACATAGCCATGGTTCAATAAATACTTGTTTTAGTTCCATGCACATCCTGGTTGGACCAGAACTGCAGTTGTATGTCATTACAGGTTATTAGTAAATCCTTGGGGAACCACCATGTTTAGGGAATTTAAGGGAGACAGACAATAAGATAGTCAGGTACCATAGTTTAAATTGTGTAACTAGAAATGTAGGTATTAAGTGAAGACCAAAAAACCCAATAGTAAAGTACAGAAAACAGAGGAAAGCAATTTTCAAAAGCATGATGAAACTCAGTGAACTAATGGCTAAGATAAACTGCCTTTTGTGTTTAATAGACTCTCTTTAATTGGGCATAGCCCCTACAACTTTGTAAAGGGCTCATTACTCTCCCCTTCTAGATCTTGATACTTTTTTGGTTAATTTAATCTGTAGACATCCAAGAGTACAACTTGTTTAGTTGTTCAGTCATATCTGATTCTTCATCTTGGCAAAGATACTAAAGTGGTTTGCCATTTACTTCTTCAATGGATTAAGACAAACAGAAGATAAGTGACTTGCCCAAAGCCACACAGTGAGTGTCTGAGGCTGCATTTGAACCAAGTCTTCCTGACTCCAGGTCTAGTGTTCTATATACCAAGTCACCTACCTGCCTCAAAGAGTAAAAGTAGGTATTCATTATGTACACTAATTAATGTGAATAGTAAGCCCAATGAAGGAGTTGCATTATTTAAATTTCTGCTCTATTTCCATTAAGCTAGAACTGATTACTCTATTTTATATAGTTATCACTTCCAGGAGTTTAAACAGGATTTTCATTATGTTCCTGTTGAGGATAAATACCAAATCATGTGTTGCGTGAATTTTCTTAGGCTCTTGACAAGTCACTACCATTAAGAAAGCACAGAAAATAATTGCTGCATGAATTCTCTTAAGGTCCTAAAAAACCTAGCCAATAAGCCACCACAATAGACAGAGGAAAATTTGTTTATTATGCTGGGAGCACAGGCTACATTGAACATTTACCAATAAGTCAATGAACCCCAGTTATCAGTTTATGCTACTTTATATAGAATTGGGTTATGTAAACAGGATGGGCACAATGCAGTTTTACAGAGAAAGAAGATAAGGCTTTGTTTCAGTAAAGACCAGCTAGTTAAAACTGGAGCTATATTTGATGTCTCAAGATTGATTTTGTAATCTTTATCAGGCTATGTCGTGTACTTTCATCAAGGAAATGGTGGCAGGAAATTCAAGATGGAGCCTGAATCAGAGTTTTTTCTCATCATATCTACTTTTAGCCTGATGTAAAGTATCAGCACCCTCTCACCATTCTCCCACCAGTGATATAACAATATCAGGAAAATGAAAAATAGAACCCTTTTACAGAGGAGTGGAGGGAAGAAGGAAAGGAAATTTCAGAACCTAGATCTAGCTGATGGATAACTAAACAAAGAGTAGAGAGAGCTTAGGCTTGACTCCAAATTGTTCATTCAATTCTTTACTGCCCCAAATTGTCTATGTAAAAAAAATGGAAATAATGTGAGATAGAAAGATGAAAAAGTTTGTACTGGATCTTGCCATCTTTAGATTTAGATCAAGCTCACTAAGGATATAGGGAAACATCATTTCTCATAAAATACAAAAATAAATAAAGGTCTGGTAACTGCCACAGCTCACTGATTCAGGGCTCTAGGGCCTGTTCTTCCTGGCTCCCAGTCTGGTTGGTCTGGGCGCAGCCCACGCTGGGCTCTGCTCAGCTCTGCTCCCAGCTCCATGTGTGATAGACCTTACCCAGTGACCATCCAGGCTGTCCTGGACTGGAGCCCTGCTTTCCTCTGCTATTTCATGGGTTCTGCAGTTCTAGAATTTGTTCAGAGACATTTTTCATCAGTGTTTGGAGGGTCCTGGGGGAGAGCCCTAGGCAAGTCTCTGCTTTCCAGCTGCCATCTTGGCTCAGCCCCCCGAGCTCATCATTTCTTATAGTACAGTAGCATTCCATAACAATCATATACCATAACTTGTTTAGCCATTTCCCAATTGATGGATATCCCTGAAATTTCCAGTTCTTTACCACCGCAGAGAGAGCCGCTACAAACATTTTAGAACATGTAGGTTCCTTTTCTTTTCCCCTAACATCTTTGGAAATAGATCCAGTAATTGTTTGGTCAAGAATTTCAGACTGCTCTCCAAAATGGTTGGATCATTTAACAAATCCACCAACAAATCATAATCCCACAATAAGTTGTTTACAAGAAATACATTTACAAATGAGAGATACACACAGAATTTAAACTGAGAGTTAGAATAGAATTTATTATGCTTCAGCTAATACAAAAAAAGGCAAGGAGCAATTATGATCTCAGACAAAGTTGTGGCTAAAATAGATTTAATTAAAAGAGATAAACAGAGTAACTGAATTTTGATAAAAGATACCATAAACAATGAGGCAATATCAATAGTGAACCTATATGTACCAAATATTATAGCATCTCATTTTTAAAAAGGAAAGTTAAATGAGTTACAGGTGGAAATAGAAAGCAGTACTATAAAATAGGGGACTTTAATCTTCCCCTTTTAGAACTAGGTAAATTGAACCAAAAATAAACAAGAAAGAAGTTAAGGAAATGAATAGACTTTTGGATAAACTAGATATGATAGATACCTAGAGAGAACTGAATGAAAATAGAAAAGAATACACATTTTTTTGAGCAGTTCGTGGTACCTTTACAAAGACTGGCTATATTTTAGTACATAACAATTTTATAGTTAAAAGAAAAAAAGCAGAAATATTAAAAGTAGCCATTTCAGATCATAATGCAATAAA
This sequence comes from Phalanger gymnotis, assembly GCA_028646595.1. Classification (NCBI taxonomy): domain Eukaryota; kingdom Metazoa; phylum Chordata; class Mammalia; order Diprotodontia; family Phalangeridae; genus Phalanger; species Phalanger gymnotis. Next base: position 224,832,780 of record CM053623.1, read on the forward strand.
ATTATATTTAAAAAGAGGCCAAGGAAACATAGATTAAAAACTAATTGGAGATTAAACAACCTAATCTTAAAGAATGACTGGGTCAAAGAACAAATTATAGAAACAATGATTTCATTAAAGACAATGACTATATATATGTGTGTGTGTGTGTGTGTGTGTGTGTGTATACACATACATATGTGTATATATACACTATATATATATACATATATATGAGTATATATATATATATATATATATATATATATAAAATATATATATGTTTTTGCAGGGGGGAAGGCAGGGCAATTGGGGTAAAGTGCCTTGCCCAAGGTCACACAGCTAGTAAGTATATCAAGTGTCTGAGGCTGGATTTGAATTCAGGTCCTCCTGACTCCAGGGCTGGTGCTCTACTCACTGTGCCACCTAGCTGCCCCAAGAAAATGACAATATTGAGACAATATATTAGAACCTATGGGATAGAGCAAAAGCAGTGATTAGAGGAAAATTTATTTCTCTAAATGCTTATATCAATAAAGTAGAAAAAGAGCAGATTAATGAATTGGGTATGCAATTTAAAAAGTAGAACAAATTAAAAATCCCCCATTAAACACTAAATTAGAAATCCTAAAAATTAAAGGTGAGATTAATAAAATCGAAAGTAAAAAAATTCATTGAAATAAAACTGAGTTTGCTTTACAAAAAATAAAATCGATAAAAATGGTTAATCTGATTAAAAAGAGAGAAGAAAACTACATCGCTAGCACTAAAAATGTATAGGGTGACTATATCATTAATGAAGATGAAATTAAAACAATTATCAGGAGTTATTTTTCCCAATTATGTGCCAATAGATTTAACAATCTAAGTGAAATAGATGAATATTTACAAAAGTTTAAATTGCTTAGATTAGCAAAAGAAGACACAAAATATCTAAATAGATATATTTTAGAAAAAGAAATTAAACGGGCCATAAATGAGCTTCCTAAGAGAAAAGTGCCACAGAGTCTTGGCTAGAAATTTTTTTTTCTCCATTAGAAGATTCTTTTGTCCTGTGCTTGTCAGTACACAGAACAGGATCACCCAGCTAGCTAATGAATTCAGGTTTTTCTTTTGACCCATCTTCCTATTCCAAGTGTTTCTTTTCTCAGTCAGTGAACATCTAGTTTATATGGTGAAATTTCCTATGCCTCCTCATATTAATCTCTGAAGCTGATAACTGATTAGGGGTTCCCCAGTTTTCTAACTCCAATCTCTTATATTTTCACACAGAGAAATGGGTGTGGGAGAAAATGCATAGATGAAACTAAGCCCATGGGGCAAGGTCATTGGCTCTTCTACCAATACAGTAACAGTCTTGGCCTTTCTTTTATAGATATTGAAAGCAAAGTTTGAAATGACTTTGAGTTCACCTTTATGCTAGAAATAATTCTGGTATAATTTTCTAGTATAAGAGGTATGCAATTGGCTTGAGACAGATTTATCCCTGGCTTCGAAAAATTATTAAATGTACAAGATACCAAGATAGACATTCAAGGTAAAAAGTTAGCTATGACATAGACCTTGACAATAACACCAAGAAAACATATTCTCCACCAGCCAATACCACACCATACATACATGGAATGATCAGTTACAGCAAATGGAGAAATTAGGTATGCTGTGGATAAGTTTACTTACCTTACTTTCTGGGGATAGATGATGAGGTTAATGCATATGTCATCAGAGCTTGCTCAGTGTTTGAGAGGCTCTGAAAGAAAATGTGGGAGAGAAGAGATACTAGACCGCCTACTAAACTGAAAGTCTACAGAGCTCTTATGCTCACCTCATTGATGTATGCCTGTGAAACCTGGACAGTATACAGGTGCCATGCTATGAAATTGAATCACTGCCATATGAATTATCCTATAAAGATTAGGAAGATCACCTGGCAACATAAGCTACCAGATATTAATGTTCTTTCTTGCGCTGAATCGCCAAGCATTCAAACTCTACTCCAGTGGGCTGGCCATGTTGTTCTAATGCAAAAAGTACATTTGTCTAAAAGACTGTTTTATGGAGAACTCACACAAGGTAAGTGTTCACGCAGAGGCCAGAATGAGTGATACAAGGACACTCTCAAGGTCTCTCTGAAAAACTTTAGAATTGATTGTGAGACACAGGAGAAACTGGCATAGGACTGCCCAGCATGGCATGACCTCGTAGGAGAAGGTGCTGTGCTCTATGAGCGAAGCAGAATTGCAGTAGCTCAAAAGAAACATACGATGCACAAATTTAGAGACATCTCTACTTCAAATGTTCAGGTGGACTATTTGTGTCAAGCCTGTGGTAGAACCTTCTGAGTGTGATAAATGAAAAAATCAAGATAAAATTTCTTGATAATTAATAATTAATTTATTAATTAGGCTAGGTAATAATAAATGGTGGTCAGTGGTTTCTCTCGGTAACCAAAACACCTAATGCAGACACTGAATGCCTTATTTTTTTTTTTTGAGAGAACGCCCCTGACAGGAAAAACCAATCCTAATTGGTGAACATTTAAATGATGAGGTGGGCTAAAAGCCTGTTTCAACAATTTGGCTAGCAGCTACTGTGGGGGTGTAAAACCAACAACCAGCACACAGAATGCTGCAAGCCCAGGTGCTTTTGATCTGCTTTACTAAGGAAAGCAAACATTAAGGGGTTAACAATCTTACTTTAATCTAATATACAAATATCATCCACTCAGCTCAGGGGGGAAAGCCAGCACCTTGAGATTTAGAGCAAATACAAACAGAGCAAATGAACACGAATCAACAGACAGATTTCTGTCTGACAAAATCACAATAAACAGTTACCAGAGAAGCATCAACATCAAAGCTGGGAGCTAATAACAATGGCTGGCCTAGAGTCACGCACCACTCCTGCTGCAGCTCAGAGCTCTGAAAGAGAAAGCCACCCTCTGTGTTTATATATCTTGTTCACTGTCAAAGGTGAGTCACACATGCAACTCACCCACGTGACCTAAAATCATCACAAAAACGTGACTGAAACCCTAAAATTCAATTGACCTCCAGAATATCCTATTCCAAGCCCTTCATTCCCTTAATGTAGAAGCTGTTAGATCTTGTGATTTCCTGATTGTGTTTCCACAATACTGAAATTGTTTCTTTCTGGTTACTTGCAGTATTTTCTCCTTGATCTGGGAGCTCTGTAATTTGGCGACAATATATCTAGGAGTTTGGTGACCTAAAAGCCTCTGATGTCACAAACATGTCACTCAAACCCATGTAAACTAGGCTTTCCCTTGAGGCAAGGAAATCAAGGAAATAAAGGCCAAACTCTTCAAGGGCACTTGAATTAAGTGCTAAAAGCCCATTTTGATTGCCAATACAGTAACACAACAAAAGGAGCACCTTCAGGCAAAATATTACTAGTATCTTTGATTGAGACCTCATCCAGCTTCTAAGTTCTCTCCCTTGTGTTTTTGAAACAAATACAAGGTTATCTTGTAAATCTGAGAGACAATAAGACAAAGTACAAATGGGAATAGAATCTTAGTGACCAGAAACTAAAGTTCAGATAACATTACTTCTCCTTGCTTACCTCCCTTACCTGGCTTCTTAATTTGTTCAAAGCAATTTCTTTTTTACTCATAATAAAAATACCTAATTACTTCCTCTGAATTTTTTACACACAGTTTTATCTGGCAGAAATCTGTCCTGTATCCTCAAAGACATGAAAGCATACATCCATGATTTTTTTAGAATTCATACTCTCACAGAGATTCCTGGAGTTTCCTTTTTGAGACCCTAGTCCTGCCAAGAAATTTCCAGGGCTCACTGTTTACTATAAAGTAGATTGAGGTACATGAATAGATACTCCTAAGATATCACAAATTTCCGAGGTACCCCAAATAATTGTATATGCACAAATTATCTTCATGGCCAGCTTCAGATATCTTTCTTTTTTTCTTATTTTTTTTTATTTTTAGTTTACAACATTCAGTTCTACATAATTTTGAGTTCCAGACTTTCTTCCCTCCCTTTTCCCTCCCTCCCCAAGATGGCATGGAATCCCATATAGCTTCCACATATAACTTCGCATTGAATTAATTTACACACTAGTCAAGTTATGGAGAAGGACTGTGATCAATGAAATGAATCATGTGAAAGAAGAAACGGGACCAAAAAAAAAACCAACCCAGAAACAAAAACAAAAGAGAGAAAAAGAAAAAAAAAGGAGGGGGGGAAGGCTAGCATGAAGTATGCCTCAATCTGCATTCATACTTCATAGTTCTTTCTCTGGATGTAGATAGCATTCTCCATCGTGAGTCGTTTGGAGTTGTCTTTGTACCTTGTGTTGCTGAGAAGAGTGAAGTCAATCAGAGTTGGTCCTCACAGAATCCATATATCTGTGGTTGTGTATAATGTTCTCTTGTCTCTGCTCTGCTCACTCAGCATTATGTCGTGTAGGTTTTTCCAGGTTGTTATGAAGTCTGTATCATCTCCATCTTCCATTACCTTCATATACCACAGCTTGTTCAGTCATTCCCCAATT
>CM053623.1:224837797-224859588 GCA_028646595.1 Phalanger gymnotis
CCAGAGACCATCCAGGCTGTCCTGGGCTGGAGCCCTGCTTCCCTCTGCCACTTTGTGGGTTCTGCAGCTCTAGAATTTGTTCAGAGCCATTTTTTATAGGTTTTTGGAGGGACTTGGTGGGGAGCTCACACCAGTCACTGCTTCCCAGCTGCCATCTTGGCTCCACCTCAAGGACTTGTTTTCTACAGTCAATTTTTGTCCTTTCTTTTCCTCTCATTTCTCTTCCCAATTTTTCTCCTGCCTCTTTGTTTGACTTTTAAAATCCTTCTTGAGCTCTTCTAAGAAGGCTTTCTGGGCTTGAAACCAGTTCATATTTCCCTTTGAAGTTTCAGATGTGGGTACATTGATAATATTGTACTCTTCGGAATTTGTGTTTTGATCTTCCCTGTCCCCACAGTATGAATCTATGGTCATTGTCTATTTGTTTCGACAATCCAGCTAGTAGCTATTGTGGGGGTGAAAGACCAACATAAGCCCAACAACAAGAACACTGCCAGCATGCTGCAAAAGCCCAGGTTCTTTTGATATGCTTTAATAAGGAAAGTAACGTTAAGGGGTTAACAGGCTTACTTTAATCCAGCATACAAATACCATTCGCTTAGTTCAGGGGAAAAAGCCAGCACCCTGAACTTAAGAGCAAAATGCAAACAAATTACAAACATTGACAGACAGACCAAATACAATTCATAGTTACCAACATCTAAGTTCAGACCATGAGCTCATAACAAGGGCTGGCCCAGAGTCATGTGCACCACCATGGCTGTGGGTAAGACCTCCAAAAAAGAGAAAGCCAACCCCTGGTTTTATATCTTTTTCAGGGTCAAGGTTGAGTCACACACGTGACTCACCCAAGTGACCTGATATAGTCACAAAGAGGCGACTTAAACCCACGTGGTCCAAAAGCCTCTGATGTCCCAAACATGCAACCTAAACCCATGTAAACTAGGCCCTCCCTTGAGGCAAGGAGGTCACCAAGGACTACCAATCTAATCAAGGAAACAAAGGCCAAACTCTTCAAGGGCACTTGGTTGAACTGAGTGCTAAAAGTCCATTTTGTTTCCAGTGCCAGCACACTGTTTCTACTTTTTTCTCATGGTGTTTGCCTATTTCCTGACTTTTAAAGTTGAGCTCTCCTGCTGGAGTACAAGGGGCACTCACTCAAGCTTCTTGTGCTGGGAGCCAGGGACCTGATTACTGACTTCGTGAGCTGAGGTCTCAGGTGCTGGCAGCTGGAGGCTAAAGAGATCTGGTAGCTTACCTGATACTGAGCTGGGGACAGCAACATTGAAGCTCTTGAGATAGGAGTGGGCTGTATGGCCCCTGGAGGATGCCTGCTCATCTGGGCTGCTTTGAAGTACTGGAAGGCTTGGCTGCTGGGGGACAACTGCCAGCCAGCCTGGAGCTATGCCTACTGGAGTTGTGCTTCCTGGAGTTGTGCTAAAGCACCAGGAGATTTGGCTATTGGGGGACACCTGCCTGCCTGCCTGCCTGGAGCTGTGTAAGACAGCTATGAAAATGATATATTGAATTTGTTAAATAGTTAGGAGGAGAACAAGTTTCATAAGGTACAGCTCTATAGAAAAAGAAATTGAACAAGCCATCAAAGAACTCCCTAAGAAAAAAATCTCCAGGGCTAGATAGATTTACCAAACATTTGAAGAACAATTAATTCCAATACTATATAAAGTATTTGGGAAAACAGGTGAAGAAGGAGTCTTACCAAATTCTTTTTATGATACAAATATGATGCTGATACCTAAACCCAGAAGAGCCAAAAACAGGAAGAAAATTATAGACCAATTGCACTAATGAAAATCAATGCAAAAAATTTAAATAAAATATTAGTAAAGAGATTAAAGCAACTTATCATGAGGATAATACACTATGACCAGGTGGAATTTAAACCGGGAATGTAGGGCTAGTTCGATATTAGAAAAATTATTAGCATAATTGACCACATCAAGAACAAAACTAACAGAAATCATGATTATTCAATAGATGCAGAAAAAGATTTTGTTTCCTCATTCCTATTATTTTTAATAGAGTATAGGAATAAATGGAGTTTTCCTTAAAAAGATAAGCAGCATCTCTTTAAAACCATCGGCAAGTGTTATATATAATGGGGATAAACTAGAAGAATTCCCAATAAGATCAGGGGTGAAACAAGGATGGCCATTATCACTATTTATTCAATATTGTAGTAGAAATGCTAGTCTGAGCAATAAGAAAATAAAAAGAAATTAAAGGAATTAGAATAGGCAAAAAAGATATCAAGCTATCCCTCTTTGAAGATGATATGATGATACATTTATAGAATCCTAGACAATCAACTAAAAGGCTACTTGAAATGATTAACAACTTTAGCAAAGTTTTAGGATATAAAATAAACCCACAGAAATCATTGGCATTTCTATATATTACTAACAAAGCCCAACAGCAAGAGATAGAAAAAGAAATTCTATTTAAAGTTACTACAAACATTATAAAATAACAGAGTCTACCTGCTAAAACAAACCCAGGAACCATATGAACATAATTACAAAACTCTTTTCACAAAAATAAACTCAGATCTTAATAATTGGAAAAATATCAGTTGCTCATAGGTAGGCTGAGATAATATATAATATAATATAATATAATCTATATCAATTAATTATTCAGTGCCATAGCAATCAAACTACCAAAACATTATTTTATAGAGCTAGAAAAATAATTTAAAAATTCATCTGGAAGAACAAAAGTCAGAATATCAAGGGAATTAATGAAAAGAAATGCAATGGAAGGTAGCCTAACTGTACCAGATCTTAAATTATAAAGCAGTAATCAAAATTATTTGGTACTGGCTACAAAATAGAGTGGTGTATCAGTAGAATATGTTAGGTAAACAAGATACGGTGTTCAATGACTACAGTAATCTACTGTTTGATTAACCCAAAGACTCTAGCTTATGGGATAAGAACTCACTATTTGACAAAAATTCTGGGAAAACTGGAAAATAGTATGGCAGAAACTAGGCATAGACCAGCATCTTACACTATATACCTAGATGGATACATGATTTAGACGTAAAGGGTGATACCATAAGGAAATTAGGGGAGCAAGTAATAGTTTACCTGTCAGATCTATGGAGAAGGGGAAAATTTATGATCAAGCAAGGGATTGAGAACATTGTGCAAAGCAAAATAGATCATTTTGATTACATTAAATTAAAAAAGTTTTGCACAAACAAAGCTAATGCAACTAAGATTAGAAGGAAATCAGAAAGCTTGGAAATAATTTTTACTGCCAGTATCTGCCTCATTTCTCATTGCCTCATTTCTAAAATAGAGAGAAAACTGAGTCAAATTTGTAAGAATTTAAGTCTCCAATTGAAAATGGTCAAAGAATATGAACAAGCAGTTTTCTGATGAAGAAATTAAAGCTATCTGTAGTCATATGAAAAATTTTTCTAAATCACTATTGATCACAGAAACGCAAATTTAAAAAAAATCTGAGGTACCACCTCATACCTATCAGATTGACTAATATGATGAAAAAAGTAAAATGGTAAATGTTAGAGATGTGGGAAAATTGGAACAATAATACACTGTTGGTGGAGTTGTGAACTAATCCAACCACTCTGGAGAGCAATTTTGAACTATGCCCAAAAATCTATAAAACTATGCATTCCCTTTGATCTAGCAATAACAAAAGGAATATTAAATAAGTTTAAAATAATGTTTTATTACATGGCCCTATTTACAAGTGTTATTACCAACTATGGAGGCAATATGGTACCATGAACAGAGAGCTGACCTCAGAGTCAGGAAGACATGGGTTCAGATACTGCCTCTGACATATATTTGGCAAGTTGACTAATTTCTGAGTCTGTATCCCAAAAAGATCATTAAAAAGGGAAAAGGACCCACACATACAAAAATATTTATAACAACTCTTTTTGTGGTGGCCAAGAATTGGAAATTAAGAGAATCCCCATCAACTGGGGAATGGCTGAACAAATTGTGGTATATGAATTTAATGGAATACTATTGTGCTATAAGAAATGATGAGCCAGCAGTTTTCAGGAAAACCTGGAAAAACTTAAATGAATTAATGTTGAGCGAAGTTAGCAGAGCCAAGGGAATATTGTTACAGAGACACTGTGTACTGACTAACTTTGATAGACATAGCACTTCTCAGAAATACAATGATCTGAGACAATTTCAAAAGATTCATGATGGAAAATGCTATCCATATCCAGAGAAAGAACTATGGATTCAGAATACAGATTAAAGCATACTATTTTCTCCTGTTTTTTTTTCTTTCTCGTGGTTTTTCCTTTTTGTTCTGATTCTTCTTTCACAACATGAGTAATGTGGAAATATGTATAATATGATTGCTTGTCATCTTGAGGAGGAGAGATAGGAGAGAGGGAAGGGGATAAAATTGGAATTCATAATCTTATATAACTGAATTCTGAAAATTATCTTTATGGGTAATTGGAAAAAACAAAATACTATTAAGTGGAAAAAAATAAAAAATAAATAAACAGCAGGTAGACATAGTCCAGCTTCCCAGCCACTCAGGGCTAAGTTCAAACAATTCAATAAGCTTTTCTCATAATTCCCACAATTGAATGAAGTTTTCTCACAACACAGAAACTGGACTAGACCTGTAACTGAACTATCTCCAGAACTCAGTCACAGGATGAAGTCAATGTGATTCACTCTTTTCCCACCACCACTTATAGTTTGAATTCCCTCACCAGTCTGTAGTATCTGAAGATCTATGCCGAGTTAGGCTGGACACACAATGCCTTGTGCCAAGTTAGCACAGACAAAGGACATTCTGCAACTTTTTCTGGCTTTCCCCATCAGGATTTGATCTGGTGTATTTTCCAGATCTGTTAGGAGGAGTTTATGGAAAGGAATTCACTGCGTTGTTTCTCATTACTCCATCTTCTATTACTTTGGCTTCTAAAGTCCATATTTTGGCTCTCCAGAAACATATCTTTCATCTTAAGATGCTGCAAAAGAATTAACTATTTAGGACACTATCTGTGTGATTTAACTTAACTTCCCTTGGACTCAGTTTCCTTATTTGTAAAATTAAAGGATTGAATTGGATGGTCTCTGAGGTTTCTTTAACTTCAAATCTATGATCTATGATATTAAAGACCATAGCTTGAAAAGTCCAAGGTCCCCCACTGCATCCTAGGCCACCTCCAGTTGTCTTGATCCATATCTAGTCACTATACCCAGATGGCTCAGGTGAAGAAAGTGAGGCTGCTGACTTTGTGCTGACCTCATTTGCATTTCATGGCATCATCTCCCTGATGGAGTCATGGTCCTCTTTGAGAATAAAGGACAAACAACAGCAGTAAGCATGATCTTCAACGCTGTTCTTCAATGTTGTTTTCCATTTTCATGGAACCAATTAATAATATAAGATTCAGAGACAGAATGATGTAGAAGATAGGGAAGTAATCTAGAAGTCAGGAAAACCTGAGGTCAAGTAAGTCATACCTTGGCTACATATTGACCAAGTAATCCTGGGGAAGTTATATAATCTCTCAGTATTCCAGGAAATTTTCTAAGACTATGAGCTACATATCAGTTGATAATTTCTATTGGTTCAGTGAACTCCTCCCCTGGAGTTACTTATACCAAGGAAATCATAAATCTGGTTAAAACAAAAAAAGGAAAGAAAGAAAAGGAAGGAAGGAAAGAAGAAAGAGAGAAAGAGAGCGACAGAGACAAAGAGAAGGAGAGAGAAGTTTTGTAAGTAGATTAGACTCTTCACTTACACTCTGGGGGTTCCCTTAAAAACCAAAATACCCAGGTATATTACAATAGTTAAAAAATGATTTAGAAAAAGAGAAAAGGAGTTTGTTTTAAATTTCAGATACTATGGATACACCCTGAAACTTTTTGCCTGATTTTTGAATCTTGATTTGGTTCTTGATTTTGTGATAGAACTGTGAATCTTTATCCTCCCACCCAGCTAAACTGCTTCTATGTAACACCAACTAATTCAGTAAATATAAATTTATCTCTAGCCAAATTTTATAATTGCCACTTTTCTTTTACAAAACCTTACGTGATGGGCCTGGGAGAAGATCTGTCCTCAAAAATGACTCCATCAGGGCCCTGGACTTGGAAACGGTGCTGAAGTATGTTTCATGACATTTGGCCATTGGAGTAATTGGCAAGTGGGATTTCCTGTTCCTGATTGATCTTCATGAGAAATTCAGTTGCTAATTTAAGTTGAATCAACTTTTTGGTCAGTATCATGAGTATAGCACATCATCTATTTGAAAGCAATCTTCTGTTGAAGATCAAATAACAAAGGGAATATTAAGTAAGTTTAAAATAACATTTTTATTACACGGTCCTATTTACAAGTACTATTATCAACTATTGGAGGCAATATGGTGTAGTGAATAGAAAGCCGACTTCAGAGTCAGGAAGTCATGGGTTCAAATGCTGCCTCTGACACATACTTGGCAAGGTGACTAATTTCTCAGTAACCTGGGCAGTTCTTTAAGATTGCATGAGAATGTACTAATCTACATGGATATAGAGGAAGGTCTACATTTACATCAATGAAATCACAGGTCTGAGCCAAATACACAAACACACACATATACATATGTATGACTGTATGTATATATATATATATATGTGTATATGTATACATACATATGTATATGTGTGTGTATATATACTTATATGTACGTTAGCATGAACATGATACTTCTACCTGTCATTCTTATTTTATTTGGCCAGTACTATTCAGTAAAAACTTGTTTCTTTGTTCCCCCACAGATTTCTAACTGACAATACATTAATAGAAAAGCAAGGATTTTGCAGTCAGAAGATCTAAATATGAATCCTTGCTGCTTGTTGTCTATATGATTTTTGGTCTGACTTTCTGTGGGTCTGTTTCCATATACTAAATACAAGAGGGTTGCATTAATTAAACTCTAAGGTCCTTGTCAGCTTGACATCCTTGTATTTTCTTTCTGCACACCAAATCCACCCCACATCTGTGATTCATTTTTTGGTTGGGGCGTGGGGAGGAAGGTGGAGTTGGAATTGTTATTTCATTGGAAAGGGAAACTCCAGGTGTGGAAACCACCTCCACCAGTGCAGGTCAGCAACTCCTTTGTAACTTGGACTCTTAGAGAGTTGCCTTGGAGCCCTGAAAGATTAAGTTACTTACCAGTGGCAAACAGCCTGTATGTATGTCAGAAGCAGGACTGAAACCTCAGACATTTTGTTGACAAAGCTAGTCCTCTATCCATTATTCTATTTTCATGTACTTAATTTACCTCATTTACACTGAATTGAAAATGTCTAATGAAGAGTGTGCAAAGTCCCTCAACAAATTAAGATATTTCAAAAATTATTTTTCTTGAACTTTCTGTTCCATTATGATTTTTTCTCCTTCCCTCTGAGGCTTCTGCTGACAAGTGACCATAGCAACCTTTTAAATATTTATGAACTCTCTTTGTGAATGAAATAATAGCAAAATTGTACATTTGTACTTTTAGCCAACTAAAGCATCCTTCCCCCAACTACCATCCTATGAATCCTCTGATTATGTATTAGCATAGCAGCCTTCAAGATTATTACAGATCATGGGTTTTTTTATTTTTAAGTAGGAAAGTTAATATTGTGATTTCAGAGTTATTTTTGCTAAAATAAAGGGTGACACATTTGATCTGAAAGCACTGAGTGGGTGAAAAAAATTCTTCTATCTAACTTGTAGAAAGCCAATCCACTGCTTTTCCCAACTGGTGAACATCATGGAAATAGAACAGTCGATAAAAATAATAATAATAATAAATCACATTTTGCATTTTCAGTTTGCAAAAGCTTTTAATCCTTTTTTAAATGACAAACCCCAGTAAACATCAGCATTTATATGTAACAAAGAATAGATAAGGAGAATTTAATATTAAATTACAAATCTTTACTACATATAGCTTGCTTCCCTTTTTAAAGTAAATAATTATGTCAACACAGTTTCCAATTATACTACTTTTGTTTTACACATCTTTTTCTTCCCAAGAGTTCTGTTAGCCTGGAGGCAAAAATATAACAAATTCCAGTTTTATAGCTGAGGAAAACAGGATTCAGAAAGGTTAAATGATTTGTCCAAGGTAGGTCCAAGACTCAAACTAAGGTCTTCTGGATTTGAGAGCAGTGTTCTTTGCATTATGTAATGCCATTCTCTATATACATGTGAGGGGAAACAACGGACCCTGATCAATTGATTTTGATCTCCAGCCTCATTTGACTAAATTATAAGGTGTGGTGAACAATAGAGACAATGAAGTGTTGATAAAATTACAAAATATAAGGCATTGGAGACAGAAATAGGAAGTGTTAAAATCTTAAATGAAGTTTAAAGAAGTGTTGATACTTTGTCACTTCTTCACAAAGAGTGAAAAAGTTCTTCAATAAAACCAGATGAAATTGTAGGGTAGCTGGCCATTGGATAGTCAGGTGATAAACCATTCCCTTGGTAGCTTTTAAAAAAGCCTGACTCTGTTTATTTTGCTTTACTTCAGTTCATATATCACTTCATGCTGATTTGTATTTATCAAATTTAATTTTTCTTTCAGTACAGTAATATTCCATGACATTCATATAGCACAACTTTGTGGCCATTCTCCTGTTGATGGGTATCTATTTCCTAGTTCTTTACTACCAAAAAAATGCTGCTATAAATATTTTGGTGTGTATAGGATCTTTCTTGTTTGTCATTAACCTCTTCAGGAAATATGCCTAATAATTGTAATGTCAAAGTATATGGATATTTTCATCACTCTCTTCACATACTTCCAAATTGATCTGGGTAATGGTTGGAGCAATTTGTTTTTGTTGTTCAGTTTTTTTCAGTCATATCTGATTCTTCGTGATGCTATTTGGGGTTTTCTTGGTAAAGATATCGGAATAGTTTGCCATTTCTTTCTCCAACTCACTTTACAGATGAGAAAACTGAGGCAGAGGGTTAAGCAACTTGCCCAGGGTCATACAGCCAATAAATATCTGAAGCAAGATTTGAACTCAGAAAGAAGAGTCTTCTTGAATCCAGAGCCAGCACTCCGTCCACTGCATCACCTAGCTGGCTGGTGTGGACGAACTTATAACTTGCCAAACTACATCAGTGTGCTCAGGGTTCCACAGCTATTCCAACACCGTTTCTAGCATGTGTCATCTTTGACAATTTTCCAAGTGTGATGAGAATCTCAGAGTTGTTTTGATTTGCATTTCTATTTTTATTAATGATTTGGAGGATTCTTTCATATGATTGTTAAGTTTGCAATTCTTTTGAGAACAGTCTGTTCATATACACTGTACACTTGTTTGTTCAGAAATGACTTTTGGACTTATGAATTAGTCATCTATCTATGTCTTGGTTATTAGACCACTATCAGAGATATTTGATACAAGGTTCCCCAAGTCAATCAATTCCCTTCTCATTGCAGGTTTTTAAATTATTCTTTTAGAAATTATTTATTTATTTAATATTCATTTCTGTATTATCAGTTCTAAATTTTCTCTTTACCTTCACCCCCTCTCCCATCCGTTGAGAAGGTAAGCAATATGATATCCGTTATATATGTGAAGTCATATAAAACATACTTCCATATTAGCCATGTTGCAAGAATTTAAAGATGCCAAAAATTTAAAAGGCCAGAAAAATAGAACGGAAAAAATGCTTTAATCTGAGCTCAGAGTTTACTGGTTCTCTCTCAAGTTAGATTGCATTTTTCATTATGAGTCCTTCTAGGTACCAACCATCCCTTTTCCAAGAGTAGGAGATTGTCCATGGAGGCACAAAACTATTCTAGAGCAAATGTTAACCCAAAGCACCACAATCCCCCAAATTAAAACTATCATCGTAGAATCCCCATCTCACATCACAGGCAAATACTTCTTCCCCCTGTTTAAATGCTTTTCAGTGGAACCCCCTTTCTTCCACTAACTTGGAGTCTCTGATCTCATCACTTTCAATTAGTTCCCTCAAGCCATTTCTCCCACTCTGTAGCTCCTTTTGATGAGAGATTATGGGAATTATCATCCCTTTTCTATTTTCCTAGGTATTTAATAAGAGTATATCACCCATTCCCTTCTGCCTTAAGCCTTGATTCACCTATTGGTGGGAGGAAGAGAGGGTAAATGGATGGAGGGTTGAGGTTAATCTATACTGTTTCAGTTTTTCTTCTTCACTTTCACTTGTTTTCTTTAAATTCTTTAAATTCTATATACACCTTGATATCTCCTCATGGTGGTTTTTAATCCCATTATGATCCCTCTGGGTTTTGTTTGTTTTATCCTATAGTTGGATTTGTTTTCTCTTTTAAAAAAATAACTCTAGAGGGACTTCCAGGAGCCAAGATGGAAGAGTTAGAAGTTAGTCACATTCACTCTCCCTTACTGACCTCTAAAAACCAAGAAAATAGCATCCCAGGAAAAACCCTGGAAGAGCTGAGCCAGCAAAAAGATGAGGTGCAGCAGTCTTGTAGCCCAAGAAGCTTGGGAGAGTAACAGGAAAGGTCCCCCTTGCTGTAGTGGAAGGGGAGCAGCACAGGAGGGGAGGTATCCCAGTAAGCCAGAGGCAAACCCCACCTCAGCAAACCAGGGGGAGATCCTGAACCCCAGTGTGATGGACCAGGCAAATGCCAACACCAGGACTCCCTCTCTCCCCAAGTACCTTGTCACAGGCAGGGGAACTGGTAGACTCCAGACTACCAGTCTGGAAAACCACCATGTTTAAGAGTTGGCAGGCATCTTCCAGCAGCCAGCTCTCTCAGTGCTTTAGCACAATTCCAAGAAGAGCAACTCCAGGAGACACAACTCAAGGCAGGCAGGCATCCTCCAGCAGCCAAACCTTCCAGTGATTCAAAGCAGCCCAGGTGAACAGGCATCTTCCAGGGCCAGACACCCCAACCCCCCTCAGATCATGAAAATTACATGTAATAAAGGGCCATGGAAAGGAAGAATTGTAAAGTAAATAATCTAATTCTAAAGAAAGAGTAGGTGAAATAACAAATCATAGAAACAATCAATAACTTCATCCAAGGAAATTACAATAATGAGACAACATACCAAAATGTATGAGATGTAGCAAAAACAATTCTTAGGGGAAGTTTTATATCTCTAAATGCTCACATGAATAAAATAGAGAAAGGAGAGATCAATAATTTGGCATATAATTAAAAAAGCTAGACAAAGAACAAATTTTTAAAATCACCAATAAATACCAAATGAGAAATACTGAAAACCAAAGGAGAGATGTATAAAGTTGAAATCAAGAAAATTTTTGAACTAATAAATAAAACCAAATGCTAGTTTTATGAAATAAGAAATAAAATAGATAAACCTTTGGTTAAGTTGATTTTTAAAAAGAAAACTAAATTGCCAGTATCAAAAATTAAAGGATGAATTCAACCACCAATGAAGAGGAAATTAAAACAATAATTAGGACCTATTTTGCCCAACTGTATGCCAATAAACTTGACTATCTTAGTGAAATGGATAAATATTTACAAAAATATAAATTGTCCAGATTAATGGAAGAGGAAATAAAATACTTAAATAACACCATTTCAGGAAAAAAATGAATAAGTCATCAATAAACTCCCTAGAAAAAAATCTCCAGGGCCAGATGGATTTACAAGTGAATTCTATCAAACAATTAAAGAACAATTAGTTCCAATACTATACAAACTATTAGAAAAATAGGCCAAGGAGTCTTACCAAATTCTTCTTATGATACAAATATGGTGCTGATACCTAAATGGGGAAGAGTCAAAACAGAAAAAGAACATTATAGACCAATTTCCCTAATGATGCAAAAATTTTAAATAAAATATTAGCAAAAAGGTTACAGCAACTTATCTCAAGAATAATACACTATGACCATGTAGGATTTCTACCAGGAATGCAAGGCAGGTTCAATATTAGGAAAATTATTAGCATAATTGACCATATCAACAACAAAACTAACAGAAATCATATGATTATCTCAATAGATGCAGAAAAAGATTTTGACAAAATATAACACCTATTCCTATTAAAAACACTAGAGAGTATAGGAATAAATGGAGTCTTCCTTAAAATGATAGGTAGCATCTATCTAAAACTATCAGCAAGCATTATATGTAACAGGGATAAGCTAGACGCATTTCCAATAAGATCAGGGGTGAAACAAGGATGTCCCTTATCATCATTGTTATTCAATATTGTACGAGAAATGTTAGCTTTAGCAATAAGAGAAGAAAAGGAAATTAAAGAAATTAGAGTAGTCAAAGAAGAAACAAAGTTATCACTCTTTGCAGATCATATGATGGTACAATTAGATAATCCTAGAGAATCAAGTAAAAATATATTTGATATAATAAACAAATTTAGCAAAGTTGCAGAATACAAAATAAACCCAGATAAATCATTGGCATTTCTATACACTACTAACAAAGCCAACAGCAAGAGATAGAGAAATTCCATTTAAAGTTACTATAGACATTACGAAATATCTGGGAGTCTACCTGCCAAAATCAACCTAAGAACTATATGAACGAAATTACAAAATATTTTTTGGAGGAGGGAAGGCAGGGCAATTGAGGTTAAGTGACTTGCCCAAGGTTAGACAGCTACTAAGTGTTTCAAGTGTCTGAAGAAAGATTTGAGCTCAGGTCTTCCTGTCTCCAGGGCCAGTGCTGCACTCACTGTGCCATCTAGCTACCCCTTACAAAATACTTTTCACAAAAATAAAGTCACATCTACATAATTGAAAAAATATCAATTGCTCCTAGGTAGGCCTAGCTAATATAATAAAAATGACAATTCTATCTAAATTAATTTACTTATTCAGTGCCATACCTGTCAAACTACCAAAAATTATTTTACAGAGCTAGAAAAAACAATAACAAAATTCATCTGGAAGAACAAAAGATCCAGTATATCAAGGGAATTAATGAGAAGAAACGTATTAGGGAATTCCTGAGCTCCAAAATCCTAAAATCCTCCTGGAGAGTAATTTCTCCCACATAGTTTAATTTAATTGAAAGTCAATAAATCAAGAAGCAAGGCTAGAAGATATAAAGTTTAATTAGCATTAACTACTGGGCAGTTAACAGATGACCAGCAACTCCATAGAAAAGAGAGAGATACACAAACATATGGGATTTTATACATCTTTTGGGCAGGTGGCAAAATGGCCAATCAGGTAAGGCTACTCAACCATTTTCCTGTTTTGGGAAGCTGAATAATAGAGATAACTTATCAGATGATTTCAGGGATGAGGAAGAATGTCAACTTTAGAATAATCTTGGTTTTATACTAAGATCAGATCTGGTTTTGGTAGAGGTGTTTCTTTGTAATTAATCTCATCAGACCACCAGATTGTTAAGGTGGTGAAGGTCTAAGGTAGTGGAGGCCCAGCTTTGAGATACAATTAGACTGAAAGTCTAAATTTTTACAGCTCTGCAGTCTACATTGCTTTGACCTGTAATGCTACTGTTTCTAGGGAGATGTTTTCCCCAAAACTGACAGCACACAATTTTGTAGTGGTGGTGGTTGTATTGTTTTTAAATTTCCACTCAGCTACTTCAGCTTTTTTCAAATTTGAGAGAATTTAGATTTCACTGCCCTTGGTCTTGTCTCTTAGTAGACTTTTGGGGAGACAATACTGACCCCATCTGGATTTAACTTTCCTTTCCTTCTAGCCTGGTATAGTAACTGTTCTTCCCTTATCTCTCATGCTTTCTTTCTCTGGAGGAGGTTGACTTATCATCCTCTGTGTTTTTCAGGGCTGGGGTTTCCAGAAGGAGGTTATATTCCAGACAGAGTCATTGAAATATTAGAGGTTCCCTAAACTAGGGAGCCCTTCAGGCAGCAGACCACTTGCTGCCTACCTCTTCTCATACAGCAAGGCAGGATAAATGTCTGCCACTTGTTGTTGGATCAAGTCACAGATGAGATATGCCACTTTTTAAAATGTCTAAAGTTTTTGAAATGTCTGAGGGGATCTCAATGTAGTCCCTGGGCAGAAGCCTGAATATCACTTTCTGCTTGTGTGTGTGTCCCTTCTGGGAGTCATGAAGGTTGATGGGGGCCAGAGGTGGGGAAAGGGGACTGATACCTTGTTGGTATTCTCTCCTTTTTCCTTTGGATTCAGCTGCAAATGCTTTAAATTTGTCCAGAGAATCCCTCTTTTTTTTTTCTCTAAGTGAGAACTGAAGAAAATGTTTACTCCACCATATTAGTTGGATGACAAAAGCTCTGGTTGAGTGTAAAGATGAATATACTACTGGGGGCTTATGAAGCTGTATACTTTTAGAAGTGAAGACTAACTTTCAATCTGAGCTAGTGATAGCAAATGGGGAAAGGAGAGCCTAGAGGAAGTAATGTTTATAGTAAAACCACCAGCAAATTAATACAAGTTTATTTACACTATTGAAAAATCACAGCAACTGCTTTCCCACAGATATGTAAATTTCCTATTGTTCTTTACTTAAAACGAACAAAAGATAATCCAAATCTTATTAATTCAAAATCCAACTTTGGCTTCTGGATGTTTGAATTAATAAAGTTTTATATTTCAGGTGTTTGACATTTGAAATCTCTGACCAAATTGACTATAACACTCTTCTCAGAACAATTTTGGCTGATTCATATTACTTTGAATTAATAAAATTTATAGAATGTTTGTTAGACAGATAATACACAGGAAGCACTGGAGGTTTGGACTCCAGTCTCACAAGTTTACATCACCTCATTCTTGTATCTCACTGTGCAGTCACAGTGGATGTTTACAATTTCAGCACACACGTTTATATTATTTATCATTATATAATGCTATGCAGGCATGGTGGAGATGTTTTGAAATATGAGCCTGGGAACTCGTATCTAATACCTGGGAAACAGAGATTGTTATGGCCATGGATCCTGGGAAACTGAACTCTTAGAAATAACAAAAATCTACTTTACACATACTGAAATCCACCTTACTTACACTAAAATCCACCTTACTGACAATGTTTTACATCAAAAGCATATTCATTGGTATTAGAATGAAAATCGATAATATAATTAAAGTCAAACTGTTTTTGAGCTAGAATCAAGACTTCAGAAAGTGGTTTCCAATTACAGACTCTTTCATCTCATGCAAATTATATAGTTGGTAAAGCAAAATAACATCAAGGAGGAGCATAAACAGTTTAAGAAACAATAGAAGTTTCCTGTCAGAAAGCCACAGTCACACTATAAACATTGTCATACAGACCTGTCATTTAAAGAAACAGTTTTTAAAAAGCCTTCTGGTGTTCTTACAATTACTAAAGCACTCTGTGAACCAGAAATGATTTGTAGGGAGCTACTCAGTATATAACAAAATCAATTTTAAGGAGGGCTGGAGGGAGAAGAGAAAATTAAACTACCTATTTCATTTTAGAACTGTGACTAATGAAGGAGAACTATTAAATTTTAAAAATTTCCCTAATAACTTTTGAGGATTTTTTGGTTCGTCCTTCAAAAGCCAAACTTTCCATTGGATTGGCCAATGACTATTAGATAACTACCAGTATAGAAAGTTCTAATGAAAACATTTCAAAATTATTTCATGAAATAAAAGAAGTTGGAATCAATCACACATAAATATGATCACCTGGGTCTTTGAATAAAACCAGATTACAGTAATTGTTTGGAAATGGCTTTAAAGGTATTAATAAAAGCTAATGGCCTAATTTATGAAGGAGGATGCTAAATGCTAAAAGAGATCTATCAGGCCTCCTGAAACTCTCCATTTGCAAAATGCCAAAGAGCACTTAGGCATATAATTAAGTATTTGAAACATATGCACTTTGATGCCTACCTTTGAAACTTGGCCCTGAGGCACTGAGATAGCAGTTAGTAGCAAAGTATATTAAAAACCTGGGGGTGGGGGTGGGGTGGAATTTCCTCTGGTGCATAGATTAATTACATCTTATAGATATAAAAATTATGTGTTTTATAGTTTCTACATCCTCTGAGACTCTCAAAAGCCTCACTTATAATGTTCAGATGATCAGACACTATGACTGTAAGGGGTTGGTGCCGACCCCAGGCTGTTAGGACTCTAGCACTTGGCCTGTTTCCTGGGTAAAACCAGACAGGCTTAGTAGGATTTGGAACGGCAGGCACCCGGAGGGAGGGTCTCTGCCCTTAGCAGCCCCTGTAGTTGTCCTACACATGTAGGCAGAGTCTGTCCACAAGGGACAAGCCCAGAAGGAAGGACCCAGCTGTCCATTACCTAATGCTCTTGAACCAGTGCCTCACACAATGCTTTGTTACTTTGCTTACTGGAACATCTTTGATACTTTACGGGGATATCCTGCCCCGTGCCTCACGTAGTTCATACAGCTCTGATACCATCTTGCAACATGCCCGAGCATTCCCATGCCTCCGTAGATACTGGAGGGCAACATCCCCCCTTGTTCCCATACCCCTACAGAGACCATCTTGCAACAGTCCTAATCTTTCCCATACCCTTACAGGTACCATAGCGTACCACACATTGCAACAATCCAGATCCTTCCCATACCTATATCGATACCCCTACCAGAACAAAGTGCAACAATGTACCTGTACTGCAACATTTCTATCCTGTCCTTCTGCAACATTTCTGTTCCCTCCTCATACCTATTGGCCACTTGCTTCTGCTCATGTAGTGCAAACCCTATAAACATGGAGGATTTCTCCCAATAAATCGGAGTTGCTTCCACCTTGACTCCCGCCTCATCCATTTTGTCCCGTGATTGGGGTCCATGCTGGTCAGGGTCCCCCAACATATGACTAGTGTTATGAATGAAGCAATGGTTCCTATGTAGTGTAGAAGATCTCTAGACATGTTGCAAATTAGCTTAGACTATATAATTTAATAGGTTGAATTTTACTTGGCTGGTCAGATTAGCAAATCCAACCAAGACTGGATACACCATTTTTCTGCCTTCTAGCAAAAGTCTCCTGGTACAGTGGAAGTTGAAGTATCCCAAGGAAAAATAAGCCCAAACAATTCTGTGACCTGGCACAGAATTAGCAGAATTTTCTACAAAGGTATGAAAATATAGACTGTAATATCTTTAATGTTATCATTTGGATGGTCTTTAGCCAAACTCCTTCAATTTTGCTGCTCTCTAAAGAGAATAAAATATCTTTTTTGATGTCTTATAATATATCAATATTCCACCTTTTGACTTGTCTTTCTTATTCTTACTAAATGTCTATAACTTGCCATGAACTGAAACATTATTAATTATGAAGTTATAAGTATTGTGGAGTACTGTATCCCCTCCAAAGATAATGAGCGTGAGTTCTGTTAAGGCAGGGCTGTCCAACATTAGGTTTTTATTGAAACAGTAGACAATATATTTTGATTTGCCATTTATAGTGAGAGATCTGTGGTAGCTCAGGTTGATTTACTAAAGCATTTTTGTAAATTTCTAAATTTCTATGCTTGTAGGCAGGCAGCATAAATCCCACTGCAGGCCGCATTATGGACAGCCCTGAATTAAAGCAATTGATTATAGTTGCTCATTCATGATAAGAAAGAAGAAAACAATAATGCACTGACTACTTTATTTCACTTTTCAATATGCAAGTCTCATCAAAACCACAAAACCTCTATAGAAGTTGTTATATCTTTTTTAGTGAATCAATTAAATTGTATCTGTCTCCATTCTACTACCTCTGTTATCCTAGTTTGGGCTCTTCTGTATTATATGATTATAGATTTAGAAGAGCCCAGCCTCCTTAGTTTATGGATGAAGGTCCAGAGAGGTTGAGTAACTTGCCCACGTAATAAGAGGGAAAGGTATATGTTGCACGCAGATTCCCTTGCTCATTTCTTTTCCCACTCTACCATGCTGCTTCTTCCCTATAAATCAAGAATATTACAGCAAACTTCTAGCCTTCTTGACTCCAGTCTCTCCCTCTCTGATCTATCTTTCACAAAGCAGCCTAAATGATGTACCCTTCTGATCACATCACTTTTTTTGTTTTTGTTTGTTTTATATTTTGGCAGGGCAATTGGGGTTAAGTGACTTGCCCAAAGTCACACAGGCTAGTACATGTGTCAAGTGTCTGAGGCCAGATTTGAACTCAGGTCCTCCTGACTCCAGGGCCAGTGCTCTACTCACTGTGCCACTTAGCTGCCCCCATGTCACTTTTTAATTGAAATTTCTGTGATCGCTCCC
Organism: Phalanger gymnotis; assembly: GCA_028646595.1. Lineage (NCBI taxonomy): Eukaryota > Metazoa > Chordata > Mammalia > Diprotodontia > Phalangeridae > Phalanger > Phalanger gymnotis. The sequence goes on from CM053623.1 coordinate 224,856,024, forward strand.
TAGTGCCTACCAAATAAAATATGGTCCATCTTTAGTATTCACTCATTTCACTTTCCTGCTTTAAACATTCTCATAATTTTAATAGTAATGTCATTTTCACTTTTTTGCTGACAACTGTGCACATTCGGGACTTGGGTCTTATTCACCCTACTATTGTAAAGAACTCCCTGTCATTTGTTAATTATTTTAATTGTTGGATTTTAAAAATTCAAGCTTTGAGTTGTAATTCTGTTGCATAATGCAACTCCTTTGTACCCTAAGCCCAACCATGCAAAGTCAGTGATTTGATTCAATGACAAAATAAAGGTGTTAGATAAATTTTGGGTGAGAATGACTGCATTTGCTTTCTGCCTACTAAGCCAACTGGCTAGAGAAATCTAGGCTGCTAACCACATCCTTGATCGTAGCCTCAGGGTTAAACTTTAGTTCACTTCTACTATTCCTCCATATTCCAAGGATCACAAACAACCCACAAAGCAGACTTCTTTGAGGGATAATTTAAATCTGGAGTTTACTTCACGATCTCCAGTGGCATTTACTAACCACGAAAGAGAGAATGTTGAGGTAATGTTGAGCCCTCACCTGTCTCAGCATCTTCCAACAGCAGCAAATAAGTCCCAGCAATCTCTCCCTTGATTTTCAGAGGATGTAACAACAATTCAGCTAGCAGTTGTTGTTAGGGTGTAAGATCCAACAAAACTAACAAGAGCTGCTAGTACAGATTGTTTGATCTGGTTTACTAAGGAAAGTAACTTTAAGAGGTTAACAATCTTACTTTAATCATATAGATATATATATATACTCAGTTCAGGAGGAAAGGCCAGCAACCTGAACTTCGGAGCAAATGCAAATCAAAATCTGAGTTAGCAAAGCCCCGTGGGCGGGGTGGGTCAATTACAATGGCTTGCCCAGAGTCAGGAGCCATCTTCCAGTGAGTGAGAGCCCCAGACAGAACACCAGCCTTTGGGCTTTTATACTCAGTTCAGGGCTCAAAAGAATCACATCTTAGTTAGCAAAAGGGTATGTGCCTGGGGCTTTGCACCTAGTAAGGCTCAATCAAAGACAATTAATCTAGCATTCTAAAACAGTAAAAAAAGTTCCACCTTAATTGCCAATACAGCGGGTGGCCTAGGCAGGAAGGTTTGCAGCAGTATAATATACAGTACAACACCCTCGCACTGCCATCTGACACAGTGGAAGGTAGGGTTCAGGTTAAAAAATGTTTTGTTTTTAGAATTTTATCTACTATACAGAATTACAAGGATAACAGGGATAGTGATACCTTGATGATAACATTGAGAACCCTGATAGAAGCAGATGCATGAGACTGCATCTGTGGTGACATGGAGACTGTACTGCAACAAACCCAAAGCTAGGGAATTGCAGATAAGGAGATGCATGTCAAATTAGATCAAGAGCAGCTGCTGAGGGAACTAAGTGGGTGGTCAGAGAATCTGGACTGATTCTGTACTGCAGTTCAGAACTAGTAAAATGGGCAGTGCCAAGGATCTGCAGCTCCAGGGCAGTGAGAACTGGAGGAGGAACAGGATTGATCTTGTAACCTTTTTGTACCTCCTCCTTTTTTGTTTCTTTGGTTCTTTCCTGATTGACCAAGTGTTTGAGTTTATTTGTTTCTTATCTATTAATAATAATAGCTAGCATTTATATAGTACTTACTCTGTGCCAGGCACTGTGCTAAGCACTTTACAATCATAATCTTAGGTTACTTTCAACTTTTTTATTCAACTATATCAAATTCTGTTGACCATCAGAATTGGTAAGCTGTGGGTATGTTTCATTTTATGCTAATCAATAGAAAGATGATTAGTGAGTGTTCTTTGATCATGAGAAATGGGATGTTGGTTCAAACTGAACTTGGAGTCTTGGAGATAACTTAGAACAGTTGTTCAAAGTGGAAAGACTAGTATTAGACTATATAAGCCTGGCAATGAATTTGAAATTCAAATATCCCCAGAAATAAAATCATGAAGTGGCAAAACAAAAACAAAATCAAACAAAGCCAGTTGGCTATGAATCAATAAAGACTGACATTTTCATTCCTTGTATGTTTTTCTTTCCATATACTCCATGAGGACAGAAGGATCGAGCTGCCCATGAAACAGAATGACTTGCTAAGAAAATACCACCACAGAATCAGAAGGTCCACTTGACCAAGCAAATGATTAACAACTCAGGCCACCTAGCTCCTCAGGACTACTTGATACTTAAATGGGTTACTTTTTTATGTGTGTGTCTTATTTATCCCAGTAAATCATAAATCTCTGAATTTCATACCTCTCATCTCTAGCATCTAGCACAATGGATGTAGTGCAGGGCTTCTTAAACTTTTTACACTAGTGACCCCTTCAGTGTTTCTTAAACTATGGGCCACAACCCCATATGGGGTAACGATGTGATCTGATTATACTTATGCCAAGTTATGCTTTCATAAAAGCAAACGACCATTTCTTGTTTGATGCAAGTATTTTATACAACTTGGGAAAGAGGTAGTAGGTTACTATTTGCAACAATTTGTGACAATTTTTTATAGTAGTTGATCTTCCACAAATTGGAGAGGTCAGAATATCTCAGATCTGTAATGTATCTTAGTATTATTCAACTTTATACCTCTTTGAGAGTCTAGGATAATACTTTATGTCCTCAAATCTATGGGGAAGAATGTTCCCTGCTTTTGATAAAATAACACAATTTCTCTGGTGAGAATTATTTAATATGCTACATGGATATATAGATGTATGTATGTATAGAAGTATTTGGAGTCTTGTAAAATGGAATGTTAAATAAAGCTCCTAAAGACCACTGAGTTTCTAGGAATTGGGCCAGTGATGAATTATCAAAATCTAGGAACATGGTTAGGTCTGGTGATCTGAGGTGGAAAAGACTTGATTATTCATTGAACTCAAGACTTACTTATCAGTCATTGCTCTCAGCATACAGGTTAACTGAAATCTAGTGGGTAGCTTAAAGAATGCAGAATTTAAGCAGGAAGGTATATAAGTGTGCTTCTGGCTGTCAAAAAAAGCCATGACAAAATGTCTAAGATCTTCAGAAAACAATGGCCATACGTTTCGACAATCCGGCTAGCAACTTCTGTGGGGGTATAAGATCCATCCACAGCCAGCACCCAGAAAGCTGCCAACAGCATATGTTCTTTTGATCTGTTTAACTAAGGAAAGCAGAGTGAAGGGGTTGATAAGATTACTTTAATTCAGCATACAAATATCATTCACTTAGCTCAGGTGAAAAAGACCAGCACACTGAACTTCAGAACAAAATACAAACAAATTACAAACATGGACAGACAGACTTTGGCTGATTCAAATCCCAATACATAGTTACCAGAGTTCAACAAAGTCTCAGCATCCAGGTTTACAAGCTGGAGGGCTCCTTAGCTACAGCTGCCTGTAGTCTCCTCATCAACACCATCTCAAGAGCCCTGCTCTGTCCTCCCTTCTTATAGGGCTTCGGCCGTCATCAACATCATCTGAATGACCAGAATTTAGGCTCTGGTGATTGGTTCTTGATTTGGCCCCTCCCCTTAGGA
>CM053623.1:224860088-224876149 GCA_028646595.1 Phalanger gymnotis
CTCTGGAATTTGGCAACAGTATTCCTAGGAATTTTCTTTTTGGGATCTTTTTGAGGAGGTGATCTGTGCATCCTTTCAATTTCTATTTTGCCCTGCGGCTCTAGAATATCAGGGCAGTTCTTGATAATTTCTTGAAAGATGATATCTAGGCTCTTTTTTTGATCATGGCTTTCAGTTAGTCTGATAATTTTTAAATTATCTCTCCTGGATCTATTTTCCAAGTCAGTGGTTTTTCCAGTGAGATATTTCACATTGTCTTTCATTTTTTTCATTCCTTTGGTTCTGTTTTATAATATCTTGATTTCTCATAAAGTTACTAGCTTCCACTTGCTCCAATCTAATTTTTAAGGTAGTATTTTCTTCAGTAGTCTTTTGGACCTCCTTTTCCATTTGGCTAATTCTGCCTTTCAAGGCATTCTTCTCCTCATTGGTTTTTTGGAGCTCTTTTGCCATATGAGTTAGTCTATTTTTTAAGGTGCTATTTTCTTCAGGATTTTTTTTGAGTCTCCTTTAGCAAGTCATTGACTTGTTTTTCATGGTTTTCTTGCCTCACTCTCATTCTCTTTCCCATTTTTCATCTACTTCTCTATCCTGCTTTTCCAAATCCTTTTTGAGTTCTTCCATGGCCTGAGACCAGTTCATGTTTTTCTTGGAGGCTTTTGATGTAGGCTCTTTGACTTTGTTGACTTCTTCTGGCTGTACGTTTTGGTCTTCTTTGTCACCAAAAAAAGATTCCAAGTCTGATTCTGAATCTGAGTGCTTTTTCGCTGCCTGCCCATATTCCCAGGCAACTACTTGACCCTTGAGTTTTTCATCTGGGTATGACTTCTTGTAGAATAGAGAGTACTTTGTCCCAAGCTTGAGGGGCCCTGTGCTGTTGTTTTCAGAGCTATTTCTACACAGCAAGCTCTGCCACAGCAGCACTCCTCCTCCCCTAAGAACTGCCACCCAGAACTACTAATCAGTTCCGAGCAGTCTCTGCACTCCCTCTCTGATCTGCCACTTAATTCCTCCCACCAGGTGGGCCTGGGGCCAGAAACAACTGCAGCTATAGTTCTGTAGCTGCCCCACCTCCACTACCCCTGGGGCAGTGGCCCAACCAGGAACTCCTTTCACTCAGTTTTTTCCCACTAACGTTCTCTGTATTCTTTGGTGCTTGTGGGTTGAGAAGTCTGGTAACTGCCACAGCCCACTGATTCAGGGCTCCAGGGCCTGTTTAGCCCAGCTCCCAGTCTGGTTAGTCTGGGCACAGCCCACGCTGGGCTCTGCTCCCTCTTCTCCCAGCTCCAGGTGATAGACCTTACCCAGCGACCATCCAGGCTGTTCTGGATTTCAGCCCTGCTGCCTTCTGCTATTTCATGGGTTCTGCAGTTCTAGAATTTGTTCAGAGCCATTTCTATAGGTGTTTGGAGAGTCCTGGGGGAGAACTTTAGGCAAGTCCCTGCTTTCTAGCCACCATTTTAGCTCTGCCCTTCAAGTTTTGATCTTAAAAGAAAGAAAAGATAGGTGAAAAAGAATACAGCAGGAAAGAAAGGGAGTGTGAAAGAGAAACTTACTATTTCATATAATCATGGTGCTCAAGATTTTAGAATATAGATGCAGGAAGAGCTTAGTGGAAAAATATATGCAATTAGGTAGAGAAACAAGAGGGAATTGGAAGAAGGAAGAATATGGAATTAGAATGAAGATAGTTAAGACTATTAAAAACAGCACAAAATATAACTCCAATATTGGAGGGTAGACCATGAAGAAATATTTTAAAGAAAAGAAATATAGGGTAAAAATATGTGATTGGCATCTTGATGAGAGAAGAAGATAGACAAGAGAACTGAAGTATATTGCATCAAGAATAGATCACCAATGTTGAGCACATTCTCAAACATAACTAGTATTTCTAATGACTAAATTGGTCCTTAGATGTTGAATACATCTCTAAATCAAGATTCCAGGGCTAACTGGGGCATTTGGTGTGATTCTTTAATGCGGTTAGTTTGAGCTCTACCAGTGTGAATTTAGTTATCCACCCTTAAGTAGCTTTTAAACAAAAGGTATTTACTGAGGTGATTCATTAAGAATTGTTGGTATAAAACCCCCCAAAGACCTGTGAATGAACATTCCCCTACAAGCACATATAGAGTGCAGGGGAAAGTGGACTCAAGCATAGAGAACACATGTGACAAGGTGGTAACTCATAGTTTCTGGTTGTTGAAAGACCTTTTCTTCCATTTGTGGGGTGCCGAAGATGAAAGTCTTTCCCTGGCTTTTTATGATATAGACACTGTTGTGATATGGCAACTTATTTAGGACACTGATTAAAAGACAGGAAGTCCAATATCCACTAGACCATTTGAAACTGGAAGTTCCTCTTGATTAAAAGACAGCAGGAAATGAGATCTGGCCAAAGCTGAATACTAATACATGCTGTAGGCAAACTGCTAGGCACTAGCATTTTTGAAATGCAAACTTCAACTTCTATATCAGCCTCAAAACTAAAATGCACATGGGATTTAGTAATATAGTAAGTATCAGTATTTAACCATTCAATGAATTAACTAGTGCAAAAGTCTGAAAAATCATTTCAAAAAGAACTAGATAGACTTCTAAGGGAGCATGTCAGAAAAACGATTTGAACAATTGCAGTTTAAAAGTAGAGAGGATTTTTTTAAAAGCAAATCTAGAGTAGCCAACAATGGGCCCCATGGATAATCTTTGCATGGAGAAATCCTAAAGGGCTGAATATCATAGAACATGCCTCCAGTTGTATCCAGTTTAAGCTTTGAGGCATCTTCATCCCCATTCCCATCTTCACTGATTAGTTGTTTTCTTAAATCTTGATTATATTTTCCCATCAGAATTCTAATGTTAATCTTGAGGAATTGGTAGTGATTCTTTAATATCTTCAGCTTGAGCACTCTCCAATGTACATACTTTCCCCCAAAGATTACCAGTTGATAATCAAGTAGTCAGTCAGACTTAGGTAGTTTTTACAAAGGGGGCATTTATCTGGTGGTACATTAAGAGTAGTTGGTACAAGACATCCTTTTCCTCCAAATATCTGTGACACACTCTCTCGCAAGCACATACAGAGTCCATGGAAATGTGGGTTCAAGCATAAAGATGTCCATTATCACCATTAGTTTTTGAAAAATACTAGAAATGTTAGCTACATATCCTAATGATAAGAAACAAGAAACTGAAAGAATAAGAATAGGCAAAGTAGAAAGAAAATTGTCACTTTCTGCCTATAATATGATGGCCTGCTTAATTTAAAAATTAATTGAAACAAATAACAACTTCAGCAAAATGTCAGTACATAAAATGTATATGTATATATGTATATATATATACATATATGTAATACATGCACACATAATCAGTATTTCTGTATTTACCAACAAAACTCAGCAGAAAGTGATAGAAAGAGGAATTCAATTCAAAAGAACTATAAAATAGATAAAATATTTGAGAGTCTACCTACCAAGACACACTGGAACTATGTGAATATACCTTAAAAATACACTCTATTGATAAAAAGATGGATCTAAGTATTGGAGAGATATAAATTGCTTGTGGGAAGGTCAAACCAATATAATAATATTAATAATAATAATAATAATAATAATAATGATAGTAATGAGCATATTACTTAAATTTGTTTATTCAGTGCCATACAAGTAAAATTTCTTAAGAATTTGTTCACATTGTTGTTTTGATAACATCTATATAATGCTATTGTTTTCATTAGGCAGAAAAAAATGAAATTCACTAAAAGGAGCAAAACGTCTAGGATCTAAAGGGAAATATGAAGAAAAGTTGGAAGGAAATGGTCCTAAAGTAAAAAAAAAAACTTTATAGCAACTCTTTTTATTGTAGTAAAGAATTAGAAACCAAGTGGTATGATAATCAATTGGATAATGACTGAACAAGTATTGGCATATGAATATAATGGAATATTATTGCATTGTTTAAAAAAGATGAAAAAGACAGTTTTGGGAAATCTGGGAAGATTTTTATGAACTAATGCGGATTAAAGTGAACGGAAACAAAAGAATAAATTATATAATAACATAATAAAGCATTGCAAAAACAAATTTTAAAAAATTTAATAACTCTGATCAATGTAGTGACCAACCCAAATTCCAAAAGACTAATGTTGAAGCATTTTACCTCCATATACTACCTCTACACACTAGTGCTACAAACTATCTTTTGTCAGAAAGGTGATTGTTTTAATATGTAAAAAAAGATAAAAATCTTTGGTCAGGGCCAATGCTGTGTTTTATTTGCCTACACATTTTAGTTAAAAGGTTTTTTTTTCCCCTATGGAGGGGAAGTGAGGAGATGGGAGCTAAGGAAAAGTCCCCTTCCATACCTGGAAAAAGAGAAGATTGACAGAAAGAATCACAAACAAGCTAGCCATAATATTTGAATAGTCATATATAGTCATCTCCTGTTCCTCAGTGTATATGGATATATTCATTTTATTTTATCATTGAATTCAGAATTAAATGAGAAAAAATACAAAGATTTACTTATTCACTCTTGATACTTTAGTGACTATAAGTGTGATACCTCATTATCATAGAAGTGATAAAATAGTTCTTCTAATATGTCCTTAATTCAGGTGGTAATGTCATATTGATTACATAATCTTTCAGCAACAGAATGGAGATTGTGGCATTGGATAGAAAGTTGCCTGATATTATTTTCATATTCTCACTAACCATGAGCAAAAAATATTTAAGCACTTACTATTTGTCAGTCACTACAAAATGCTGGGATGCAAATGCAAAAGTGAGACAGTACCTGTCCTGAAGGAGTCTATATTTTAATAGAAATAAACAAGACATATAGTGGAGTTTGGGCCAGAGAAGGGGGTTTGAGTTTTTCAGATCACAGGTGTGGGGGAATTGATTCATAGGGCAACCAATTTGGATACCTTTGTCAGAAGCAATGATGGTATTAATTTTAATAATTTGCCAAGAACAAGAGGTACAGGATGGGAGGAGAATGGTGGTTTATATATATGGCACTGAAGATGGTAATTTGAAGAAGATAATTTGTAGGTAAGTCCTACAGATCAGGTATAGACTTATTGTTGGTTAATTCTAAACATAAGACAGTGAGGGAGAAAATGTTAATAACAAAGCTTGAACTTAAGCATGGGTCATGGATACATTCCCCCCCCCCCCCAACTGAGAGCTAGTTGATAACATTTACTAGCACATACTTGCATATAGCCATTGCAAAATGACTAGTCACATTAATTTTTATGTGTCAACTTTCTAATGAATGACGAGACCTTGGTAGTCCACATAGCGCCACAGAAAGTGTGAAGGGTTATAACATACCCTGGATTCCCTTCTTCAGTGTTGAATTTCTTTCCTTAGTTGAACCAGTCCTTCCCTGGCTCCACCACCACTAGTTTTAAACCTCCCGTGGATCCCACTCTGATTATGTTTCTTTCCACATGGATTCTTGATCTGCATTTCCCAGACCCTATTCCTTTTTTTTCTCAGAAGTCAATTCTGCATATTTTCCATCTATTTTTTTCAGATTTTTTTTATCCCATAAGTTTCCCTTATGCTTCTTTCATATATTGTGTGTTTCTAGTGACAAGCACCAATTTTGATCAAAATGCAATCCTTATTTAACAAGTAAAATATTTGGGTGATATTAATTTTTAAAATATACTTCAAGCAATTGAAAGATGCCATAGTAAACTTGATTACATTTTCCTTGACAAGGCTTCACATGTAAATTAATCCTGCAGCCAGATATTTAGGAATCTGATCTAAATCATTGGCCATTGGTTTAATTTTCTTTTTAAACTTAAGTTTCTGAAGGATTACATTTTTAATTAATTGAGTTTTTTTGTTTTGTTTTGTTTTGTTTCAACCCAATTCCAGATGTGCCATATGGATCTGGAACACACCTTGTGCCAGGCATAACCCTGAATGTATTAACTTGCTGCTCTATTTCCTCATGATGGAACTTGACAGACAAGCAGTTAAATGAAATGAGTACTTACTCAATTTCAATGTTTGCCAAGAAAAACAGAAACAAAACATGGGAGAGGAATATAGTTCGAGTTGGAAGAACTTTTGAAAAGTCATTATTTGGGGCCTGATAACATAATTCCTTTTGCCAAAAGCCTTCCTTCACTGACATGAGGGCTAATATTTGAGGTGAGGGGAAAACCTTGTATTCTTCCTTTCCCAGACAACATGGACTGAAATCAGAACAAATTTCTGAGGGGGAAATGAAACACTGATCTCAGCTTCAGTCTTTGGAGGGTGGTAGCCCACTGTATGACAAAATAAGCCCAGTAATCAGACACATTTGGCATCTTTGGTGTTTGGCAGAAGTCATGAATGAGCAAATCTGAGTATTTGGTTTTATGTTTAAAGGTGGGTGGTCTTTTAAATTCAGGGTCAGCAATGAGTTAGTACAGAGGCAAGGAGAGAAACATGCAGCCTCATTGACTAACATGACCTCTGGATAATTAGATGGCTGATTTCTTCTTGTTATGACACTCCTGTAACTTCACAGTAATGGAAAAAATAGGGAGAGAGGAATGAAGACACAATTTACACTGTTTATATACAGCAGTGCCATACATATTTAATTCCCCATACATCTTTGTGCTTCCCACCTCATCCCATCATCCCTCTAACAAAGAAAAACAGCTTATGCCTCCTACCCCATTTCCTACATGCCCCAACATTTTGGCAATGATTTACAAAGGTGGTAGGGAAGGACTATTTCACTTGGGTCATACTTTGTATGGGTTTTAGTTTTCCAAGTATGTGTCCATGAACAATGAATGATTGTTCTCTATCATGGAAAAAGAAATGAAAGTCTTAAGATTACAACTCTGAATGACATTAACTCATGTTTCTCAGAGGCATGGTGTCACATATGACACTCATATCTGACCTCTTGGAGTTGTAATGGGAATTACACAATTTCAAGGTTTCAAGGGGCCTCAGCAGCAACTAGTCTAACTCCCATCTGAACAAGCAGTCATCAAGTCTCTGTTTGAAGACTTCCAACTGGGGGGACCCAATATAATACCTGAGGCAGCTTATTCTCTTTTGGTCAACTTTCATTTTTATTAGGAAATTTTTCCTGGAATCAGGACTAAATTTGCCTCTTTATCACTACAACTACTGCTTATGGTTTTGCTTTCTGGCGACAAACAGAACAAGTTCAGTCCTTTACTTAGCAATCTTAAGGTATTTGAAGATAGCCTCTAAGTCCTCCCATAGTATTTTTTTCATGCTAAATACCCAGAGTGCCTTTAATGGAGCTTCTTATGACTTGTACTTAAAGCTCTTTATGATCCCAGTTATCTGCCTCTGTTCACTCTCCGGTTTACTATCAATGTCCTTCTTAAACTGTGACCTGAAAACATGAAAATAAATACTCTAGATGTGGTCTTTTTTTGAGGGGAGAGGGCAGGGAAATTGGGGTTAAGTGACTTGCCCAATGTCACACAGCTAGTAAGTTTGTCATGTTTCCGAGGTCGGATTTAAACTCAGGTCCTCCTGAAGCCAGGGCTGGTACTCTATTCACTGCACCACCTAGCTGCCCCTAGATGTGGTCTTAATGCGTTAGAGCACAGAGGAACTGTAATCTCCTTATTTCAGGAAGCCAATTTTATTTCACTTTATTTTTTGTTATAACATTACACTGCTGACTCATAAACTTGTAGTCCAATAACAACTCTATTTCCTGGTTCTATTTACTTCCCTCTGCGTCAGTTCATATAAGTCTCCCAAGTTTTCTCTGAACTCTCTTCATTTCTTATAGCAAAATGGTATTCCATTACATACACAAATCACATTGAGTTTGGCTATTCTAGAGGGGGAGGAGGAGAAAATAGAAGGAGAAGGAGAAGGAGAAGGAGAAGGAGAAGGAGAAGGAGAAGGAGAAGGAGAAGGAGAAGGAGAAGGAGAAGGAGAAAGAGAAGGAGAAGGAGAAGGAGAAGGAGAAACAGCAGCTGGGTAGTGGTTTCACAGGGTCAAAGGGTATGTCTAATTTAGTAATTTTTGGGGCATAGTTCCAAATTGCTTTCCAGAATGGCTGTAACAACTCATAGCTTCACTAAGAGTTCATTTCTGTGCCTGATTTCCTGCAGTCACTCTAACAACTGGCATTTTCCATTTTTTGTCAATTATTCCAATTTAATGCATGTGAGATAGAATCTCTGAGTTGCTTTAACTTACTTTCTCTAATTATTAGTGATTTGGGACATTTTTCTCCATACTGCTATACATAGTTTAGATTCTTCCATTGAAATGCCCATTCATATCCTTTGTCCACTGGTCAGTTATGGAATGACATAATATTATAAATTTTAATCTATTCCTTATATATCTTGGAAGTGAATGCCAGAGAAATTTGCTGTAAGGGTTCTTGCCTTGCCTACCCTTATTTAATTATTCCCTTTCTAATTTTAGCTGCAATGGATTTACGCAAAAAGCTTAAATTTAGAGTAACCCTTGATTGTAAGTCTATTTTTTTGCCTTTGGAATATGATATTCTAAGTTCTGTCACTTACACTAGGGTTCATCATATATTGTTTGATCCTTTTGTCCCTTGGAATCGTTTCTTTCTGGATGCTTGAGATATTTTTCTTTTTATATGGGATCTTTGAATTTAGGCTATAACACTTCTGGGACTTTTCATTTTTTGTGATTTGTTTCAGGAGGTAATCAGAGGGTTGAATCTTCATATTTTTAATAAATCTGGGGAGGTAGAGCCAAGATGGCAGAAAAAAAGCAGGAAGTTGCCTGAACTCTCCCCAGTTTCCCTCAAAACAACTTTAAATCTAGCCTCAAAATTAATCTCTGAGCAATATAATCCACAAAAAGTTGGGATAAAAAGATTTTCCAGCTGAAAATGCCTTAGAAGGACTGCACGAAAGGTCTATCTTTCTTGGATAAGAGGAGAGTTCAGCCCAGTGCAGGCAGTGTCCAGGTGAGCACAGATCAGAAACCAAAGCCTAGGTCCTGGCTCAGAAGGCCAGGGGCACAGCTATGAGGCTTCCAGCCCCAGTACAGCAGGCAAACTTCTAGTCCTAGAGCCCATAGAGTAGGAAGCCAGGGACCAAATACCTAGGCCCCCAGTTCAAGAAGCTAAAGACAGTGATCCTTGTGCCCTAGGAACAAAGCTCAACTTTCAAAGTCAAGAAATAGGCTGGAAAATGAGCAAAAACAAAAACAAGCCAAAAAAGCTCTGACCATACAAAGCTACTATGGTGACAGGGAAGATCAAAACACAAATTCAAAAGAGGACAAGAATATCAAAACATGTGAAGCCTCAAAGAGAAATATGAATTGGTCTCAAGCCTAAAAAATCTTCCTGGAAGAGATCTTATAGGATTTTAAAAATCAAATAAGAGAAGTAGAAGAAAAATAGGGAAAAGAAATGAGAATGATGTAAGAGAATTATAAATAAGAGTCAAATGTTTGTTAAAGAAAAGACAAAAATTTGCTGAAAAAAACCAACTCCTTAAAAAGTAGAATTAGCCAAATGGAAAAGAAGGTACAAAAGCTAACCCAAGAAAACAAGTACTTACAAATTAGAATTGGGCAAGTGGAAGATAATGACTGTATGAGACATCAGGAATCAATAAAACAAAATCAAAAGGATGAAAAAATAGAGGAAAATGTGAAATATCTCATTGTAAAAATAATTGGCCTAGAAAATATATCCAGGAGAGATAATTTAAGAATTATTGGACTACCTGAAGGCCATGATTAAAAAAAGAGCCTGGTCAGTATCTTTCAAGAAATTATCAATGAAAACAGTTGTGATATCCTAGAATCAGAGGATAAAATAGTCAAAAGAATCTACCAGTTATCTCATGAAAGATATCCCAAAAGGAAAACTCCAAGGAATATTTTAGCCAGATTCTAGAACTCTCAGGTAAAGGAGAAAATTTTGTAAGTAGACAGACAAAAACAATTCAAATATTGAGGAGCCACTGTCAGGATTACACAGGATTTAACAGCTTCTACATTAAAGGATTAGAGGGATTGGAATATGATATACTGAAAGGCAAAGGAACTTAGATTACAACCAAGAATCACCTACTCAGCACAAGTAGGCATAATATTTCAGGGAAAAAAATGGATATTCAATGAAACAGAGAACTTTGAAACTTTCCTGATGAAAAGACCAGAGATGAACAGAAAATTCAATTTTCAAATGCAAGATTCAAGATGAGCAGATGAAGTAAACAGGAAAGAAAAAAAGTTATTCAATAAGGTGAAATGGTTTACAATTCTACATGGAAGAGACATGTAACTTTTAAGAACTGTATCTCTATTAGGGCAGTTAGAAGTAGTATACATAGGCAGCGGGTATGGGTATAAATTGACTTCGATGGGATATTAAAAAAAAGTGGTAAGAAAGAGGATTACACTGGGAGAAGATAGAAAAGAGAGGCTGAATGGGGTAAAATATATGATATGAATAGGCACAAAAGACCTATTACAGTGGAGTTAAAGAAGAGAGGGAGTTTGAATTATTATTTGAATCTTACTCTCATAGACCTGACTCAAACAGGGAATAACATACTCACTTAAGTGGAAATAGAAACCTATCTTACCCTATAGGGAAATAGGAGGGGAGGGGACAAGAATAAGGGGAGGGCTTGTAGAAAGGAGGACAGTGTAAGGGAGGTGGTGGTCAAAAGCAAAATACTGGTGAGAAGGGCCAGGGTGAAAGGAGAGAGAGAGAGAGAGAGAGAGAGAGAGAGAGAGAGAGAGAGAGAGAGAAACAGCAAAAAAATAGGATCGAAGGAAATATCCAGTTAATAATTGTAGGCATGAATGATGTGAATGGGATGAACTACCCTATAAAATGGAAACATAGTAGAACATAATCCAGAATGTAAACCAGAATCCTACAATTTGGTTTTTTTTTACAAGAAACACATCTGAAGATGAGAGACACACATAGAGTATGTGCAAAAGGCTGGATCAAAATATGATAAAACAGGAAAATGATAAATATTGGAGAAGATGTCAGAAAATTGGAACACTAATGGATTGTTGGTGGAGTTGTGAACTGACCCAACCATTCTGGAGAGTAATTTGGAACTATGCCCAAAGGGCTATAAAACTGTGCATACCCTTGCATCCAGCAATACCATTACTAGTTTGTATCCCAAAGAGATCATAAGAAAGGGAAAAGGACCTACGTGTACAGAAAATATACCAGCTCTTTTTGTTTTGGTAAAGATTTGGAAATTGAGAGGATATCCATCAATTGGGGAGTGGCTGAACAAAGTATGGTGTATGAATGTAGTAAAATACTGTTATTCCACAAGAAATGACGAGAAGATGGATTTCACAAAAACCTGGAAAGATTTACATGAGCTAATGCTGAGTGAAGTGAGAAGAACCAGGAGAACATTGTACACAGCAAAAGTAACATTGTGCAATGACCAACTTTGAAAGACTTAGCTCTTTTCAGCAATGCAATGATTTAACATAATTCCAAAAGACTCATGATGGAAAATGCTGTCCACATCCAGAGAAAGAACTATGGAGTCTGAATGCAGATCTAAGCATACTATTTCCTCTTTTTTTTCTATCTTGTGGTTTTTCCCTTTTGTTCTGATTCTTCTTGCACAACACGACTAATGTGGAAATATGTTTAATATGAATGTACATATACAACCAATATCAAAATTGCATTGGGGAGGGTAGAAGGAGGGGGAAATTTTAGAACTCAAAATCTTATAAAAGTGAATGAAAACTAAAAATAAGTAAATAAAAAACACGGGAGCAAAATCTATTATACTTGAGCTGAAATAAAGAAAAAGTAGGGGGTAGCAATCATGATCTCAGATAAAGTAAAAGCAAAAACAGATCTAATTAAAAAAGACAAGGAAACTACATTTTGGTAAAAGGTACAATAGATAAGGAAGTAATAGGAATGCGAAACATATGTGCACCAAATGGCATAGCATCTAAATTTTTGAATTACAGATTAAATTAACTGAATTACAGGAGGAAAGAGACAATAAAACTATACTAGTGGGGGATCTCGACTTTACCCTATCAGAACTAGATAAATCTAACCATAAAATAAACAACACAGAAGTTAAGGAGATAAACAGAATTTTAGAAAAGTTAGACATGAGAGGCCTCTGGAGAAAATTGAATGGGGATAGGAAGGACTTTCCTTAGAGGTATATGGCACCTACAGAAAAATTGACAATATGCTAGAGCATAAATCAAATTGAGAAAGGCAGAAATATTAAAAGCATCCTTTTTAGATCATGATGCAACAAAAATTAAATTTAATGGATGACCATGGAGAGAGAGAGATTAAAATTTAATTAGAAGCTAAATAATCTAATCCTAAATAATTAGGGGGCAAAGAACAAAACACATAAACAATTTCATCCAAGAGAATGAAAAAAATCAGACAATGTATCAAAATTTATGGGACACAGCCAAGGACATACTTAGGGAAAAATTATATCTCTAAATGCTTATATCAATAAAATAGAGAAAGAGCAGGTCAACGAATTGGCATGCAACTAAAAAAGCTAGAAAAAAAATTAAAAACTCCCTATTAAACACCAAATTGGAAATCCTGAAAATCAAAGGAGAGATTAATAAAATCAAAAGTAAGAAAACCATTGAACTAATAAACAAAACTGAGAGCAGGTTTTACGAAAAAAAAAACAAAGTATATAGATAAACTATTGGTTAATTTGACTTGAAAAAAGAAAAAAGAAAGCCAAATTGCTAGTATCAAAAATGAAAAGGGCAAAATAACAACCAATGAAGATGAAATTAAAGCAATAATTAGGTGCCATTTTGCCCAACTGTATGCCAATAAATTTGACAATCTAAGTGAAATGGATGAATATCTACAAAAATCTAAATTGCCCAAATTAACAGAAGAAGAAAGAGAACATTAAATAAATCCATTTTAGAAAAAGAAATTGAAAAAGAAAGTGAACTCTCTAAGAAAAAATCTCAAGGGCCAAATGGAGTCATAAGTGAATTCCATCAAACATTTAAAGAACAATTAATTCCAATAATATATAAACTATTTGAAAAAATAGGCAAAGAAGGAGTCTTACCAAATTCCTTTTACCACACAAATATGGTGCTGATACCTAAACCCAGAAGAGCTAAAAACAGAGAAAGAAAACTAATGAATGTGAATGAAATTTTTTTTCCTTTTTTTGATTTAATGGTTTTTATTTGATATTTTTCAGTTTTCAGCATTGATTTTCACAAGATTTTGAGTTGCAAATTTTCTCCCCATTTCTATCCTCCCCGCACTCCAAGATGGCATATATTCTGATTGCCCTATTCCCCAGTCAGCCCTCTCTTCTGTCACCCCACCCCCTAACCTCCACCCCTTTCCCCCTTAATTTCTTGTAGGGTAAGATAGATTTCTATGTCCCATTGTCTGTATATCTTATTTCACAGTTGCATTCATGACTTTTTTTTTGAGCATCTGCTTTTAAAAATTTGAGTTCCAAATTCTCTCCCCTCTTCCCTCCCCATCCACCCTCCCTAAGAAGGCAAGCAATTCAGCATAGGCCACATGTGTATCATTATGTAAAACCCTTCCACAATACTCATGAAATGAAAGACTAACTATATATTGCTCCTTCCTAACCTGTCCTCCTTTACTGAATTTTCTCCCTTGACCCTGTCCCTTTTTGAAAAGGTTTGTTTTTGATTACCTCCTCCCCCTATCTGCCCTCCCTTCTATAAGACCCCATTTTTATCTTCTTCCTCCTTCTTTCCTGTGGGGTAAGATACCCAATTGAGTGTGTATGGTATTCCCTCCTCAGGTCAAATCCGATGAGAGCAAGATTCACTCATTCCTCCTCACCTGCCCCCTCTTCCCTTCCAATGAATTGCTTTTTCTTGCCACTTTTATGTGAGATAATATACCCCATTCTATCTCTCCCTTTCTCCCTCTCTTCATATATTCCTCTCTCATCCCTTTATTTTATTTCTTTAGATGTCGTTCTTTCATATTCAACTTCCCCTGTGCCCTCTGTCTATATGCATATGTATATTCCCTTCAACTACCCTAATACTGAGAAAGGTATCATGAATTACACACATCATCTTTCCATGTAGGAATGTAAGCAATACAGTTCCACTTTAGTAAGTCCCTTATGATTTCTCTTTCTTGTTTACCTTTTCATGCTTCTCTTGATTCTTGTGTTTCAAAGTCAAATTTTCTATTCAGCTCTGGTGTTTTCACTGAGAAAGCTTGAAAGTCCTCTATTTTATTGGAAAATCTATATTTTGCCTTGGAGCATTATACTCAGTTTTTCTGGGTAGGTGATTCTTGGTTTCAATCCCAACTCCTTTGACCTCCAAAATATCATATTCCAAGCCCTTTGATCCCTTAATGTGGAAGCTGCTGGATCTTGTGTGTGGATGCAAAAATTTTAAGCAAAAAAGCAAGGAGGTTATAGCAATATATCATCAAAAACCACACCCTGTGACCAGGTGAGATTTATGCCAGAAATGCAGGATTGGTTGAATGTTAGGAAAACTATCGGCATAATGATAGTATGAATAGATAGATAGATAGATAGATAGATAGATAGATAGATAGATAGATAGATATAGTCTCTTCAGGTTGCTCTCAATTCTAAGCATTATCACAGAACTCACTCACCCAGCCAGCATGAGATTTATGCAATTCTGGACCAAAGACTGTTACTCTCTTGCTCTTTCCAAACTGGAAAATAAAGAACAGGAGAGAAGTTCAAATTTGGCATTTATGTTTTGACTGCCTCTTGCTGCTGGGGGAGTTTTTAGCATCAGTATCTTGGATACACTTTTGTATCAGTCATTTGTGAAGGATTATATGATTTCTATCACCCGACTTCTGTTGGGATTAGATACCACGACAGTACTGATATTTTTTTGTTCTATGAAAATCATGGAGGGTGATCTGTGGATCATAACATATGCCAGACTTTACCAGAAGCTATGTTCTTTTACAGGAGATATCCCTATTGGAATCTATAGGACTGAATCACAAAAACTTGGGTCATCCGAATAACAAATATCAATCAGTGTAGAAGACTGGGAAGACAACAAAGATACCAAAAAAACCAAAGTTACCACTGCAACAATCACCTCAATTTAACATCTAGCAACCAATCAGATCACCCATTGCTGTGGTGGAAGAGCCTGCAGTGGGTATGTCTGCTCAGTAGAAAAGTTTCACAGCACTCAGGCAAAACAGCTGAAAAAATAAGCCAACAAAGACTGAACATGTATAGGAGATCAGAAAGACAAGAACTTGCTGAACTGGTGAAAAACAGAATGAAGCACCTGGGTCCTACTACAGTGGGATATGGTATGACCCTTAAAAATATATATTATGTACTCGACTTTTTTAACCAATTGTGAGCTATTCAGGGAGCTGTAAATAAATCAGGTAATTTAAGAAGGAAAAAACAGTCAGAGGACATGAATTCATATCCTCCTTTGCTGCCGCGGTCCAAGAAAGTCATTTAGCCTCTCTGGTCCTGTTTCCTGAATTGTGCTAGTACAGGAAGGCAAGCAAGCCATCTTCAACCACTATTCAGATTTGTGTCTCAACACATTTTCTTTTGTACAATTTCTTCACTGCCATTTATGCAACTCAGGCTTTAATACCAAATCAAGAAGAAACTGGCTTCCTCTTCACTCCTACATCAAATCTGACTGTTTACCTAACCACAGCAACAGTCTGAATAAATAGAGACTTTGAAAAAAGGGGGAGGGGCAGCTAGGTGGTGCAGTGAATAGAGCACCAGCCCTGGAGTTAGGAAGACCAAGGTTCAAATCTGGCCTCACACACTTGATACACTTACTAGCTGTGTGACCTTGTGCCATTCATTTAACCCCAATTGCCTTTCCCCCCCCCAAAAAAGCCATGTGATTATCTCAATACAAATAGGAAAAGCTTTTGACAAAATACAGAACTCATTCCTATGAAAATCACTAGAGAGTATAGGAATAAATGGAGTCTTCTTTAAAATGACAAGTAGTATCTAT
>CM053623.1:224876649-224901402 GCA_028646595.1 Phalanger gymnotis
CAGCCAAGCCTCTGGCGTTCTCAAGCCCCACCTCAACGACCAGAGACCAGAGAGCATTGGTATACTTAATGCTATTTTCCTCAAAGATTCCAAGGGCATCTCTTGGTTATATGAGGTTCACATTCAGGGAGTTTCAAATTTTCAATCTGTCCTAAAAAGTCTCCTCTAAGACACAGTCTGATGACAGACCTCCAAATCTATGTTTTAAATGTTCCTAACTATGTTTTGAGTCTGGGCAAGATAACAGGTAGCTTTTCCCTGATTAGAGCTCTACTCGACAGCTCCAGGCCTTACCAACCCTGTCAGGTAGTTGGATGGGACTACAGATTCAGATCAACAAAACTTCAGGATTTCCCCTTGCCCATGATCTCTGAGTTTAGTTATTCAGCTTCAAGCTCCAGTCCATATGTATGGGATGAATCCTTGAGCCTCATCAAGCATTGGATTGATACAGCTGTACCTTTACACTGGAAAGCTTTGAGACCAATTGCAAGGTTAGAGGAACATAGCCACAGATCCCAGTTAAGGTCTGCATTGGATCAATGGTTCTATTTATGGGGTCAGAGCAACAAAGCAGTAGGTGTATTTTTGGACCATTACTTTCCTTTGTAATCTTCAGCACTTAGCACAGTTTCGCAAAAGGAGTAAGTGATTAATAAATGCTTATTGACTGATTGGGCCATGCTCACCCTAACAGCATAAGTCCTAGCCCACTGGATCTTCTCCCCAGTCCCTGATAGTCTAGGATGAAAAAATTACCTTTTGTAATTATTCCCTTTGTCATTCACTACATTCTGTGGTGTTTTTGCTTGATCTTTGTTGGAGTAGTTATGAGAGAGTTGAGATATGCTGCTTCTTCTTACTCCTCCACCTTTTCGGCTCCTGTGGATAATCTCCTTGGATAATATGTGGATAAATAATGACAAATCTCCATGATTCAGCCTACAATCCATTAGTAATGTATTACATTCTCTGAAAGCTATAATGAATTTCAAAAATAGGAGTAAACAATTTTATGTCCTAAGACTGGAAGACATCATCTTTTATTTTCTATTTTATAAAGTACATGAAAGTAATTATAAAAATAATATGGAAATAAGGAATAAAAATAAATCTATTTCCTTTTTGCCTAGATTAAAGCAAGATTCTTTAACGCTTTTTGAATTAGTATTATGACCATTACAAGTAATATTTTACAAAACTAAAAACATGTAACTTTAGAACACTTGCTGGCAAGTATGTTTTTTGACCAAATAAATTCCATCCAATTGATTTTCAAGATATCACATTGTTAACTCATTTGTTATTGGATATAATTAACTCATCCCAGATCAATGCATCTTGGCAGTATGCTAGTGAGAATATAAAAGAGATATTATCATAATTTATAAACAAAAGAAAGGGAAAGATTACTATTACATCAATGTATTCACACTTGAGGGCTTCAGGGTCTTGATCTCTCTCTCTTTTTTAAGTTACAGTGATGATCTGAGTGATAATTAAAGAATAGAAACCAGCTGTCCCAGATTTCACTCATCAGTAACAAATGAGGTCTGGTTTGTATAAGTGCAGGTGTGCATGGTATGAGTACACACATGCCCAAAATGATAGATTCCCACCCTGTCCTCGCACGTGAGATTTGTAAGATTGGAAATATTCTGGGTTGTCTCCTCAATATGTACAGATGGAATATCCACCATCTCTATCATCAAAGCCTTCAGCCAGGTTATGCTTGCTTATTAGAGAGCAAATAATAGCAGTACAAACTTATTGTTTTAAGTGTGTTCTACACAGTGATGTACCCTAGTCCAAGCATAAAGATGACAATACAGTTCAATCCAGTTTTTCCTCCCTAGTGCTTACCTAGAAGGATGAATTCTAATTTCTCTCTCTAATCTCCCTTTGACACTTCTAGTCATATTTTTATTATTTCTTGACTATTTTGGATTGAGACAAGTACTAAAGGTTAGTATGTTTTTGTTTTATCATTTTTACCATGGATTAAGACAGACTAGCCAATAGGGCTTCAGTCTTAGAATTAGACCCAAGAATCTGCAATGCTATACATAAAGCGAAATGAATTTTATGACAACAAAGCTTAAAATAATTAATATAATTTTATAAATAAATTATATAACACAAGAGTATAAAACAGGGCAAAAAAGAACTGAATTTAAATAAAACAAAATAACATGAGGCAAGGAGAACAACAAGGAGGCTATTACAGTAGAAGGTATAAAGCTATAAGGACTTGCATGAGAGTTGTGGCAATGTTAGAATAGAGAATAGACAAAAATACTCATTTAAATTGATAAGAATTGACAGTAGATTGAATGTGGGGGGAAGAGTAAAAGTCAGAGTTGACATTTAGATTACGAACATTTAGATTATGGGTAACTGGCAGGGATGATGGTACTCTTGACAGCAGAGTGGAAGTTTAGAAGAAAGGAGAGAGCTTGCGAGTAAAGATAATTGGTTGTATTTTGAACATGCTAAGTTTAATACATCTATGAGATATCCAGTTCTCTATGTCCAATAGGCAGTTGGAGACATGAGCCTGGGAGTCAGAAGAGTGGTTGGAGTTAGATAAATGAATCTGAGAATCATGTATATAGTGATGGTAACTGAATCCAGGGAACCTGATGCAATCACCAAGTAAAATAGTAAAGAGGGAAAAGAAAAAAGGGCCCACACATCTTTGGGAAATGCATTCAATTTATGAGTGCCTTGGATGAAAATTGAACAAAAGAGATTGGGAAAGTCCTTAGACAGAGAGAAGGAGTACCAGGAGAGATTAGTGTCTTGCAAATGTTGGCAAATTATAAAATCAAAGACCTGTTGGAGAAAAATTGGTTAAAGATCAATGGAAACAGAAGTAATACTTGCATGTATTCTACAGACCATTTGGATATAAAGAGGAAACAGAAGAGGCTTTTGGAAAAGGGTAACAAAGCCTAGACTGGAAGCATGGTAGAGCATTCCAGTCATATGACATTTGCTGGAGCTCTCTCTGCTAAAAGTAGAACAACTGATAATTTCTTTGTGCATCTTAGTGCTTGGTTCTTTCAGAAGGTGGAGGAATCAAGGAGAGGAATTACTACTTTATACTTGATTCTCACCACAGCTCTCTTGGCTTGAACATTAAAAAATATGATATCTCACCCAGGATAAGCTGATCACATGAAATCTTATCATCATTCTGATTGACTCAGAATGTAAAATTCAACTCCTCAGTGGCTTTTCCCCTCAGATGGGTGGGTGGTAGGGTGAACACTAAACTCCTCCCAAAGCCTTCTTTATAGAGTTCCAGGATCCCAAATTTTCCAGATTAACTCTCCACTTACTATCAGAATCTCTGTTTGGTTTGGGCTCCATAGATCCATGGTACATCATGCCCCCAGTCCTCACTCCTCTGCTTTTCAGCTTTCTTTTGTACATTGCTGTTGTTTATTCATTTTTCAATTGTGTCCAACTCTTCATGACCCCATTTGCAGTTGTCTTAGCAAAAATACTGGAGTGGTTTGCCATTTCCTTCTCCATCTTATTTTACAGATGACGAAACTGAGACAAACAGGGTTAAGTGACTTGCACCAGGTCACACAACTATTTAGTGTCTGAGGCCAGATTTGAACTAAGAAAGATGAGTCATCCTACTCCAGGCCCCAAACTCTATCCACTGTGCCATCTAACTGCCCCGATCTGAATATTATCTTCCTCCACTAAGTTGTAAGTTCCTTGGGGGCAGGTGCTGTGTTTCTTTTTCTTGTTTGTACCCCCAATGCTCAGCAATAGTGTCTGGCATGTAGTAGCTACTTAATAAATGTTTACTGAATTGAATTAGAACGGTCTCTTTTTTTTCAGACAAAATTAGTCCAGGAAAGACAAAAAAGTGTCAATAGTAAAACTTTTAAAACATAAAGAGGAGCAATTCTGGTGAGGAGGTAAAAGGATATTTTTCTAAAATGATTCATGTGGATGGATGTTCAGGAAATTCATCTTCCGACTGGGTCCTTTAAATTATTTCATAATAGATGTCATTGAAGGAATTGAACATCTTTAAGTAAAATAAGGCATAGTAGGAAAAGTATCCTAACCCTCACCTTCTGTATAAGTTAGTCTAGTTTTTCCTGCATCAAAACCTTCCTCAAGACTTGATTGGCTCAAGGGAGTAAAGAATCAAGCTATTGACACCATTTCCTGATCTCCTGAGTTAAAAAAAAAAAAACCAAATACAAAAAACAAACAAAAAAAAAACTTTCTAGGAGTTCCAAGAGTGCTCTAATGTTTGATTGGAAAATCATGATGGAAAACTTAGGTAGGGGAACCTTACTTTGTCTACCCATCCTTTATCAGAGACATTTGCTGTAAAGATTTCTTCCCAATTTTGAAAAACCTTTTCAATTTTATGTACTCAAAATTGTCAGGTTTTTTTTTCCTTCTTAGGATCATTTCTTTTCCTTGTTTGGTTAAAGATTGTCCTTTATCAATTACTGTAAAAAAAATCTCCTTTCTTTTCTGATTTACTTTATGTTTAGGTAATCTGTCCATTGGAATTTATTGTAGAATATGATGTGAGAGGTTGGTCTAAACCTAATTTTTTATTCCAATTTTTTTTATTGCTTCAATGGAGACTGAAAAATTTGTTCCTAGACATAAATTTTGCATTGTTTTATCCATTTTAACCCAAAACAAATTTATTAGTAGGGTATTAAATCTCTAAAATTAATTTGGATAGTATTAGAATTTATATTATATAAATATGACTCAACAATGATGAGCAATTAAAATCTCTCCATTTATTTGTCTTCCTAATTTATCTTACTAACCCTAACTCCTTTTTCCCCTAACCATTTCCATTCCATGTTCTATACACATACTGTGAATTCAGCAAATTTTTTCTCACTGTTTTTTAAAGTATCTTGTGCTTTCAAGTGTAGGAGGAAGATCCAAAATGACAACATGGGTTATGCATTTCACTTTGTTCACCAGAAGTTGACATCCAGTAGTTACTTTGTCTTAATTCTTCAATATATCCACCATTTAAAGGTGATCAAAATGAAATTTGTTGTAGCATATTTTTTTCTCTTTTCTGAAATGATTTCTATAATGCACTAACTTCTCACTTTATACATCTTAGTAGTATAATTAAATTATTAAAGTTTTAAAAATAAAGAATAATGTTAATTTTATTCATAAAAGATGAGAGTCTGTATTGGTAGGTGGATTCCTGGATATTTTATATATTCTATAGCATTTTGATGAAATACATGTTTCTATATAACCCCACAGGACTTTGTTCTTAATACACAAAAAGTCAACAATTTTTATGAGTTTATTTTATATCTAATTGTTTTACTGAATTTATTGTTGCAATTAATTTTAGTTCTATGTCTAGGATTTTATGAGTAAATAATCATCAACTGCAAATAATGGTGATTTTGTGTCTTTTATGTCTGTTGTGTCTGTTTATTCTCTCAATTTCTTCATATTGCCTTGTTGAAATAACTAGTATTTTAATAATTGTATAATACATAGCAATAGTGATAATGGATGCTTTTTTCCTGATCTTATTGGAAAGCCCCCTAGTGTTTTTCCATTAAAGAAAATATTGGTTCTTGGTTTTTAAAAGATACTTTACAATACTAAGAGAAAGTCCTCTTATTCATTATGCCTTGTGGTATTTTTAATGGCATAAATAGGTATTGTATTTTGACAAATGCACTTTCTGCATCTATTGATATAATTATGCTATTTGTTGTTTTGTTATTAACATTTTCTATTATATTTATATTTTTTCTAATATTGAGCCAACCCTAATGTTAAAGAGCATTCCCAACAAATGAACAAGAAATAAAGGAAATTATTAGGCATTATTTTGCTAAAACATATGCCAACAAAAGATAGAACTTAAATGAGATGGATGGATATTTTTAAAAATAAGAATTGACTGGATTTACAGAATAAGAAATAGAAGATTTACATATTTGATCAGAAGGAAAAAAAAACAAATTGGGCAATCCATAAACTAATTCAGAAAAAATAGGAACAGATAAGCTTACAAGCAAATTTTATCAAACTTTCAATAATAATTAACTCCAATATTATGTGACTTTTTTTACAAAAAGAGGAAAAGGTAGAATCCAACAAAATTCCTCCTATGATGCAACTATGGCATTATTTCTAAGAAAGAGAAAGTTGAAACAAAGATACTTATAGACCAATGTCCCTAATGAATATGAATGCAAAAATTTTGAATAAAATATTAGAGGCTATAACAATATGTAGAGTATATAGCATTGTGGCTATACTATATAGGCTATAACAATAGTATAGAGGCAATAACAATATATCCAAAAAATGACATACCATAAGCAGTTTGTATTTATATTAGAAACTGTGGTTGGTTGAATATGAGGAAAACTATAAATACACTGGAACATATTAATGACAAGAAAAAATCATAGATACATAAATAGATGCAGGAAAAAGCTTTTGACAAAGTACAATATTCATTATTGTTAACACACACACATACACACATATACATCCTAAAAAGCATAAGATTAAGTGGACCTTTGTTTAATATACTTACAATGTTTTCTTGGTACTGATCATTTCACCCTTCTTTATTTCATGAAAATCTTTCCATGTTTTCCTAAAACCAATTTGCTCATTATTTCTTATAGGATGCTATCATTATTATATACCACAGCGTATTCAGCCATGTTTTCAGTTCATGTTTTCTGAGCTCTATCTGGGCGTCTTTGACCTCTTGGTACTTTTACTGTTCTGTAATCCAAGGCCAGCTGTGGTTTCTGATCCTCTGGCTAACACCTTGCTTCATAAGTGATCTCAGGTACTCCTCTTCCACCTTAGCCATGAACATGGCTTCCAGCACTATTGCCACTGCAAATGCTCTTACTTCCTGTGGTACTTCTGAAGACTGCAAGCCTCAGCTAACTTTTTTGCCCTGGAACTAAAACCAGGGATTCTACTCTTCTGTGAGTGACCACAACCAATAGCAGCACCCCCACTCCTCTGTGACCATACTAACAGGTGTGTGCTTGCTCCTTCTCTCCTACAGCCACAGCCTGGGACCTGGTCTGGTCAGTGCACCTTGGCCTTGTTTCCAATACCAGAAGAGTGCCCCCATAATTTTCCCTTCATCAGTTGCCCAACCCCCACATCATCCATAAGGTGAAATCTCCTGAAGCTAAGGCTACTACCTATGCAGCTGCCCCCAAGCCTTGAGGTTTGTTGACTGTAAAATATCTGTCTGGAGGTATCTGCACTTCAATTGGGTCAGACCCCCCCCCCGAAGTCAGATCTTTCTTAAAACCACCCCAAGTTGCCTTAGGCAGGGTAACTGCTTCATCTCAACATAATTATTCTGCCACTCTAAAATTTACTTTGAGGCATTATTTTAAGTTATTTGTGGGGGAATTTGTGAGAGTCAGTAGTTTTCTGCCTTATTCTACCATCTTCACACATTCCACCCTTATGTTATTTTTTAAACATTACTAGAGCTCAGTATGAGTGCAATTGGAGTGCTTAAGGAATAAAGTCATTGTACTGAAACTGGTTGACTGGAGGCTGGTAGTGATGATGATGATGATGAGGAGGAGGAGGAGGAGGAGGAGGAGAAAGATGATAAACCTGGAATTTTTACAATACTTTAAGACTTATAAAATGCTTTACATCCATTATCTCATTTGAATGTTGCCTTTGGACAAGTCACAATCTTTTGGAGCTTCAGTTTCTTCATCCATAAAACAGGAGAGATGGGAATAAATGATTGCTATACTTCCTTCTAGTTCTAGATCCTGTGATTATTTGTGGTCCCCAAAGGACAAAACTCTAGAGTGAAGGGGTAGAATAATATATTTTCATAATACTTTACACGTTATCAAATGCAAGTCCTTGCAATCACCCTATGACATAGAGTCCACATATTTTGTCACTTTACAAATAAGGAAATTGGGACTTAGCATAGTTATGTGATTTGCATAGCTAATTTGTGTCAGAGACACAAGTAAACCAAAGTGAATTCCAAAATCTAAGGCTGGCCCTCTACCCACTAAGCCGTGGTCATTCTAAATTTGCACATGATAGATGTTTTACACATGTTTGTTAAATGGATGAATGGGTAACATTAAGATCGTATGAGAGAATTTTAAAAAACCGTTATAGACTCACCTTTATTTTTCAGTAAAGTAAAAGATGAGATCATTTGTTCAGAAAGAGGCAGGCAAGGAAATTGAGGTGGAAATTCAAGAAAAATTGAAAATGTTTGAAATGTTTAATAAAGGGGGGATGCAATAAAAAGGAGTAAATCAAAGATGTTAATTCATTTGCCAAGCCAGCAGTGAGGACCATTTCACAGATGGAGAAACTGACACTCCAGAAAGATTAAGTGATTTGCACTAGATCATACATGTAGCAGAGCTGGGATTCAAATGCAAACCATTTCTCTAAACCAAGCTGCTTTTTATTTCTAAATAACATTTCTGTTCACAAGCTTTGAAAGATTTGCTTCTCAAACACAGTCTTTAATTTTGAAATACTCAGACATTTGGTAGGGAAATTTAATAGTCTTGTTTTAGTGAAATCATTTCTTCAGTAATTTTAAAGATTATGTTTTCTTGGACTGTATAAAATATTCAATATAACAACTCAAGAGCACTAAAATTTTATTGGGAATTTTTTCCTGCTATTTTGCTTTGAAGACTACATGAGGACAGTAACTATATTTTTATAGTGTGTCTAAAAGATTGAACTTGAAAAACCAAGTTTCAACTATACAACTATATATGTAGCTCATTGATTTAATCAATAACCGCATATTGTGTTTCTACTATGAGCAAAACACTGTTAGGCCTTGGAGGAAAATAAAGATAACCAAGATAGGTTTTTACTCTCAGAAACTACCAGATAGTTTCTTGCTTGCCCTAGGCAAAGACAACATAAGGTCAGAAGGCTTTTTTTCCCTTGAAGCTATTAGTCTCATAGACCTTTTCAGGGGCAGCTAGAAAGGAAAGTGGGTAAGTTATCTACCCTGTGGCTTTTTATGTCATCTATAGTTTTATCTGCTTTGTTTACTTTGCTGATTGTATTTATAAGTACTCTCTATAGTCTAGCTAAAGAGCCTTACAAATTGATGCTGCTGCTGCTGCTGTTACATAGTTATAAAGTGCCCAAACAAGGCTTTGTGTTTTTGTTCAGCTAAACTCACTAGACCAGGAGAAATGGGGAAAGTGCATAAAGTGCTTCCCAGGAAATGTTAGGCAGTTCAAAGTGATCTCAAGTTGAATATCAGAAAAGACATGAAGTATTTCATGAAATAAAATTTAAAACATTTAAGCTTTCAAAATCTGAAATTGCATTCTCTGAATACAACTTCTAATCTCTTCCATGTTCTCATACCTACTAAAATTGTTCTTTACCCCAGTCCCTGGACTCTCCCAATTCTCTCCAGGCTGTTCTTGTTTGTCTTGGCTTCCCATTTATCTAGGATCACGTATAGCCATTTCAATGATGCTATGATTTGCATCACACTCTCTTGATTTTGTGTAGTACCTAACTTATCATCCCCCAAATCTGCCCTGAAATACCCAGGTATTTAATTCTTTGACAACATTTCAATTCTACAAACAATTATTAGGCACCTACTAAATGGAGAGCATCCTTAGGCTCTAAGAAGATACAAAGTTTAAGAAAGCTTCTATTCTCTTAAGAGTTTCTAGGATAGGAGGGACTAATTTGCATTTTAGAATAGCAATTTTTGTATGAACAACTTTGCCAATAGACACTACTAATTTTAACTTTAATTAAGTGGCTTTGAAATAGAGGAGAAAAACTTTCCTTAACGAATTCCTTTTCTTTAATTTTCCAATTCTTAGAGTGGGTTGGCCCAAGAAGTTTTCTCTCTAGAAACTGTTTCTTCTTTTACACATTTAGATTACTGGAAATTCGGAATAGTTTTCCAGTAAAGAAATGACTCAATTTTTTATTTCTCTGATAAATATGGCATTGTTATTCAGTCATTTTTCAGCCATGCCCAACTCTTCATGACCCCATTTTGGGGGTTTTCTTGGCAAAGATACTGAAATGGCTTGCCATTTCCTTCTCCAGGAATATGGATTATGTACTTTATAGAAGTTTTTTGAGTTGTCTCCAAAAAATCCCTCCTTATTATGGCTGATGAAACGATGTCAACATCATTGCTAGTCCTCTTCAGATGCACCTTTTGGAATGAGATTAAAAAGATATTTATAAATGAACACTTAAATTTAAGACTTTTTCCAAGTGCTCCAAAATTATGTCCTCCCAAACTCTTTCCCTCAGAATACACTTTTTTCCTTTTAATCATATGCTCTAAATAATGAGGACAGGAAAAAAGTTCTTTATCTAATAAAGGCTTTGATAGAAGAAATCTGAAGGAATTTAGGAATTAAAAAAAACAGGATATAAAAATAACGTCCTAGCTAATTCTATCCTTTAATAATTGATATATATCTTTCAGCATCAGGACAAATAAAAAGTAGACTTGGGAATCATTTCTTATATTTCTCTAATTCAAGCCCATCAGTCTGTATACAAGGGAAGTGATTAGTTTGGCTGATATAACGAAGGATTTAAACCATTTAGAAATAAGCATGGAAGTAAATTCAATGCAAAGGTGTATGTAGAACCTGTACTGGATTGCATGCCATCTTGGAGAGAGAGGGGAGAGGTGAGAAAGAGACAATTTGGAACTCAAAAACTTTTTAAACTGAGTGTTGTAAACTCAAAATAAAAAATAAATTTAAAAAAAGGAATAAACATGGATAGGAAAAATTCCTTGCTGAGAAGGAATGGCAGAAAATAAGAATGAATGGGAACACTTGGAATGGCTAAACAGGTAATAGATTGTAAATAAAACTTAAGAGCTTGAACAAAATGGAGAAGGATGGTAAAAGCCCCTTCAGGAGAAAAATAAAAAAGGATAACATTTGTAAAGAAAGAGAGAGACAAAAGCTAAAGTAGGAATAAGCTCTGGGAGGGGTTCTAGTTTGACTTACTGGACATATCTTAATTCATCGCTACTATTATGGAAAATGTTTAGCCTGAAGAAGAGAAGACTTAGATGTGCCTTCTTCAGGTATCTGAAGAAATGTCTCATAAGAAAACGATTAACCTTGTTTTGTTAGGCCACAGAAGATAAAATTAAAAATGATGGATAGAAATTACAAAAAAGTAAATTTTAGCTAGAAAAACTTTTAACAATTCAATCCACCAGACTTCCTCAGAAAGTAATGGGCTGCATTTAAAGGTGTAGGTAGACTCTGAGACTTCCCACTCTCTAAATCCATGATTCTTCTGGGGTTGCCTAAATTGACATTCAGATGCTACTTTATTACACTTACTAATATTTCATGAAAAAGTCTTCCTCCTCATAGTAACTAGTATCTAGAACAGGACTCTGCTCATAGTTGTTGTTCAGTTATGTTTGACTCTTTGTGACCTCATTTAGGGTTTTCTTTGAAAAGATATTGGAGTGGTTTGCCATTTCCTTCTCCAGCTCATTTTACAAATGAGGAAAATGAGGCAAACAGGGTTAAGTGGTTTGTCCAGTGTCACACAACTAGTAAGTATCTGAAGGAATATTTGAACTTAAGAAAAATGAGTCTTTCTGACTTCAGGCCTGGCACTGTATCCATTATACCACCTAGCTGCCCTCTGTTCACAGTAGACCCTTAGTAAATTAAGGTTCTTCTATCTCCAGAGGTCAAATTATGACAATGACAATGCATCACTCTTCAATTCTGATGAGTAGTGAAAATAGTTTCAATTAAACAATGAAAATGTATAGAGAATGATATATTAATTCCCCCAGTTAATGAAAAAAAATTCATTCATATTGATGTCATATTTGAATACCAGAAATCACTTTGACACAAAATAAGAGTAGGAAAAATAACTTCAATGTTACTAGACACAATGATTCTCTGCATTGACCAGCCACTCAAACTAGGAGACTTATTAAATTATGACTTCAACTGGAAAACTGCTGAACATATGAGAATTGTGGCCTTCTTAAATTTTAAATTTAAGGTGCCTCTGAATGAGTTAAAACCTAAAGATGAATTTTATTTGGGGTTGTGGTAGGTCTGTTCTTACAGGTGATATCATAAATACCACCAGAGAATGATTTCATTAGGAATATGATCAGTGTTCTATGTTCCAGTTTTGTAAATCCATCCAGTTCCTGGGTTATATATGTAAAATTCCTTGGGAACCTTAAAATACCATGTAAATGGTAGCTATAAATAATAATTGTTATTATAAGGTATTTCCCATGGTTTTGGGCATAGAACAAGAACTTACTTCACCATTTAATTCAATGATGAACAATTTGTCTATAACAGCTAGTTTTTAAAGCCTCATTCTCTAGGAGAGGAAGATGGAGAAACATTAACTGGCTTTGGTCAGTTTTGGTTACCGAATTATCTGATTGAATGTAGGGACCATACATATATTAACTATATTTTCCTTTACACTGATAAATTACTACAGAAAATTTGGCATTTTATTTCTCATTATTTAAGTTTCATTTTTGTCATTTTCTTGTTGTTGAAGCAAATTTTAGTGGTTGATTTGGATAAAATACTAAATTTGTTTAAGTGATAAAAGAAT
Source organism: Phalanger gymnotis (assembly GCA_028646595.1). NCBI lineage: Eukaryota > Metazoa > Chordata > Mammalia > Diprotodontia > Phalangeridae > Phalanger > Phalanger gymnotis. The sequence goes on from CM053623.1 coordinate 224,889,325, forward strand.
ATCCTTTATGACCGAGTATTCAATGTAGATTTGACTTTTCAAAAGGTAAATTAGGTATCCCAGGACAATGCCTTAATGAAATGTGTCACACATGCCCATGAAGACCAAAGAAAAGGTATGATAAATCATCTTTCATGGATTTGGGAGATTTGAAGCTCCTGTAGAAGGCCTGGAGATTCTAGGAGAGATTCTAGAAATCTTTACTCTATAAATATCTTTCCATGCTATTCTGTTCCTGTTGTGGATAAAATGCAGCCTATTTAGAGCTTAGAAAAAGAGAGATCCTGGCTGTCTGATTTCTGGCTTCAAGAGATAAGAAATGAGGTTCCAAATTCTCTGCAGGAAGAGGTCCCTAAAGGGAAATAGTCTGGAAAGAAGCCAACCCATAGGGGTGTTAGTACCTCAATCATGTCCCCATTACCAGCTTACTATACTTGAGGCTTTGGGAAATTTCACCTTGGGTGAGATCTGGGTCTGACTTTTCTTGCTCCATATTGAAAAGTTCATTCACTCTGTTTCGTCTAATACGTTCTCATCTGTCTAACTTCTCTAATTTCTATATGCTATCAGCTTGGATAAATCGGCCTATTTCCTATTCCTCTCATGTTATGTTGTCTTTTTGCAACTGACATTTGATGAGAAGTGAATCAAGCCTTTTATATATAGTTTGGGACACTCCTTCCCTGTTAAGGGACAGTAACCAGCAGCACAACTTAAACCTATCCTAAGTATTTCCTAGTCATGTAGATCACTTTTCTATGGACACTACCTATTTCCTTTGCCTTCAATTCACATCTGTTTTGTAGCATCTGGTTGAATTAGTTAGAATACTTCAAAAGTACTAGAGAAAGGTGTGTGGTGTTGCAATGAATTCCAGCCAAACCAAACCTAATGAGCCTGCCTATGTCAGTCTCATTCTTTAACAAAGCACACAGATTTTGTTTGGCCAACCAATTTTTATTTCAGTCATCCAAATATTGTCTCCTTGCTTTTTATGCAAGATTGTGTATGAGCATAGATCTCAAATCTTGTCACTCATGTTTCAGAGTCCAAATGGCTCTAGGGAAAGAATTTAAAAGCATTGTATATGGAAATACTTCCGTTTACCTATCATATCTCAGGTTTTCTGGAAAAGAGAAGGGATTCTTCTCTGTTTAAAAAAAAACTCCTGGAAGACAAAGCTATTTTATTTTGTAAAATGAATAGAATTTGTAACTCTTCAATTTAAAGTAAGCTAGGGTATATGATTTAATCTTCACAGGATAGTATTGTATTACATATGATGTTTTTATAGTCCTTTGTTGAGGATGCAAAAGGTGAAGCATCAGAGGCACAGGTGAGATGACAATTCTAGAGTTCACTTCTCCAGGACCTATATAGTTCTGCCTAAGTTACTTTTAGTAGATTCTATGTCAACTTCCAGCTCTGAGTCCATAAACTCATTTCCCTGGTAATTAATCCCACAATATCAATGCACTGTCACATGCAATGTCACAAATCATAGGTTGAAGCATTACTCAGGAGGAATAAAAATCTAAACAATGATGGCTTTAATTTTTAATACAATTTTACTTTAGTAAATAATAAAAAGTTAAAATCAATTTACAAAATCTGATGCTGAGCAGAAGAAAGATTCTTTCAGCTCTAGTGTGAGGTTTTGTTTTGTTTTGTTTTCAGAAGTTTTCCATGAGGCATCCATGCCTCAGACATATTAAAGACATATTTGCTCTAGGCACCAAAACAGTTCTGAGCCCTATAGCCTTTCTCTGTCTTTTACTGTCTTTCACCTTCCTGTCCTAACAGATCCCTCCCCACTGCCCAAATACTTGATATGCACAAAATAGTCTCTGAATTGAATTAATATATAAGTATAGAACTGTGCAGCAAGGCACTATAGCTAAACAATAGAATATAACTTTCCATTTAAAAAAAAATTGTTTCATTTTATGTTCTACTTCTATTTTTCCAAAGTAGGCTATGAATCACATTGGAGTCTTTGTGACACGAGAATAAAGAAGAAAAGTAGCAAATAGGAACTACGAAGGGATATTCCAAGGACATAAGTGCTAATAGTTATGGTTGAGGGATAAAGGAAAGGTAAAAACCCTAATCTGTCATAAAAGTTAAAAGGGAGCCTGAATGTTGGAAAGTTGTGTCTTCGATCTGCTATTATTAGTGGGTATTAGTGATGGGGCCATATCTGGGAAAGACAAGGCAGCATCTTTTTATTCATAAACTAGAAAAGTTCTGAATTTTGCTACATAATTTGATAAGTGATCTTCAAAATCAATACCATAGAGAACTGACAGAAAAAAAAATTTGATTCAATTCATCCAGCATTTATTATGTGCCAAGCAATGTTAGGCATTGAGGATACCAAGATAAAATGAAACAGTCCCTGACCCTGAGACTTTTACATTCTACTAAGAAATCAGGGTAACTAGATGGCTCAGTGGATAGAGTGCTGGTCCTGGGGTCAGGAAGACCTGAGTTCAAATCCAGGCCTCAGACTAGCTCTGTGGCCCTGAGCAAGTCACTTATCTTCTGTTTTCTTTGATCCACTGGAGAAAGAAATGGCAAACCACTCCTGTATTTTTGCCAAGAATACCCCATGGAGTGTATAGTCTGTGAAGTTACACAGAATTGGACATGATATGTAAATAGAAAGGAATTTTTGTTTTGAGATCATTAATACCTGAGGAGGATAGGGAAAAGCCTCATCTAGGAGGCAGCACTTGAGCTGAGCCTTAAAGGGAGATAGGAATTACAAGAGAAAGAAATGAGAAGGAAGAACATTTTAAGCGTGGAGAATGGAAACAATATCATATATAGGGAGTAGCCAGCAGGTCACTTTTGCTAGAACATAGAGGGATGTATTATAATCTGAAATCCTTCTGGAAAGGTAAATTAGAGTCATATCAAGGTCTTTAAATGTCAAACAGAAGTTTCAATTTATTTACTAAATATGATTGGAAACCACTGAGTATTCTTAAAAAAGAAGAGTGATCTGGGCAGTTTTGTGCTTTAAGAATGTCAGTTTAGTACAGGGGTAGGGAATCTGCAGATTCAAGGACACTTGTGGCCCTCTAGTTCCTCAAGTGTGGCCCTTTCACTGAATCCAGACTTCAAAGAACAAATCCCCTTGAAGGATTTTTTCTATAAAACTTGGAGTCAATCAAAAGTCACACCCAAGAACCTAGAAGGTCATAGGTTCCCCACCCCTGGTAGAGGATGAATTGAAGGAAACACTGGAAGTAGGGGAAATGATTAGGAAGCTATTTCAATAGTCCAGGTGAGAGTTTCTGGGAGGTAGAACTTGGATCACAGCTAAATGATTGGAAAGAAGGGGAGGGATGCAAAAGATGTTGCAGAGGTAGAAATAATAGAACTTGGCAGCTGATTGTTTTTAAGGGAGAAGAAGGGAAAGTAAAGAGTCAAGAATGACTCCTTAATGGATAACTAGAAGGACTGGGTTGCTTTTAGCAGAAATAAGAGGGGTGGGTCTGTAACCAAAATACAATTAGTTTTCAGATATCCTCGAAGGTATATACTCATCCTTAGACTATGTTTATTTTAAGCTGGCCTCTAAAGTTTGTATTGGCTTGAATTCTTTATAACAGATATTTTTTTCTGAGTGAAACTCTAACTCCTATTTAGAATCACTATGGAGATAAAGGTCAGTTTTAAAAGTATGTATTCCCTTAACCTGTGATAATGATATCTCATGTTTATATAGCTAAATGTATAAGAAAGGATTTGAACCCAGGGCTCTTGACTCTGAATCCAGCACTCTTTACCTTGAGCCACATTTTCAACTCTATCATACTTGCTCTCTAAATCTGAGGGCAGTCCAGAAAAAAGACTGAAGATCTCCATATGCTTCTCACGTAAAACTGCTTCTAGAAAGCCATAATCTGTGGTATTTCATGTAAGGGCTAAGATCATTAACTGAAGAGCTGAATGTGGGCAAAATGTAGTAAACTATAGCTATTTGTTTCCTATAAAGTAATCTTCATATTATATACAGTCTAACTTTTAATTGAAAAAAATTAAATTCAGAAGGCAGGAATTCTTATTATTAAGTTTTTTTTTTTCATAAAAATTAAACCTAGAAGTATTGCAACAATTCAGCTATCAACTGCTATGGGTGTGAAAGACCAACACAAGCCCAGCAAAAAGAACACTGCCAGCACAGTTTCTTTTGAGCTGCTTTACTAAGGAAAAGGGTTAACAATCTTATTTCAATCCAACATACAAACATCATTCATTTAGTTCAGTGGGAAAAGCCAGCACCCTTAACTTCAGAGGAAATACAAACAATTACAAACATACATTATAAACAGACCAAATACAATTCATAATTATCAAGAAACCATCAACATCTGTGTGAGCCGGGAGATTCTTAGAGCAGCTGCCCAGAGTCCTGTGCTAACACTCCTCCAGGAGCTAGAGCTTCTTGCAAATAGCTCTATTCTCTCTATTTATACACTCTTTAGCTGTCATCAAACATCATCTGAGAGACCAGAATTTAGGCTCCTACAATTGGCTTTGGTCTTAGCAACTCCCCTTAGGACCCTGAGGGCTTCATGCTCACATAGGCTTAGCACCTAGTAGATAGGGGTTTGGGCCTGGGGCTTCGCACCTAGTAAGGCTCAATCAAAGACACAATTAATTTATCATTCTAAAAGAGTAAAAATGTCCCAACTTAATTGTTATTACAAGAAGGTACTTTAGAGATTATCAAATCCAACTCATTCATTTTTCAGACCAAGAAAGAACTCAGGGAGGTTGAATGATTTACCCAAGGTGACCCCTGACAATCGGCAAAGTTGGAACGTGAACTTATGTAGCCTGGCTTCAGAGAGCGTTGTCTTTCTACTACATCACCCTAATTGCCATTCTCCATCTTATCCCCTTAGTTCTTCTCCTTTCTCTTTAGGAAAAAAAAATGGTGCCAAGAAAATAGATTATTCTCCCAAATAACGTCTACTTTCTGTAACCCATGGCTTACGGCCTCTTTGCATAAAAATCCATTCATTAATACAGAATGATTACTCAATGTCCCATGCCTACTTGAAGTAAGGAGTTGACAAGACCTTGGTCTTTTGGCTTCCAGTTTCAAAAAAGAAAACATGCAGTTCCATATTCTCTTCAGTTTCTTGGAGAGAAAAACTCTGAGAAGAAGCCAATAATGTAAGAAGACACCATTTATAGGCAAGTGGTGGCCAGGAAAGGGTGTTTAGGTTTGGGAAGATAGAGAATAGAGCCATAGTGGAATGGAGTAGAGTGGAATAGAGTAAAGTCGGTTGCCATGCCCCTTCCAGAAACAATGGTAGTTGATTTGATTATGGTTCCCAGAGCAAGAGGTGGAAAGGATTTAGGGTTAGGCACATATGTGAAGGCATATAGCAAGAAAATAGATGGCTAGATGGGGTATAAAGCACCTTTTTATACTTAAAAATGTTCTAAATATATGATTTAAACATGTTCTAGGTAGAAATTAAGTCTTCTAGTGTGGTTTGAGATGCTGACCATTTAATGCAAAAGCAGCAGGGAAAATCCTGCTTCAGCAGAGACAGGTTTTGTCATTAAAAGTGCAGCAAAATGTTTTGTAAATTAAAGCATAAATCTGTCATTCTATTTTAATTACAACTTAGCCAAAATACTTTTATGAAAATAAAAAAGTTCATTAAGGCTGAAAGTGAACCATAAATCATTCATCAATCTTATTATCTTATTATGTTCAAGGAGATACCTCTTCCCTGTAATACTAACAGTAAAGAAATAACCTCCTTTTGCATTGTAAAAGCTTTAGCAATTTCTTTTTCACAGTCTTAAATTCTCAAGAGTATCATGAGCTTTCTTTGCAGTTAATGGCATGATTATTATCTCTTCCCAGGTATGGATTTTGTCTATTTTCAAAGATGATTAAGGAAAAAGGAAAAAACATGTATATTCTAGAATATTTATAACAGTTCTCTTTTTGATGGCAAAGAACTGGAAATTGCAGGGATGCCCATCAATTGGGAAATGGCTAAACAAGTTTTGATATATGATTGTGATGGAATACTATTGTGCTATAAGAAATGATGAGCTCAATGATTTTAGGAAAAAACCTAGAAAGACTTGCACAAAATAGTGAAGAGTGAAATGATCAGAATCAAGAAAACATTGTATACAGTAACAGCAATATTGTTTAAGAACAACTTTGAGCAACTAAGTCATTTTGACTATTATGAATACACAAAAGAAAAATGAAAGACATATGAAGAAAGATGCTATCTAAATCCAGAGAAAGAATTGACAAATAGAAGTATATATAGAATTATTTTACATGTGTACCCCTATTTGTATCTAATGATAGCCATCTCTAGGCTGGGGTGGGGGAGCAAAGAAAAAGAGGAAAAAAGAAATTTACATGACAACTTTATTGAATATTTAAAAGGAATAGCAAGTTGTACATAATAGATTTCCAGTTTCATGTGCAGTAATCTCTTTTATTATACTATGTTATAAAATACTTGTTTTCTTCCATAAATTAAATAAGTTTTTAAAATTTTTTTTAAATGATGAATACTTGAATTGGCACTATCATGTTGGCATTTATAATTATGTTTGATAGCAATAACATTTACTCCACTTGGTTCTTGTGGAATTTGGAACCAAATTCAAATCTTTCTATATTTATCTGTTATAGAATTTCTATATTTATCTGTTATAGCTTTTTGACTTAAAGCAATAGAATTAAAGTGGTTTGTAAATGGGGGAGGGAGGGAAAGGACCTTAAAAGTATCTAGTCCATCCCCTATTTTTCCAGATAAGTAGACTGAGTGCCTGAGAAGTTAATTGAATGTGTAAGGTCACAATGTAGAAAATGGCAGACAAGATTTGAACCTAGGTTCTCTGATAATGAAATCCAGCCCTTTTCCCACTATATCACCTATCCTCTTCAGCTAATAAATAGAGGGATTTAACTAGATGGTAGCTAAGGTCCTGTATAGCTCTAAAATCCATAATCTATGTCTTCTCTTTAGATTGGCTTAAATAAGAAGAAACTATTCATCGTCAACAACTGTATTCACTGCATGGCCATAGCAGAGCATGGGAGATTCAAAGAGATTGTGGCAATTAAGTGAAAAATTGTGTTATAGTACTATGTAAGAATAAATTCAAGAAAATGGAAGGAGTGTGAAAAGAAAGGTTTGAAATGGAAGCTAGTTTGTTACCTATGGAGCAAGCATTCCTGAGAGCACAGTGGAAAGGATGAGTAGTTTGAGAGTCTGATGTTGGTGGAATTGGTTTGAGCAGAATGAGAATAAGGGAATGGTCATTGGGAGACCAAGGATCATGTTTAAACAATGACAGCCAGAGGTTCAGAAGCACAGGGATGGGGAGGGAAAGATGGTGTGTGTGTGTGTGTGTGTGTGTGTGTGTGATTATTGAGGAATGAGTTCAGATAGGTTATCAACATCTCTTAGGTTTCACCCTGAGGATAGAGTCCTCTCAGGATTTTAGGCAGTGGTGTAATGTGGGATGGGTGGGGAGGTGCTTATGTTGAGACAGGATGAGACAAGAGCACCAGTGAAGGGAACTTGATGGAATGGTGTTTCTCTCCTTCTCCTGAAGGCAGGCCTAGGCAAGCAATTCATGGAGAGAATGTGATAGAATGGCATTTCTCTCCTTCTGTAGGAAGAAAGCTCAATGGAAAGGTGTTTCTGCTCTTCCTGGGTAGGCAGGCCAGCCAGCCAGCCTAGGAGATGAGTAAGGAAATGTGGAATTGTGTTTTACCCCTGAAGGGAGGCCAGGCCAAGCTAGAAAATCAGCAGAGGGAATGTGATGAGAAAGGCCTTCTATATTTGATTCTGGACATAAAAATAGGGAACCACTGAAGTTTATTTAGTAGGAAAGTGACCAGTGTTTTATCAGAGTCATGGACTGAAATGGTGAGATACCTGAGGCCAACCAGCAGGCTATAACAATTGTCCAAGCATGAGGCAATGGGGACCTATGGTGGTGACTGTGTATGAGTGTAGAAAAAGAGACATATAAAAGAGACATTTGTTCCAGTAAGGCAAAATGGGCTTAGTTTAACGGGTGCCCTTGAGGAGTTCGGCTTTTGTTTACCGTGAAAGTACTTTCACCTGTTAAATGCTAAGCCCCAGGCCCAAAGCCCTATCAGGTGTGAAACCTGTGTGGGCGTACATTAATGACTTAAGAGGGGCCAACTCGGAAACCAATTGGTCTCTAGACTCTGGTCTCTGGTCGTTGAGGCAGGACTTGAGAATGCCAGAGGCTTGGCTTCGAGGAGAGGCGAGAAACTACAGCTGAAAAAATCCGAAGCAGAGCCAACCCCTGTGTGGACCCAGGAGTTCAAGCAAGGACTTGAGCCCAGTGAATATGATTTATGCCATCTTATTTTTCTGTGGCCTCCTAGTTACTCTTGTGAGGCGGGCCTACTGGGCCTGGAGGCTTGTGTTCACAATACTGGAATGGGAAGGTTGGTTCGCTAATTTGTTGCTCTGGGCCCTGAATAAATTTTTTGAATGCTTCTGCTTAGAGAATTCTGTATACCCAACGATTTCGAACCATTCAAATATATATATGATCCTTTTTGAGATCATAAATTCGGCCTTCCTACTACGACGTTGCAAAGGTAGAGGTGACAAGACTCGATAAGAAGTGGCAAGAGATTGTATTTATGAGGTGAGTTGAAGTGAGGGGTTGAGGAGTGAGGAGTTTGAAATTGCAAGCTTGGGTGACTGGGAAAGTGATAGTTCCCGCAATAATAATAGAGTAGATTTGGATGGTTTTCATTTATTACTTCGTGAAATCATAGGCTTTTAAAAATTATTATTTCCCAGTGACTTAAATGATTCTTAAATGATCTCCCCTTGACCTGTTTTCCAAATAAATTTTTAGAATATCAAATGCCTTACATTTTCTTTTTTTTAATCCTTGGATTTTATTATGTTATTTCTTCCTGCTTCACTGAGTCATGGATTTCTGCTTGGCCTGTTATAATTTTCAAGAGTCCACTGCTTGGCTAAGACCTATGAGTTTCTCTTCTAAGCTATTTATTTTTATTCTCTAGAGATTTATTTCATTTTTATTCTTATATTCATGCAGTTCTTGTGGAAAATATTTTTTCTCTCTTTTAGTTCTCTGCTTACTTTTGTTATAACTACTTACTCTTTCTAGTCTGCCTTTTGAAGCATCTAGTCTAAAGCCACACTAGTTTTTTAAATGCTGGTCAGTGTCTTTTTTGATATATGTTCATGTCTCCAACTTGATAGCTCCTGATATTCAGCTGTGTACACTGCCCTCCCAGTTGTGCTTTGGGGTAGAGTATTCAGCCATGCTTGGGTCATTTGGGTTCCTGGACTGATCTCCATCTTTAAAAATTAAACTGCTTTGGATGTCTTAAGTTCAAAGTGCTGGATCTTCCTGGCTCTATCAGTTGTTTCAGGACATCGAAGCTCTTAGGTCTTTGGGTTATTCCATTATGAGCAGTGCTGTACCACTCTGATCACCAAAACTCCCCAGGACTTCCAAGGCCCTGGCTCTAAGTTTCTGACAACCCTGTGGCTTGCTTGGGGTGTCCTCCACTCTTGTCACCTCTAGATGCAGAGTCTTGTAAGCTATACATGGGGTCTCTGTCCTCTCTCTTCTTATGCTGGAAGGCTACAGACTATTTGCCCATCCCTTTGCTGGCTTTGCTGGTAACCCTTTTTCCTCTTGCCACTGGGCTTCTGACTGACTTCTTGTGCAGTTCTGGATAGAAGTTACTTACTGTAATTTTTCATTAGATTTCTCAACTATTATTTGATCTGGTGCTAATTTTAGGTTTTTGTTGCAGTAGGTGTGTGAGAACTGGATGCTCTGTCCCATTCAGACAACCATATTGCCTGGGAACCCTAGGTCTCGTCAGCTCAATCTCTGCAACATCTCTCCTCCTTTCTCTGTCTCTATTCACAGGGCCACTACCCATATTCAGATCTTTATCATGTTTCAATTGAACTATTACAATATCCTCTTAATGAGTATCCTTGCATCTAGTTTCTCCTACTCTTATCCATCCTCCCCTTTGCTACCAAAACAATATTCCTAAAGTTTTGATACATTGCCATGTCATGCTCAATGCTCAAGAAGTATCTATGGCTCCCTATTATTTCTAGAATAAAATGCAAACTTCTTTGTCTGTCATTGAAAGCCTTTACAATTTAGCTACAACCTATCTTTCCTGTCTAATTATGCATGACTCCCCCTCACTTACTATGTGTTCTGGCCAAAGTAGCTTTTTTATTCTTCCTATGTGACTTTCCATTTCCCTTCTCTTTCCAATTTCTGGAAAACAGTCAAGGGACTCTGTTCCTTAGAAGCATCCCTTCAAGGTCCAGCCAAGTGATACAGGCCTCTCCTGATTCCCTCACTGAGTTCCACCTCTCCACCAAAATTATTTTGTATTTACTTATCTGTGAGCATATTGTTTCTTACATTAGAATATAAGGTCCTTGAGGGTAGGGACTTTCAGTTTTGTCTTTGTATCTCCAACACCTAGTCTAGTGCCTGGAATATGGTGGGTGATTAATAAATATTCACTAAATTATATTGGAATGAAAGCATTACCCTTAATAACAGGGTCTCTTTCCAGTTATCAGTATGCAGCTGAGAAAAAAGTATTTTTGGAAATAGTAGTATTTTCCTGAATGTCCCTGGAATGAGACCTGTTAGGTGTCTACCAGCTTTTCTAATTAAGGTTCTTTTAGCCTCTGAGAATCTTATGAGATATGAGAATATCTGAGAAACCTGAGTTTTTTGAGATTGTCTGCCAGCTTATGGGACCCTGTAACTCTTACTGTTGTGTTGGAGTCCCTCTAGTGGGAAGTGTATTGTTTAAGTTTCCTCTTTGGCTTGGTTTGGATTTTTCTTGGGAAATATGAAGGGGAATAAAGGGAGTTGATGGTAAGAAACAGCTGTATGGAAGAGATAGAACTTTATTTTAAAGATTAAATTATCAGTTTTGCTATTGAGAGAAAAACAATGTTCTTTTTAAGGGAGAGCGTGAAAGATTTTTGGTTTCTTTGTAATGAGAGCAGGGATAGACATTCATTTGTATTCTCTAATGTATCTTTATGTTTTGGTTAGATAATATCACATTTTTTAAAAATTAAGGACATGCATGCTTACTGGAGGGGTGGGGAAGGAGGGATACTGTGGGAGATTATGGCAACGTAAAATAACCAGAAGATATAAATAAAAATTTATTTTAAAAAATCAAGGGTATAAATTGACAATTAATTTGTTATAAATGATTTTTTTCAAATATAGTCTTCTTAACACTACTCCTGTGCATATATCATGTAAGCAATTCCTTTGTAGGAATTATTTTCTCTGGAAAATTACTAGAAAGGGATTTTTCTCTTCATTCCACTTTGGGATGTCAAGGGAAAAGCCTATTTGTTTTTTTCCTTCGCCTTGTGACAACCTGAATAATTCCTATCTGCATTATTCTTGCTTCTTTTTTCAAAGTATTTATCATGCTACAAGTTTTGCTGTTGGACATTCTTCTTCCTGCCATCCTTGATTCATTTTACATCATTTTCATTTTGTATTCATTTTGTTGTGTTTTTTAAAGGCCCATTTAATAAACATCCAAATTCTACCTTGTGATTTTGCTTACCTCCCAAAAAATTGTAGTGACATTTACATTGATAGTAATTGTCTCAGATTTGGTTTTGGATCCTCAGCATGTAGAACAGTGCTTCACACAGTAGGCATTTTATTTTTTTTAAATTTTTTTTTATTTAATATATTTAGTTTTCAGCATTGATTTTCACAAGAGTTTGAGTTACATATTTTCTCCCCATTTCTCCCCTCTCCCCCCACTCCAAGAGGGCGTACACTCTGGTTGCCCTGTTTCCCAGTCAGCCCTCCCTTCTGTCACCCCATGACCCTGGATTTTTTTTTAATTTATTTTTAATATGTTTAGTTTTCAGCATTGATTTTCACATGCGTTTGAATTACAGATTTTCTCCTCATTTCCACCCCCCCCACTCCAAGATGGCATACACTCTGGTT
>CM053623.1:224901902-224949241 GCA_028646595.1 Phalanger gymnotis
AAAAAAAAAAATCTGATAGGTGTGACATAGTACCTCAGAGTTGTTTTGATTTGCATTTCTCTAATCAAGAGTGATTTAGAGCATTTTTTCACATGACTATAGATACCTTTAATTTCTTCTTCTAAAAACTACTTGTTCATATCCTTTGACCATTTATCAATTGAGTAATGACTTATATTCTTGTAAATTTGACTCACTTCTCTATATATTTTAGAAAGGAGACCTTTATCAGAGTCACTAGTTATAAAAGTTCTTTCCCAGTTTTCTGCTTCCCTCCTAATCTTGGTTGCATTGGCTTTCTTTGTGCAAAAACTTTTCAATTTAATGTAATCAAAACTATCTATTTTTCATTTCATAATGTTCTCTATCTTTTCTTTGGTCATAAATTCCTCCACTCTCCATAAATCTGACAGATAAATTATTCCTTCCTCCTCTAATTTGTTTATAGTATCAGCCTTTATATTTAAATCATGTGCCCATTTGGACTTTATTTTGGTACATGGTGTCAGATGTTAGTCTATGCCCAGTTTCTGCCATACTATTTTCCAGTTTTCCCAGCAGTTTTTTTCAAATAGTGAGTTCTTATCTCAGAAGCTGGGGTCTTTGGTTTATCAAACAGTAGATTACTATAATCATCGACCATTCTGTCTTGTGTGCCTAACCTATTCCACTGATCTACCCCTCTATTTCTTAGCCAGTACCAAGTTTTATGACTGCTGCTTTATAATACAATTTAAGATATGGTTAGGCCACCTTCCCTAGCATTTCTTTTCATTAATTCCCTTGATATTCAGTACCTTTTTTATCTAGATGAATTTTCTTATTTTTTCTAGCTCTGTAAAATAATTTTTTGATAATTTGATTGGTATGAAAAAAATTAATTGGTATGGCACTGAATAAGTAAATTAATTTAGGTAGAATTTTCATTTTCATTACATTAGCTCAACCTACCCATGAGTAATTGATGTTTTTCCAATTATTTAGATCTGATTTTATTTGTGTGAAAAGTGTTTTGTAATTGTGTTCATATAATTTCTGGGTTTGTTTTGTCAGGTAAACCCCCAAATATTTTAAAATATCTACAGTAACTTTAAATGGAATTTCTCCTTCTATCACTTGCTATTGGACTTTGTTAGTAATATATAGAAATGCTAATTATTTATATGAGTTTATTTTATATCTTTGCAACTTTGCTAAAGTTGTTTATTATTTCGAGTAGTTTTTTTTTAACTTGGTTCCCTAGAATTCTCTAAGTATATTATCATATCATCTGCAAAGAGTGATAATTTACTTTCTTCTTTGCCGACTCTAATTCTTTCAATTTCTTTTTCTTCTCATTGCTAAAGCTAATGTTTCTAGTACCATATTGAATAACAGTGGTGATAAAGAATATTCTTGGTATACCTCCAATCTTATTGGAAATGCATCTAGTTTATCCCCATTATATGTAATGATTGTTGATGGTTTTATGTAGATGTTACTTATCATTTTAAATAGATGTTACTTATCATTTTATTCCTATGCTCTTTAATGTTTTTTAATAAGAATGGGTTTTGTATTTCGTCAAAAGCTTTTTCTGCATCTATTGAGATAATCATATGTTTTTGTTAGTTTTGTAATTTATATGATCAGTTATGCTGACAGTTTTCCTAATACTGAACCAGCCCTGCATTCTCAGTATAAATCCTACCTGATCAAATGTATTATTCTCATATTGCTGTCAACATTACTCAGGAGGAGTGATTGTTAAAGAGAAAAGACCCCCAAAATTTTCTGTCCATTGCAGAAAGGAAAATTCTTTTGGGGGGCTTTTGCCCTGATTAATGAGGCAAAACTCAGGACAAAGAGAATTAAAAGGAGTTTATAATAAGTGTATCGAGGTGGCAACACATTTGACAGGCTGAACACTGGAGATAAGCAAATGGCCAGCTTTAATTGGTAACTTTCATAATGAGATAAAGACAATTCAGATTGGTCAGCAGCAGCAAAAAAAGGGTTGGCTCCTTACATCTTAGTTCCTCCCTAAGATAGCAAGAGTAACAATTTTCAGGTAGGAATAAGTGACAAAAAGCAGGTAATACAGAGGGCTGCCTTGGTGTCGCCTTCCTCAACAGAGACTCCTCCCAACACTGATTGATAAGCAGGACTGGAAACAATGGTCACTGAGTCAACATAACTTTTGATAATGACTCTTATTTGGGGATAACCATATATATGGAAATGACTGAATGAGAAAACAAAATATAAATGGTTCATCACCACATTCAGTCTTCACCTTTATCCTCAACTGCATCATCCTAATTTCTATTGCTTGTGTAAAATCCATTTGAGCAAGCATTAGCGCTGTAAGCCAAGGTATTTATACTCACAACACTAAACAAGTACACTGTGGATCACGAATCATAATCCCACATTTCTATCATGTTATAAAGTTGAATAAACTTAGATACACTTAGATACAGAATCAAAATTTCATATATCACCCAAAGAGATAAACATTGTTAAATAGATTGTATATAAAAACTAAGGCATGTCACAGATCAAGTCATTTAGAGGGCTCACCATGTACTCGTTTTAAAGGGAGATTTACATATTAGCAAGGTCACCAAGAAAACTCAGTAAACATAAATACTATGAAACAAAACACCCAAAGCAATACAATAATGCAAATAACTTCAATCTTCTTTGTAACCTGGTAACCCACTCCCAATGTTAAGTAAAGAAGCACATTTCATCTTGAGTCCCAGATGTCTTGTGCAATTACCTAGTCCCTGGAAATGTCTTTGCTGGACTTTCTAAAGATGACCTTTTCCTCAGAGAGCTCTGGAGTAGCCTCTTTCCAGTGCATTGGCTTCTCTGGCTCCAAGTCACCTGCAGAAGCCCAGGTGATTCTATAAAAATCTTTTGCAAAACAGATCTCAATGCAATTTAGTACACTCTTCTAAATTTGCTTTTCCCAATAACTAGGCCATGTGGTGAAAACTAGAGCAAGCCTCGTGGTTCTAATCCTATTGACAACAGAGCTATAAGAAGAACATCAATTTAGGAATCCATAGCTCACTTGAAACTTCAGAAAATCCCTCCTTAGGAGTAGAATCTAATCTCATATGGATGAAAACAATTTTTTCCTGGCCATGAAGCTGGCTGAAGCAGGTGCTGTGGACCATTTAGAGCTTGGTCGGAAACAGAAGACACCAAGGTCATCCAAATGCATCCTGGGCCATTGCCAGTCATCCTAATTTTTATCTTGCCCCTAGACTAGCATGACTCTGGAAGAGAGAATGAGGCTGATGACTTTATGCAACTCTGACTTTCTTAAATCCAATTCATTTGCAAGTCAAGACATCACCCATGATGCCATATAGTTAACAGTATGCATGGTAAGTAGATGCTTTTCATCCTTTGGTTCTACATTACACAGTGGCTTTAAGATGCTTAATAACAAACAACAAAAGACTTGGGATGGTATGTGTAAATATAACAATCCCAAATCGTATATAGAGAATAATTTGTATGAAGCAAATTGTCTGTGGTAAAACATGTTCAGTCATTAACTATGTCCAAATGGATATAAACATAGACTACTACTCCCAGAAGTCCTTTAAGCAATGGGAACATGTTTAAGATAAGTCTTAAGTAGTTTATACACATTTCAGAATATGCTATACAAAGAGGTTCTAATACCAGATTAAATAGCAACCCTAAGTAAAATCAGATATCCCAGTAAGGTAATACAAGACAGCTCATAAGTTACTGTCCACTAAGACAATCAATTGCACTGAACTTCTACTACTTAAAACAAAAAACAGAAGAGGTTCCTGACTTTTACCTCAAAAATAATAGATTTATATCTTTGTTTCATAAGCCACTTGATCTTTGTCAAATTATTCCCATATCATTCTGAAAGAATGAGATATTGCAAGGACTTAAGCTTATACATATATAACAAGTACAAGCCCTAATTTAACTCTTGCTTCAGCCCTGGAATGATTACAAATTTAAATAAAAAACATCAAGATGTTTCTCACTCAAGTAATTCAGATATCTTACTAGTAATCTAATAACTAATAGATTCAGTACTGTAATAACAAACTTCCATTGTTCACCTCCCCTGATAATAGCAATTTGCCATGAAAGGAAGAAATATAGTTATAATGATATTAAAACTGGCCCTCCAGTTCTAAGGGCACAGAATGACTCAACAGAGGTATACCAAGATAAAGTATCTTTTAGCTCTGTTTGATTCCAGGTAAGAGTCACAGTTAAGTTACTGGCAAAGTCCCACTTTATTTACAGGGTACCAAAGCCAGACTTAGGAGTTATCAGGTGGGAGACATTCCTGTTCAAAAGGAAGTAACATAATAGGGAAACTGAGTCATGAGTATCCTACCTTCAGCCATTCCAAGGTTGTCTTCTCAGCCTTTCCCAGACATAGAAATACCACCTGTTCCTAGACTGCGCTCCCTCTGGGCAGCACATGGTAACTCCCTTGAATAGTAGCCTGATGGCCTCATGATAATGCAGATCTGAATATCTAAAAACAAAACTCAGAATAATATGAAATCACATTCCCACAAGATTTTATCTCAAATAGCAAGTTTCACTAAACACAATTTAGGGATAAGTTATTATTCCTTTCATGGTGTTGCAATAATAAAATTTACTGATATCCTTTTCTTCCTTTTCTTCATCTTCTTCTAGAATCTAAACTCATCTTGGTATAAAATGTATCACTAGAAATCAAGAAAATAGTTACATTCTGGAATTCCACAGAGATTGTGAATATATGATAATTTATTCAAAGCCCTACAAAAACAACAATGGCCAACTGCTGTAAACATCTAAACTAATAGATATCCATCTCTATATATTCATTCCTTAAGGCAAAAATAAACCTTCTAAGACTGGAGTTTGTTAAGACTAAGTTGATTCAAGATATAGCTTCAATATAAGCTATTCTGGGTATTTATAACCTCCACAAGTCATAAGCAAATAACCTTAGATGAAACTCATTCTACATTATAAGCAGGCTTGAAAATTTCATCCTCATTTAGTGCAAGGAATGTTTGTATCCCAGTTACTTATTAGAAATTCCACAACACAATAAGCTCTTGTGCAGGGTTGATAATGACCAACTAGTCCCAAGAAACCTTGTAAGTTTGCAAAGGAGATTTTACAAGGTCTTTTCTGTACCTTTTCCCAAACAGTAATAAATTATCAATTTTGCCTTTAAAGTTTAGCCATGCAAATACTTGATAGGTTTTAACATTATGACAATAACCCCAAATAACTTAATTAACAATCTTATAACTTTCAAAAGTGATAGCCAAATAATTTTAGGTGATACTTTTTCAGTAGTATAGGCAAACCTGAAAGTTTCCAGTTTCTTAGACTAGAGCACTTCAGAATATTACAACACATGGTCAACAAGGCTAATAAAATAAATAACAGTTTTCAAAAACTGTTCACCAAATTCACAATATCATAAACAATATTATGGATTTGAAATGTGAGACAAAACCCATTGCCAGCCAGGTGACCTCAGTTCATTTGAATATATTTCCAAATTACCTTACAGAGATTCATTTATCTTATCATCATTAGAATTGTATACTGATCATATTTAAAACCCCATATAAGTTATCAACTATGAAGCAATTACATACAATTAAAGACACTCTGTTAAGCATGTTATAATTCTGTGATCTTCACAACAACTGTGGAAGGTAGGTGCTATAAAAGAGTGGACTTAAAATAAGTGCAGAAGCTGGCTGGCTCCTTACCTTGTATTGCCTTGACCCATCTCACTTTCACCCATAGCTGCTGGGGGGTGGGGGTTAGCAGGATGTGATGAACCTGGGTAATACTTCCAAGTTTTCTAGGTGGGCTACAGGGTGCCCAGAGACCAGGGCCATTGCCAGTGAGGCCTGCTGTAGCTAATACTTTCCTTTTACCAGGGGTGGGAGGGTGAACTCAAAGAGGGGGAGGGGAGGGTGACTCAAATCCTCTACCATTCTTCAGCTCTCTCTTCTCTTAATCTGATCTGGGATGAAGGGGGCTAACAGGAAAACCCAGAGCTGTTTGAGTCCTGGAACTAGGATACTGTCTTGACTTCAAGGAAGGGAGTGGGGGAAGGGAGTGATTGAAATTGTAAGGAGGAGTTTCAAAACTGAACAATCAATGTCAAAACCTCCAGAATCTGTTAATATGTTTTTAACTGCTCTAATTTTTCATTGTATCCTTAGCCTGGTCAGAAATGAGACTGTAGGAAGAAGAAATAGAACAGATGAACAGACAGGGTGATACATATAATTATGGGAGAAATCCAAAAGCTCAGAGAAGCTTGTCAGAAATCCTTGTACAAATCAGACAATTTTTCTTGGTCCTCTAGTCTGGATCACATGGAGGCTTGGCAAAAAATTTTCCTTTTTAAGGTCTTGGTGACCAAGCTTTTTCCAGTTCTAACCTAGGGGCAAATCTCAGGGAGGTGCAACTGGATCTGGCTGTGAAGCTGAGGATTTGGGGGCCATGAGGCCAGAAAAAAAGAGGCATCTGGCAGGCACAGGCCTGAGGACTAGGAGTCCCTTTGTGAAGGAGGATCCCAGGATATAGAGGGTGTAAGCCTCAGGAAACCAAAAAGCACCTGAAGTTTTCACAATTGCCTAGCATCCTAGAGAATCAAGAGAATTGGGCATACCCTGGAACATCCCCTATGCAGTAGAAGGTGTGCCCAGATACAAGAGAGCCTCTCAACCAACTGACCCAAATAAAGCCTCAGAGCATCAGGCTTTTAAAAAAAAGCACTTCCAAGCCTTCCTAGGTGCTTGAAGAGTGACTCTGGACTACAGGAGCAAAAATGGGATAGAGAGAGAAGAGATTACATACCTTCCAGTCTTGACTGGAGAAGGGCTTGAGGAGAGGGTATTCCCCATAACAGGGCCACCAAAATGTTTGGTTTGGGATTCTGAGAATGCTGAGATGTCAGGGTACAGGATGGTGTCCGCCTGGAATGAATTCACACACTCAAACCTTTTTCCAGTCAAGGGGCACTTTATTGTAATAGAAGCAATAGAACCAATAGAAGCAGGCAAGATTCTTAGGGAATCTGCTGTTTTACCATTTCTTTCTCCAATTCATTTTACAGATGAGGAAACCAAGGCAAACAAGATTAAGTGACTTGCCCAAGGTCATGCAACTAATAAGTGTCTGAGGCCAGATTTGAACTCAGGACTTCCTGACTATAAGCCTAGTGTTTAGTGAACTACCTAGCTGCCCTGGTGAATCAATTAAGGAAGTGTAAAAAGATTGCACTCTACAATTGAAGGAATAAGCATAGACAAAGAAGAAACAAAAGTTTCACTTTTTGCAAATGATATGATTATAAAGTTAAGAATCCTAGAAAGTAAACTAAAGAATTAATTAGAGCAATTCACAACTTCAGCAAAGTTGGAGAATGTAATGTAAATCAATATAAATCATTGCACTCTATGAATTTAAGGTGGCAGAATATTAAGAAAACTATAGACATAATAGATCATATTGGTAATAAGAAAAATAAAAGTCATATGTTTATATCAATAGAAACAGAAAAGGCTTTGACAAAATAGAATAGCCATTTCTATTTTAAAAAAACTAGAAAACATAGAAATAAAGACATTTTATTAACTTGGTAAATAATTCACATCTAAAACCAAGAGGTGGCATTGTCTGTAATGAAGATAATCTAGAATCCTTTCCTATAGGCTATTCAATGTCAATACTATTTGATAGAGTTCTAGACAGGATAACTACGGAAATAAGAAAAGAAAACAAATTGAAGGAATAAGCATAGACAAAGAAGAAACAAAAGTTTCACTTTTTGCAAATAATATTATTGTAAATTTAAGAACCTTAGAAAGTAAACTAAAGAATTAATTAGAATAATTGACAACTTCAGCAAAGTTGTAGGATGTAATATAAATCAATAGAAATCATCAGCATTTCTTTTTATTATAAACAAAACTCAACAGGAAGTGATAGCATTGTCCTTGGGAACTAATCCAAGTCACCTTCATAGAGAGACTTTCTAAAGTCTTTTCAAAAACATTTATTGCTGTTCATTTTGTGACTGGCATTCCTCATAAGGAAGGGCTACATTCATTTGTAAAATCTTATGAAGAATGACAATAGATGGTTATGAGCAGCATCATTCTATAAAACAGAAAGAAGCAATAAAGGGTAAAATCAGTTTAAAAGAAAGCTTGGCAAGAAATCCAACTAACAAAGTCATCCAAGGGCATTAAAAATGAAAATGGAAGGACTACAAACTGAAGAGAAATGGAAAATATTTGGAAAAACAATCTGTTTTCTTCATCAAGGATAGTGGAAGCAACCACCAGTTAGTCGGTCCCTAACATCAGAGTCTAAGATATGTTTTTCATGGAGTTACAAATTATGCTAAAGAGACAGAAAAGAAAAACAGCTTGTTTTGGAACAAATATATAGAGAAAAGACGCATGCTGAAAGTGATAGAATTACAAAAGAATTCAGGGACTAATATATAAGGTGTCTGAAAGTAGAGAAGATGCCAAAGGCATGGAAAAAAATCCAAAATTTTAATAGTACTTTTTAAAAGGTGACTAAGAAAACATCAATAAATACCAAACTACATGTTGACTCAATCTAAATATGGTGATGATTAAAAAGTTTCGAGAGACATAATTTCTAGGTAATTTAATTATTTTATTAATAAGGCCAGCAGGTTTTAATAAAAGGACATTCATTTGAACATCTCTTTTAGATTAAAGACCCCTAATAGCAGTGGGATCACAGTTTATATGCCCTTCAAAGAGTAGGTGTTCCTGGGGGATGGCAATCAACTGGGATTGGTTAACACAATGGGGGGTGTGGGCTATATTAAAATGAGGGTCTTGGGGTACATGACTTAGGTCACTTAAATCTTGGTCAAAGAGATATCACCTGTCTTGATAATAGGGAAAATTAACCTTTCCCCAGACCTCTCTGAGCAAACACAATGAGCAGGAATACACCCATTAACCCAAATTTAGAATTTCCTTTATTGTCTGATTAGATCTTGGCCTGGGTAAATCTTTAACAGACACTGGTTGGGTTCTGGATGAGGAATTAGAAAAGCAGAAAAACCTTGGCCCTAATGCAATAATTAGTTATTAAATATAAGAGAGAAATATTCATTTCTCACACTACACAAAATCATCACAAAAGTCAATTCTATAGGAATCAAGATCATCCTTGATGAGGCTTAGCAGGGAACAAATAGGCTTCCACAAGTGATATTCAAAACAAATCACATTCTTATTATTTCACAATTAACTGAAAGATGTAAATAATATAAGATCCCAATGTGCTCATTGTTTGTTGTTTAAAAAATGCATTTGATTTACTGGAACAAAAGACCACTTTACACACTCTTTCACAGTAATATTTTTCCCATCTATACATCAATACCATCCAAGAGTCCTTGGAAAATGTAACAATAGAAATAATTGTTTAACGATGTTCTGATAATAAGAACAAAGAACTGTTTGCTCACCAAAGGTATTTGTCTTGTGGTAGAGGGAATTCTGCTCAGAGTCAAGTTTGAGGAGAGATCACCTATGGATGCTGAAGTCTTCTAAATACTCCTGTTTGTGTTGACTGCAAGGTCCACAACACTGATGAGTCTCCTGGAAGAAATCTTTAATTAGGCGGAGCCAAGATGGCACTGTGAAAGGAAGGAACTACTGGAGCTCTCTCACAAATTTTGTCAGATACATCTAAAAACATGAAACTGAGCAGATTTGAGAGAGTTAGAAGCCACCAATAGACTGAGAGGGGTAGGAGCACCAGGCACGCGGAAAGGCACCAGACCAAACCAATAGGGAACAGCAGAGGAACCCAGCTAGTGCACAGGTCTGGGAGATCACTGGGTGAGCAAAATGCCAGAGCAGGAACAGGCCCAGGGCAGAAGTACTGACTACAGCTATGAAAGAACCCCAGACCTCTCAGCCCAGGACGGGAATCTGTCAGAGCTATGGGAGACACCAGCACAGAGCCTGCAGCTGAGGGAACAGCTAGCTTGCAGGCCTCCAACCCACAGTATAGCCTTCTGTAGAGCAGTACTGGGGAAGGGGAGACTCCTAGCAACCACACCACCCCGCCCCCACACCACCAGAGGCCATAGCACATAAAGCCAGTGAGCAGGCCCACAGATTCCAACACAAAATACTTGGGACAGAGCCCCCTGAGCCCCAGAAGCAGAGATCCATTTTAAAAGCCAAGAGGGAAAAAACACCATTGAAAAAACACACTAAAAAGCCAAAGACCATGGATTCCTCTTATGGAGACAGGGAAGATCAAAAACCAATTCAGAAGAGGACAACATGGACACTATACCCTCATCTGAAACTTCAAAAGGGAAATTGAACTGGTCTCCAGACCAAAAACCATTCCTGGAAGAACTCGAGAAGGACTTTAAAAACCAAATTAGGGAAGTAAAAGAAAAAATGGAAAAAATTTGCTGATGAAAACAAATTTTTAAAGAGTAAAATCAGTGAAATGGTTAAGGAGAATCAGAATATAAATGGAGAAAATGTTTCATTAAAAAGTAAAATCAACCAAATGGAAAAGGAGATAGAAAGGCTAAAGGAAGAAAACAATACATTAAAAATTGGAATCAGGCAAGTAGAAGCTAATGACTCCATGAGACATCAAGAATCAGTCAAACAAAATCTAAAGAATGAAAAAATAGAAGAAAACGTGAAATATCTGATTGGAAAAACAACTGAACTGGAAAATATATCCAAGAGAGACAATCTAAGAATTATTGGTCTACCTGAAAGCCATGATGAAAAAAAGCCTGGAAAGTATCTTCCAAGAAATCCTTAAGGAAAATTGCCCCAAGGTCCTAGAAGCAGAGGGTAAAATCATCATCAAAAGAATCCATCAATCACCCACTGAAAGAGATCCCAAGTTCAAAACTCCAAGAAATATTATAGCCAAAATTCCAGAACTACCAGGTCAAGGAGAAAATACTGCAAGCTGCTAGAAAGAAACAACTCAAATATAACAGAATTACAGTCAGGGTCATGCAAGATCTTTCAGCTTCTACATTAAATGACAGGAGAAATTGGAATATGATATTCTGTAAGGCAAAGGAGGTTGGAGTACAACCAAAGATCAACTACCCAGCAAAATGGAGCATAATTTTCCAGGCAAAGAGATGGACATTCCATGAAATAAGGGAATTTCAGACCTTCCTGATGAAAAGGTCAGAGCTCAATGGAAAATTTGATCTTCAAACACAAAACTCAAAAGAGACATGAAACAGTAAACCAGGAAAAAAACCCTAGTTACTCAATAAGGTTAATTAGTTACATCCTTATATAGGATTATTTTGTTTTATATATTTCATACATATATATATATGTATATATATATATACACATGCATGTCAATCTTGAGAATAGCACAGTTATTATGACAATTGAAAGGGATATTCATAGACTGCGGGTATCAGTATAAAATAACTGATGTAATGATAAAAAATATAATTAAGAGATATAAAGGGATGGTTATGGGAGAAGAGGTAAGGAGGTTGTAGAAAAGGGTATATTACATCACATGAAGAGGCACAAACACATATTATAGTAGAGGGAAAGAAGGGAGGGAGAAGAGCAGTATTTGAGATTTACTCTCATCATATTTGGTTCAAGAAGGGAATAACATACTCTGATAAGTATAAATAAAACTTGTCCTAAGGCAGTAGGAGAGGAAAGGGGAAAAAATAGAAGGGGTGGTCAGAAAGGAGGGAAGAAGTAGCAAGGGAAAAAAGGTAAGATAAGGGAGGGCAATCAAGAAGGAGGGTAAACTGAGGAAGACAGTGGTCAAAAGCAAAACTTTGTTGAGAAGTGGAAGGGGAAAGAGAGAAATAAAAGCATAAATGGCAGAAATAGGGTGGAGAAAAAGGCACAGATAGTAATCATAACTGTGAATGTGAATGGGATGAACTCTCCCATAAAAAGGAAGTAGATAGAAGAATGAATTAAAAACCATAATCTTACAATATGCTGTTTACAAGAAACACATTTGAAATGGGGGGGGGGGATTTACACATAGGGTAAAGGTAAGAGGCTGGAGTAGAATATATTGTGCTTCAGCTAAAGCAAAAAAGCAGGGGTACCAATGCTAATCTCAGACAAAGTAAAAGCAAAGATAGATCTCATTAAAATAGAAAAGGAAGGACATTATATCCTGCTAAAAGGCTCTGTAAACAATGAAGTAATATCATTATTTAACATATATGCACCAAGCAGTACAGCATGCAGATTCTTAAAGGAGAGGTTAAAGGAGTTACAGGAAGAAATAGACAGTAAAACTATAATAATGGGAGACCTCAACTTCCCCCTCTCTGAACTAGATAAAGCTAACCTCAAAATAAACAAGAACGAAATTAAAGAGGTGAATAGAATTTTAGAAAAGGTAAATATTATAGACCTATGGAGAAAACTTAAATGAGGATAAAAAGGAATTTACTTTTTTTCTCAGTGGTATATGGAACATACTCAAAAATTAACCATATACTAGGGCATAAAAACCTCACAACCCAGTGCAGAAAGGTAGTAGTCAAAGCATCTTTTTCAGATGATGATGCAATAAAAATTATTTGTAATAAAAAAATCATTAAAAAATAAACTAAAAATTAATTGCAAACTAAATAATCTAATTCTAAAGAATGACTGGGCCAAAGAACAAATCATAGAAACAATTAATAAGTTCATTCACGAGAATGACAATAGTGAGACAACATACAAAAACCTATGGGATGCAGCAAAAGCAGTTCTTAGGTGAAGTATTAAATCTCTAAATGCTTACATGAATAAAATAGAGAAAAAGGAAATCAATGAATTGGGCATGAAACTCAAAAAGCTTGAAAAAGAACAAACTGAAAACCCCCAAATTAGAAACACTGAAAATCAAAGGACAGGTTAACAAAACTGAAATCAAGAAAACTATTAAATTAATAAATACAACCAATAATTGATTTTATGAAAAAAAAACCCAATAAAATTGATAAACCTTTGGTCAATTTGATTTAGAAAAAGAAAGAAAACCAAATTACCAGTATCAAAAATGAATAAGGTGAATTCACCTCCAATGAAGAAAAATTTAAAACAATAATTGGGAATTATTTTGCCCAATTGTATAAATTTGACAACATTAGGGATACAGATGAATATTTACAAAAATATAAAATTTTAACAGAAGAGGAAGAAAAATACCTAAATAACCCCTTCTCAGAAAAAGAAATTGATCAAGTCATCAGTGAACTCCCTAGGAAAAAATCTCCAGGGTCAGATGGTTTTACGTGGGAATTCTATCAAATATTTGAAGAACAATCAATTCCCATGCTTTTTAGACTATTTGAGAAAATAGGCAAAGAAGGAGTCCTACCAAATTCTTTTTATGACACAAATATGCTACTAATACCCAAACCAGGAAAAACCAAAACAAAGAAAGAAAATTATAGACCAATTTCCCTAATGAATATTGATGCAAAAATTATAAATAAAATATAAGCAAATAGATTGCAGCAACTTATCACTAGAATAATACACTACTACCATGTAGGATTTATTCCAGGAATGCAAGGCTGGTTCAATATTAGAAAAATTATCATCATAATTGATCATATCAACAGCAAAAGTAGCAGAAAACACGTCATTTTAATAGATGCAGAAAAACTCTTTGACAAAATACAACACCCATTCCTATTAAAAACACTAGAAAGCATAGGAATAAATGGAGTCTTCCTCAAAATTACAAATAGTATCTACCTAAAACCATCAACAAGCATTATTTGTAATGGGGATAAGCTAGATGCATTCCCAATAAGACCAGGGGTGAAACAACGATGTCCATTATCACCCCTATTATTCAATTTTGTACTAGAAATGTTAGCTTGAGCAATAAGAGAAGAAAAAGAAATAGAAGGAATTAGAATAGGCAAAGAAGAAACTACATTATCACTCTTTGCAGATGATATAATGATTTACTTAGAGAATCAAGTAAAAAACTACTTGAAAAAATAAACAACTTCAGCAAAGCTGCAGGATATAAAATAAACCCACATAAATCCTTAGCATTCCTATACATTACTAATGAAACCCAACAGCAAAAGATAGAGAAATTCCATTTAAAGTTACTGTAGACACTATAAAATATTTGGGAGTCTATCTGCCAAGACAAAGCCAGGGCCTATATGAACATAATTATGAAACACTTTTCACAGAAATAAAGTCAGGTCTAAATAAATAGAAAAGTGTCAGTTACTCATGGTTAGGCTGAGCTAATATAATAAAAATGACAATTTTACCTAAATTAATTTACTTATTCATCACTATACCAATCAAACTACCAAAAATTATTTTACAGAGCTGGATAAAATAATAACAAAATTCATCTGGAAAAGCAAGAGGTCCAGAATATCTAGGAAACTGATGAAAAGAAATGCTAGGGAAGGTGGCCTAGCCATATCAGATATTAAACTGTGCTATAAAGCAGCAGTGATCAAAACAACTTGGTACTGGCTAAGAAACAGAGTGGTGGATCAGTGGAATAGGTTAGGTACACAAGACACAGTAGTTAACAATTATAGCAATCTAGTCTTTGATAAACCCAAAGAATCCAGCTTCTGGGTTAAGAATTCACTATTTCACAAAAACTGCTGGGAAAATTGGAAAATAGTATGGCAGAAACTGGGCATAGACCAGTATCTTACACCATATACCAAAAGTCAAAATGGGTTCATGATTTATGTATAAAGGCTGATACTATAAGCAATTTGGGAGAGCAAGGAATAGTTTACCTATCATATTTATGGGAAAGGAAAGAATTCATGACACAACAAGAGATAGAGAGCATTACAAAATGCAAAATGGATAATTTTGATTATGTTAAATTGAAATGTTTTTTATATAATTAAAGCCAACACTACAAAGATTAGGATGGAAGCAGAAAATTGGGAGAAAATCTTTACAAGTCATGTCTCTGATAAAGGTCTCACTTCTAAAATATACAGTGAACTGAGCCAAATTTACAGAAATACACATCATTCCCCAATTGAGAAATGGACAAAGGATATGAACAGGCAGTTTTCAGAGGAAGAAATTAAAGATAAATATAGGTATTTGAAAAAATGCTCTAAATCACTACAGATTAGAGAAATGCAAATGAAAACAATTCTTAGGTACCATATCTCTCCTGTCAGATTGGCTAAAATGACAAAACAGGAAAATGATAAATTCTGGAGAGGATATGGGAAAATTGGAACATTATTACATTGCTGGTGCAGTTGTGAACTGATCCAGCCATTCTGGAGAGCAATTTGGAACTATGCCCAAAGGGCTATAAAAATTTTCTTACCCTTTCACCCAACAATACCACTTCTAGGGCTGTATCCCAAAGAGATCACACAAGTGGGAAAGGGACCCCTATATACAAAAATATTTATAGTGGCTCTTTTGGTAGTAGCAAAGAATTCAAAATCAAAGGGATGCTCATAAATAGGGGAATCGCTGAACAAGTTGTGGCACATGAATTTAATGGAATACTATTGTGCTATAAGAAATGGGGAAGATACGGACTTCATAATAACCTGGAAAAACCTACATGATATAATACCGAGTGAGCAGAGCAAAACTAGAAGAACGTTATACACAACCACAGATACATTGATTCTGTGATGACTAACCTTGATAGTGTTGGCTCTTCTCGGCAATACAAGGTTCAAGGACAACTCCAAAGGACTCATGATGGAGAGAGCTATCTACATCTAGAGAAAGAACTATGGAGTCTCAATGGAGACTGAGGCAAACTATTTGCTCTCCTTTTTTTCTTTTGGTTTTTTTTTTCTCTTTTGTTTTTTTTGGGGGGTTTTTTTGGTTTTGTTTCTTCTTTCTCATGACTCATTCCATTGTTCATAATTCTTCTTTACAACTTGACTATTGTGTAAATAAGTTTAATGCAAAGTTATATAAAGAAGATATATTGGATTCCATGCCATCTGAGGAAGGAGAGGGGAGGGGACAGAAGAAAATCTGGAACTCAAAATCATGCAGAACTGAGTGTTTTAAGCTAAAAATAAAAAATTTTAATTTTAACAAAAGAAATCTTTAATTATTTAAAAGATTTTGGCCTGTATATCTATAAAAGAAAGACCAAGTAGATTTAGACTGATACCATATAGGGCAAGATTTCTTAATCTGGTTTCTATAAAATTGTTGTCTTTTCAAAATATTTTGATAACTATGTTTCATTATAATTGGTTTCTTTTTTAATCAAGCATATTTTACTTTATTTCATACATTTAAAAACATTATTCTGCAGTGAACTCGTGGTTCATTATACTGCCGAAGCAGTCCATGACACAAAAAATTGTTAAGAACCTCTTCTATAAAGTTTGGCCAACAGTATGCATATATGGAAAAGAGAATACAAATTGACAGCAATCAAAAATGAACACGAGATTAACAGACTGGATTGCTTTCAGCAAATTGTTAAGCTGTTTTACTGCCTCCAAACATCTCATGAAATCAAAGGTCCATCCTTTCAATACTAATGTTCTGCCAGTATTGTTACATGGCAGAGAGATTTGGAACACCACTGTCTAAAAAACTAAAAGTAAGTATCTCACAGAAGGTAATAGAGAAGTGTATTGTGAGTATGAGAAGGCTGCAACTTAAAAATTATGAGGAACTCCAAAGAATAAATGTAAAGAATGACATCAAGGAATCAGATAATAGGAAGAGAAGATGGACAAGTCACATAGCAAGGGATGACATATGATGGGTCAGAGGACTTAATAAGTATCCTAATGTAAGAAGATAAAGGAAGGCCTCTAGCCAGTTAGATGAATCCTCTACAGTGTACTTTTGGAAGAAAATGAACATGACTTTTTCATATTTCATGGGATACACAAACATGTTTGTGGTCCGCATCATTGAAGGGAACTCCTAATTTGATGAGATTATAATTCATTGAGTATTTGTGTATTTAAGAATTTCTATTCTAAAGAGGTTGATACCTGGGACAAAGAATTTCCTGTTAGAGCTTCTCTTTTTTTGTCAAACCTCTGAAGAGAACTGAACAAATACTCCTTAAGCGAAAAATCTGGAAGGGTTCCCCTTACCACCTTCAGAGGACTGTTATTGTACCTATGGCTAAGGAAAGGCTACTGTCCTTTTCAAAAAAACTATTATAAAGCTCAAAATCTTTGAACTGAAAGATAATGGTAGAGCCCACTGTTCTCATGAGAAAGAGTTAACACTATACCCATAAGGCTTAGGCTGAACCCAAAAGCTGGAAGCTGAAGGACTATCTGACAGATTCTACATTACCAGCAGTGAGGAACAGGCTCAGGGGGGTACAGGATGACATCACCAGAAGACCTCAGCAATCCTGCAGTCATTTAACAGACAATTATAAAGCTCCTATTAATTGCTAAGTGCTAGGGATAGTGTTAAAAGGAAAATTATTTGTTCAGGCTTTCACCCTGATTAATGAGGCAAAGAGGACAAAGAGAATTAAAGGGAGTTTACTAAAAGTACATTAAGGTAGCAACATGTTAACATGATCACTGGAAATCAGCAAGGGTTTCAAGTTGGGGCTTGCTTTTATTGATAACTCCTATAATTCAGATAGGTCTTCATCAGCAAAAGAGGACGGGCTATTGCATGTCAGTTTCTCTCCAACATAGCAAAGATGTGACAATTTGCCAGGTATAACAGTTAGGGGGTGACTTGGTGTGACAACAATGTTTCTAGCAGCTGCTGTGGAGGTGAAAGACCAACAACAATAGCACAAAGGAGGGCTGCTAGCACAGGTTCTTTGATCTGCTTTTCTAAGGAAAGCAACTTTAAGGGGTTAACAATCTCAGTTTAACTAAGCATACATGTATCATTCACTTAGTTCAGGGTAAAAAGTCAGCACCCTGAACTTCAGGGCAAATACAAACAGAAACTACAAACAGATCAACAGACAGACTTTGTCTGATCAAGACATCACATACATAGTTACCAAAAAGAGAAGCACCAACATCTGGGTTTTCAAGAGGCAGGGGGCCGTTCTTAACAATGGTGACCCAGAGACTCATCTGATCAAATCACCCAACACTCTTCCAGTGAGACAATATAAACAGACCAAATCACAATACATAGTTACCAGAGAAGCACCAACATCTGGGTTTTTCAAAGTTGGCGGCGGGGAGGCTGCTTCAACGGCTACCCAGAGTCTCATCACCAACACTGTTTCAATAAATGGGCCCCCCAAAGGCAAAATGCTAACCTCTTCAGGGTCAATGAGTGTCACAACTGTGGGACTCAAACCCATATGACTTAGGCCTTCCCTTGAAGTAAGCTGGTCATCAAAGACTCCCAAATCAATCAAAGATTCCTTAGTGCTAAGAAGCTCTCCGAAACAGACAACGAAAATTCCACTTTGCTTGCCATTACGTTTGTAAAGCAAAACCAATCAAAAGTACTTGATTACCTCAGCATTCCAAAGGAAAAAATGGTTAAAAAAAAAGTTCCACCCCAATTACCATAACACTTGGTACAGGATGAATTTCAGGTAATACAAAGATATAGACTGAGACCTCTCCCAACACTGACAAGCATTTCTGGGAACAATGGGTTACTGAGTCAGGTCTCTGTGCATATAGAAATTATATATGTTATATATTATGTTATGTTATGTTATGTTATGTTATGTTATGTTATGTTATGTTATGTTATGTTATGTTATATTACATTATATTATATTATATCGTATCGTATTGTATCATATTATATTATATTGTATTATATTATACTATATGTCATATATAATATATATTATATATGTGTGTACATGTGTAGTATACACACACACACACAAAATGAATAATAGGTCATTCAGAGTAAGAGCATACTAGGAGGTGGGAAGATAGAAAAGGCTTCATGTTAAGTGGCACTTGAACAAAGTTTTTAAAGGAAACCAGGGATTTCAGGAAATTAAGATGTGGAGGAAGAGCTTTCCAAACCTGGGGGACTGCTGGTCACAGAAACAGCAGATGGAGTGTCATGTGTGAATAACTACAAGCTGGCCAGTACAGCTAGACATGTGTGCCACATGTGTGCCCCTCTACATGGCCCCTCATGTTCTGTACATACATATATATGCCTTTTCATACACGTTCCCTCTGCTGTTGTATGTATTTGTGGGAAAATATGCCAAAATTTAAAGGGAGAAATGTTTTATTTCTATAGAATATCTTTGCTATTTCATTAAATGCCTTTATTTTGGACTGTGTACTCTATTAAAGTTAAGACATTGAAGAGAGTTTATGAGCTATGATTTTTAATAGGTGTGGACCCATAAAGAACTTTGAACCAAGGGTAAACTTCTCTGGGAACTAGATCTGCTTTGTGTGTTGGAGGAAGTGGGGGGCAGGGAAGAAGTGCCTCAGTTGCTACAGATGAATAAAATAAAACAGTGAAATAAATTTTGATTCTATTTATCCAGAGCACTCTCAGAATATGTATGAGGGTCATGTGTATTCAGCCAAAAGGAAAATACAGCTTAAACAATTACTTTTTTCACTGCCATTTAAAACTCCCTATTATGACTAAAATAAAAAAGAAAAATCCCTTGATTGTTAATGAGGTAGAAGTGGCAAAAAGGGAGAGATGTTATTTATTCAGGTTCATATTTTAGGTAGCTAAGATATATACCTAACTATCTTAATAGAAAGTCCAGAGACTGGTAACTTTTTTGATTATTTGTTAGAATTTGGGTGATGTGTCTGTCATTTAATAAAACAACATGAATGAATTTTTAAAGTTACTAATTAAGCACTTACACTGCACTAAGCACTGGAGATACAAACAGAATTGTGAGACAGCCCCTACGCTCAAGGTGTTCTCACTCTAACTGGGGGAGACAACATGTATAGGAGGGTTCCGCAGTAAGACTGAATGGAGCAGAAGTCCTAATGGTGTAGAGGTGGGGTCGAAGACCTTTGGTCCTTAGAGTACATCGGCAGGGCAGAAGATCATCAGGGAAACATGACTAGAAATAGTAGGAATGGATGAGGGAAGAATTCAAGGAGAGAATTTGCAAATACTTTCCACAACCGTTCAGGAAAGCCCAGGCAGCTGAAGCAAGTTTGTCAAATCGTTGATGCAGAAAATAGCCTTTAAAAATCCAGAGGGGAAGCACAAAGGGAAAGAGAAGAAATAAATTTATTGAGAGTATTTGCTAAGTGTGGCTCTAAATGAGACCAGTGGTAATTTTCAAAGTGAAACTACACCTTGGTGGCTGAGGATAGGATAGTTTATGCCTGTGGTAGTTGGTCTGGGAATCACTCCCTTTACCAAGAACTGAGGACCCTCAAGACAGGGTATGTACTTAAAGCCTAGTAACGAATTATTACTTATATCAAGAAAAAGAAACATTGCTTCCTTGCTAAGTTTTGTAATAAGTTTCATATAAATTTGCGTGAAATATTATGTGGGATTAGAGAAGCCAGGAGTTGAAATGCAGGAGCCAAAAATAGAGTGGGAAATGAGCCAAAAGGAGAAGCAAGAGATGAAATGGGGTAATGTTTGCCAAGCATGAGAGGAGAGCCAAACCATAGCTACAGTAGCATAGGAATAAAAAATAGAACTTACATTCATCATTTGGCTTCTTGCTACTGCTGTTGTTTTAAATTTAATTCACTTCATCTCTCTCCCACCAACAATCTCCTTGCTACTTTCATGCATAGTAGTAGATCACAGATTGGGATAACCAAGAGTTAAGCCTGATCATAAATGCTACTCTCTATCCACTGTGAGTCAAAAAACAGATTCCCCCCCCCTCAAAAAAAACCCAAAACCACCTTTCTCTTTTCCTAGGTGGGTGGCAATGGGGAGAGGGGGCAATGTGAAGGCATTAGGAAGATTGGAGGAATGGGATATAGTGATGGCTCAGCAGGACCAGGCTCACTGGAAGGAAATGTGGAGAACTGAATTTAGAACATGACTTCACATAGAAGAACTCTATGTTTAAGCCAGATCCAGAAATTCATAGCAATTTTGCCCAGCTAATACTCCGCTATATCCACTTCTAGTCCTTCTTTCCTTGGACTCTTCCTTTCTCCATTGAAGAATTATAGAAGTGGATCTTCTATAATTCTGGTGTTATTTAGTACAATTCTTCCATTTTATAGATGAAGAAACCAAGGCCAACTTTTGCAAGAGAGCAGAACCAGAAACTATTCCATAGTTATATTATGATATTATTATCAGATGTAGCAGTGACTTATCTTCCCAGTTTCTATAATCCATGTACCTAGTCCTTATATCCATTTCAATGAGAGGGGTTATTAGATTTGATAGAATAAACATCAAAGCAAGAATCATTTTCAAAAAAATAAATATTAACATTTTTGTTTTACAACATCTGTATTTCCCAATAGAACTCTCTCTCCCTCCAGAAAGTCAGAGAGAAGTAAACAAGTATTTATTAAATGCTTTCTATGTGCCAGGCACTTGATCTTTACAACCCTAGGAGTTAGCTGCTATTATCCCCATCTTATACTTGAGGAAACTGAAGAAAATAGAGTTAAGTGTCTTGCTCAGGGTCACACAGCTAGTAGATATCAGAGGCTAGGTTTTAATTTGGGTCTTCCTGACTATAGGCTCAACCCTCTCTATCCACTATACCACCTAGCTGCCTCCAGCTAGTGAAGAAGTAGTTCAACAAGACTAGATAACACCTCAGAAAAGTTTGAAATTATATACAATTTCTGCATTTATACTCCCTACCTCTACAAAGAAGTGGGAAGATATTTCATTTTTGGAGGGCCGAGCTAGTTAATTACGATTCCACAGTATTCAATTTTGGTTTGGTTATTGCTTTTCCGTACGTTATTGTATTGTTATTGTTCAGTTGTGTCTGGCTCTGTGACTCCATTTGGAGTTTTCTTGGCAAAGATACTGGAATGGTTGCCCATTTCCTTCTATAGCTCATTTTTATGGATGAAGAACAGAAGCACAGAGAATCAAGCGGTTTGCCCAGGGTCACACAGCTAGTAAGTGTCTGAGGCTGAATTTGAACTCAGATCTTCCTTACTCCAGGCCACTGCTCTATCCACTGCACCATTTTGCTGCTCCTACATTATTGTAGTCATTGTGTATATTATTTTCCAGATTCTACTTAACTTTGTGTCATTTCACATAAATTTTTCTGTGCTTCATTACATTCATAATATCTACAATTTCTGAGTTCAGTAATATTCTATTACATTCATGCATCACAACTTGTTTAGCCCTCTGCAATCAATAAATATCTACTTTATTTCTAATTCATTATTACTATAAAAAGTTCCACTAACTAGTTCAGTGTTGTAGACTGCTCTCCAAATCATCTTGAAACCCAAAGATCTGAGAAAGGCCTAAAACCTGGATTGAGCAATCAGGAGAGGCATTGTGGCCCATTCTGAGCTTAATCTATGATAATGCTTTGCAATTTTTTTTGGCATTACAGACATGCCTTACTCTCTGAGTAAACTCAGAGAATGCCTCTTCCTGTGTCACCAGGCCAGATGGAGCTGACTGAGAGCATTTTGCCTCTGTTTATGGCCATTAAGGATGAGGACCTTAACCTGAGATACTCTCTTGAATAATGGTACTTTTCTTATCTTATGGCATGTTAATAGTAAAGGAACACAGATATCCTAGGCTGTATTTGCAATTGATGCCTTCACACTACTCCTATCTTGTTGTATTTACAACCTATTCACTTAAGAAGTTTCTTTCTCATGTCATGGTTAACCATATAGAGACTATAATTCTGGCTGACATAGGCATCCTGAGCCAGGAAGGGAGGGAGGAGTGAGAGGGAATTGCTCTGAAGATATAAGGTCTGTGTTGTCTGTCCATTTTTGAGTTCATTGTCTCACAATGAGCTCCCATGCATATCTCTATATGCATGTTCTGCAAGCTTTGAGAGAAATAAACACTCATACTCAGACTAATTTTGTTTGTCTTTCTATGAACAAACTTAGTAAAGATTGATAATGTCTATGGGCTTTTCTTTTTACCATTGACTTCCTTGGAGCATATGAAAAGGAGTAGGACCTCTGTGTCACAGGAAAGGGACTTCTGAGTCACTTTCTTACCAAGTTAGAATCATATTGTAAAGAAAGAGTCTCTCATTGGTATTTCTCTCTAGTCTTTATCTAGATCATAATATAAGGTTCTTTATCAAACAAGTATTCAAAAAACAAGCATATTTAAGGAAGGTTGCCCCTCCACAACATCCTCAATTGATGTAGACATGCAAGGCCTAGAATATATTCACAAAGTAATGAGGGGGAGGGGAAAGGGAGGTGTTAAATCAATTGTGGAGATGTGTCCGGATCTTTTTATCATGTGTGAACATCCATATGATTGAGTCAATTGCATTTGGTTAAGGAAGCAAATTGGCCATGCCTCTGGAAACTTTTAAAAGCTAAATTCTAAGAAGCTCAAATTAGTCAAAGTTTGCAGTAGTTCTGGAGTGAAAGCTTTGGGGGAGGGGAAAGGGTAGGGAGAATGGTATTTCCTTCTATCTTCTGCATCCCCCACATCTACCATGTAGCTTTGAAGAGGAGCTACTGGTTCATAATCTGCCATGGCACCTTACGATGATTATACCCCAAGGATCCACCCTCTTGTTCCTTCTCTTATCTCTCTGCTCCCTGTCTTTTGGTGACTTCATCAGTTCTCATGGATTTAATTATCATCCCTATGCTGATGATGTATGTATCATAGACATACATCATGAACTGCATATAGAACATTTTAACTGGATGCCTATCTAAAACTAAACATACCCCAAACATAACTCATTATTCTCTCAAAATCTACTTTTTTCTAATTTTCTAATGTCCGCATTTTCTAATTTCTGGTGACAGTACCATAATCCTTCCAGTCACCCATGTCTGACATACTCAAATTCCTCATTCTCTCACTCTCTCCACACATATAATTAGTTGCTAAATCTGATGTCTT
The DNA here is from genome assembly GCA_028646595.1 of Phalanger gymnotis. Classification (NCBI taxonomy): domain Eukaryota; kingdom Metazoa; phylum Chordata; class Mammalia; order Diprotodontia; family Phalangeridae; genus Phalanger; species Phalanger gymnotis. Next base: position 224,925,974 of record CM053623.1, read on the forward strand.
CCATCTGTACATGTTCCCTGCTCTTTACTCACATAGCTATCACCTTAGTCCAAGCCCTCAATATCACTTGTCAGGATAATTGTAATTGCTTTTCATTAGTTTCCATGCTTCAAATCTCTCCTCACTACAGTGTGATTTTCCTAAACCATAAATTTGACCACATCAGTACTCTAATTCAATAAAGTCTGTTGTCTCCCTGCTATCCCAGGGATCAAATATAAATTCCCATTGGGATATGAATGGGCCTTAGTCTCCTCCTGCCATTAACATTTCACTGGAGAAGGACTTTGAGGTCTTTGGATGGCCAGAAGATTCAAACTTTTTCATTGGTCTCCTAACAGTGCCCCTGGAATTGTGTGCTGGCATTAGGAGCCAAGGAGAAATTATTCACACAGAAGAAAGGCATCTTCTGCAAGAAGTATGGCAAAAATGTGCTACGAAGGGGAGAAAAGGACTTCCAACAACCTAGACCTGTGAAGTATTTCTTTGCTAGATGTGTTTGAACCTACTTTCCTCTCCACTCTGTGTGTACCAGTGAGAGACTATGTCACTGACTTGTTTACTTTTTGAGGAGTGAGATGTTTCATATTGTTCTTATTGTAAATAGTGTAGTATTTCTGAAAAGCTTACTAAATCTGACTAATGATAATTATGGAGGGGGGGGGATTTGGAGCTATAGTATCCAAAAGAAAAAAACAACCCTAACCCCATAGCTGCTCAAATTCCCCTAGATCCATAAAGAGAGATATAACTAGCCTGGCTGTGGAAGCTCAACCTGCCAGTACCAGTGGAGGCTGGGAAAATATCCCCAAAGCCTGTTGGATTTCTAAGGCCTCTTCTGAAATAAACATTAGGCCCTTTACATTTGTGAGGACCCAGTAGTTGGATTCTCTACCCAAGATTTAATTTTTTTTCCTCTTATTTTAGACCAAAATTGTACAGCAGTCTATTTTCCATTGGGTTTCCTTAAAAGTAATAAGTTTATTTATAATGACTTTTGCTTATTTAAATGTTAATTTACTGACATCAATTGTATTATTATACTCAGCATAAGTATTGAAGATAGAAAGTATGGATTTGCATCCCTAAAATACTAGTACCTTACAGTGTGCTAAGTGTAATTTATGAATATAAAGTTTTTTCTTTTTAAAACTTTTCATCAGGCCTAGATTGCCTTACTTACTTTAAAATAAATTTATTAGCTATTTTTAGCATTCTTTCCTTTTTAAATTTTGAGTTCCAAATTCCCTGTCCTCTCAGTCCTCCCCGACACACTGAGAAGGTAAGCAAATAACATCAAGTATGCATGTGAAATCATGCAAAACATATTTCCATAGTAGGCATATTGAAAAATAAATAAATAGAGATAATTATACTTCAGTTTGCACTCAGAGGTCATCACTTCTCTCTCTGAGGGTGAATAGCATTCTTTCATCATGAATCCTTTAGAATTGTCTTGGGTCATTGTGTTGATCAGAGGAGCCAAGTCTTTCACAGTTGATCACTTTTATAACATTGCTATTACTATGTACAATGATCTGGTTCTTCTCATTTCACTTTGCATCAGTTCATATAGGTATTGCATGATGTTTTTTTTTTCTGAAACTATCCCCCTTGTAATCCTCCTTGTCATTTCTTTTTTTTTTTTTGCAATAAGTACAAGTTTATTTGTATATTTGTTGGGCAATCGTATCTTGTTTTTACATAATTTTATTCTTTTAGCTGTGTACTTGATTTATTTTGAATATCCTGGAATTGAAAGCCAGGTTCAGGTAATACAAATGCTTTTATGACTACTTCATATTGTTTAGACCCAAGGTATGCTGCAAACGCAGTCTGCAGCATTATGGGAAAGACCATCTTTCTAAGGATAGGTCGAGAGACTGTGATCCAGTAGGTCCAAATATTTCCTCTCTGTGGTAGTGAAGCCAAGTCGTACCTGACTGCCAGAGCACCATTTATTGTCATAGCCAAAACAACAGGGTAGAGGCCCCCAATTAGGAGACCGACCATTCCACTTCTTATAACAGTACAGGCTTCACAGCTCAAAGGTAAACTTACAAAACTTCTGTAAGTTACGTAGGTTGATAAAAATGGGAGAATAGCCATTGGTAAAGCTGATATTATGAGAGCATGTGTCACATTTAAGATGTGTCGGAAAAAACTATTTGCTATTAGGCCACAAAAAGCTGCATTTAGTCCAACATAGGCTGATCCAGTCATAAGTAAATTCCTTTGCCATTCAGCCAAAATGAGGGTTAAGAATTCAAGTGCTGCCCCTTTGCCTTCTGGAAGTCATATGCTATAAGGGTGATTCAATTCTGGAAGTTGTTCTACTCTTCTTGCTATGATTTCATTGATTGTTAATTTTCTTTCCATATTTTCTTGATTATGTTCCATCTTGAGGCCTGGTGCTCCAATTTGGCAGTGGAGAAATCATGGAGCAGCCTCCACCACAGCTCACATTTACCACAACATGGGCGGTCTTCCTCTGGGCACCACCAAATTTGCCTCCTTGTCATTTCTTATAGCATAATAGTACACTATCACAATCATACGGCACAATTTGTTCAGCCATTACCTAATTAATGAGCATTCTTCAATTTTCAGTTCTTTGCCACCACAAAAAGAGCTGCTATGAACATATGTATATTTGAATATATTTGTATGTAAGTTCTTTTCTTTTTTTGTATGACCTGGCAGTGGTATTGTTTTATAGCCTTTTTGGCATGGTTTAAAATTGTTCTCCAAAATGGGTGAATCACTGCACAATTCCACCACAGTTTATTAGTGGAATACATATTTTCCCTCATCCGCTCCAGGATTTGTTATTTCCTATAGGTATGAGGTGATGCCTCAGAGTTGTTTTGATTTTCATTTCCCTAATCAGTAGTGATTTAGAGTGTTTTTAAAGACAGCTTTGATTTCTTCTTCTATGAACTTCCTATTTATATCGTTTGACCATTTATTAATTGGGTCTTTTATTTTTATAAATTTGACTCAGTTCCCTATATATTCGAGAAATGAAGGCTTTCTCAGAGAAATTTGCTCTAAATTTTTTTGATATTGCTTCATCGTCTGTGGTACCTTTTAGCAAAATGTAGTTTCTCTGATTATCTCTTTTAATTAGGTCGTTTTTTGCTTTGGCTTTGTCTGAGATCATGACTGCTAATACTGCCTTTTTTACTTCAGCCAAAGCACAATAGATTCTGCTTCAGCCCTTTATTTTATCTCTGTGTGTGTTTCTGTTTCAAGTGTCTCTTATAAACAACATATTGTTGGATTCTGGTTTCAAATCTATGCTATCTGCTTCAATTTTGTGGGTGACTTCATCCCATTCACATTCATAGTTATGATACTGCGTATTTCTCTCCATCCTATTTTTCTTCTGTTGATCCTTCTCCTTATTTTTCTTGTCCCTCCTCAAAAATTTGTTTTGCTTCTGACCACTGCCTCCCTTAATTGACCCTTCCTTTTATCATCTCCCCAAGCCCTATCTCTCATTCTTTCTCCTTCCTATTTCCTAGTGGGTAAGAGAGATTTCTACACCCAACTGGGTATGCATATATATTCTTCCCTCTTTGAACCAATTCCAATAATAGTGAAGTTCAAGCATTTCTTGCCATCCATCCCTATTTTCTCATCTACTACAGAAGCTCTTCCTTGTGTGCTTCTTTTATGCGAGAAAATTTTCCCCATTTTATCTCTCCCTCTCCATTTCTTCCGGAGCATCTCTCTTTCTCATTGCTTCATTTTTTTCTGGAGATTATCCCAAAATAATTTACTAACTTTCATGCTCTCTATGTAAGCTCTTTCTAACTAATAATAATAAATAATAAATAAAGTTCTTAGAAGGCCAATGTATCATCTTCCCATAAAGAAATGTAAACAGTTTACCTTTATTTAATCCTCTTTCATGTTTATCTTTTTTATGCTTCTCTTGAAGTATAAAAACCACCCAGTCCATGTGAATCTTCCTAGCAACAACGAGATATGAGAAGAGAGATCCAGGAGATCTGAGTTCTTGATTAAGTTATACATTTCATTGTACGCTTAAACCACCACTGTGTGGCCTTGAGACTTTAGGGTGAGGGAGCCATACACTTGCATTCCTATGAGTAATAAACTGTTTGACTAGTGATACTTTTAGTACTTCTATTCTTTCTTGGTACATCCTCACCCGCAATGCCTTTTCAACACCTTACTAAATACCAATTGTCTGGCTAACTAATTGATATCAACTGATAATCACTTGGAGAAAATGTAATGGAGAGTCATGAGCTATAATAGTAGAAAAATTATCCCTCACCTCTTCAGAGTTAATCCCTGACGGGAGACATAACCAGAATGTCTCTGAATATCCAGCCTGTCGATGTGAGTTGGGGTTGGAAGAGTACCTCCAGATCATATGTGACATTTCTGTGGGTACATATCTCCTTTCACTAGACTATAAGCCACTCAAGGGCAAGAAATGCTTTAGTTTTTTTATCTATGTTCCTGGCTCATAGCATGATGCCTGGTAAGTTGGGTGCTTCATAAATGCTTGTTGATTTATTGAATGATAGATTTGTCATTGCTAGATTGTGATTACTGGCTGCACATGACAAGAACAATTCCCTCTTAGCAACTTCAGCCTTTACAACTGTTCATCTTTAGCATTCCTCCTACCTTCTGCAACTTGCCAAGGCTTCATATGCATTCTCAACAAAACATCAAAACTGAAAATAACCTAGCCATCTGTAAATGGCAGTTCTTCAGGAACTAGTTGAAAAGGGAACCTCCCCCTGGCAGAGCCAGTAGGCATTGCTATGTCTCACCAGGGGAATAATTACTGCCACATCTTCCAATTTATTTTGCATAGCATACACAAGGTACAAATGTGCTAGCTTTATCCCAAGTTTAAAGCTGTTATTCCAATATTTCTTCCTGCCTTCTACCCCCCACATATAAACACACATACACCATGGCAAAATATTCCCTCCAATCTTTTGAATAATTGCCATGGAGCAACCCACTGTATGTGAGGCCTCTGGGCAAAGTGTTTATGAGAAAAAGGTGACATTTTCTTTCCCTTCACGTCCAGCTGGAGTGAAACCAGTAACCTTCCTATAAACACAAATTGAGAGATTCTTGTCATCTGGAAGGAGACAGGATAAAATTTGGACTTTTTCCCTGAGCCTGGGTGGAAGGAGTTTCCCTCCTTGAAAGAGGAGCCTTGCCAGCTTTCACTGGCATCAGAGAAAACCTAGAAATGAACATTACTTACCAAGATCCCTTTGTTTCTCTGTCTGTGTGTCTCCCTTCTAGTCAGACCTTAGATGAGGCTTTCACTTTCTGCCCTCTCGGTCAGTCAACATATGGGTTAGAGAAGACCTCTGAGTAATGTTGAAAATATTTTCTTGGATTCATCTATATCTGCTAATAGCATTCTTTATATTTTCTCAGTATTGATATGTGTATAAAGGGGATGACAAAGGGGAGGCTACTAGGTGGATCTATACAGAGAGTGAATTCATAAGAAGGAAACCAGTAGAGATGCTTACTGAACTCAGTCCCATAGGAATTGAATACCGCGATATAAAGAGTATTGGAATTGGAATAAAAGAAAATAGGTTTAAAACCTGACTCAATCAATATCTGTATGACTTTGGGCAAGTCACTCGACATCTCTAGGACTCAATTTACTGATCTATAAAAGAATGGGATTAGCCTATATTAATTTTAAGATCCTTTCCAGTTCTAATCTATGATGCTATATGTGGTACTTTCACTCTCTAGCAGTTCCCAAATTAAGGCTTACTATGGATAAAAGCAAGAACTCCAAGAAATGAAAGAAAAAGCTCCCAGGATGATAATGTTTTATGAGAACAGAAACACTTTATTTCTTGAGAAAAGTCTTAGAATTCTTCCCATGATCTTAGATTATAAAAATTGTTAACTTTTGCCTTCAGTAGAGGGAGAGTTCAAGGAGCTGGTAGTGAGATGTCTTTTCTCAGTAATTAAATAATCACCAATTTATTACCGAGAAAGAAAATCAACAACAAAAGCATAACACTCAGCATGTAGTTGCAGTATAGAGACTGCAGATATTTGCTGCTAGATTGCTCAGCGAAGCGCATATGCTGTTCCTAAAATATCATTTCTTTGTGAACAGAGATGGTGTCAATTTCTCAGCATCCTCCACAGGCCCACTATAGTACCTTAAACATAATAAATGCTCAATAAATATTTGTTGAACAGGCAGATTTATAACTGGCTAAGACTAAAGAACTATCTGTTCTTTCCCTCATATTTCTAATCAATCAGCAAGTATTCATTGATTGTTTTATAGTTATTTATTACTATAATAACTTCTAAAAACTAAAAAGAATCAAACCATCTCTTTGATACTTTATTTTACCAATGTTAATGCATGGATGCTTAACATGGGACACAATTGTCTCCAATTATTTGGAAATAAGCATCTCACAGAGGGAAATGTTGAGATTCATGGTGAGTATGGTTAGTCTAAAATGTATAATAGATGAAGAACTCCAAAGAACAGGAGTAAAAGATGCTATAGGAAAGGTATAACTGAAAAAGATTCACTGTTTATGCAGCAATAGGATGGGATGAGAGATCAACAGCTTTCACTGGCATCGTTGACACATGAAAACCAGACCTCCTGTGGCAAACTTATGAGACCAATAGACAAAAAACATACAGGAGGGTGTATTGGGAATCAAGATGGGATCTTAGCACTTAATCAACCAAGTGCCCTTGAAGACTTTGACCTTTGTTTCCTTGATTAAATTAGGAGTCCTTGATGACCTCCTTGCCTCAAGGGAAAGCCTAGTTTACATGGGTTTGAGTGACATGTTTGTGACATCAGAGGCTTTTAGGCCATGTGGGTTTAAGTCGCATTTTTGTGACGATTTTAGGTCACGTGGTTGAGTCACATGTGTGACTCACCTTTGGCCCTGAACAAGATATATAAATGCAAAGGTTGACTTTCTGTTTTGGAGCTCTGAGCTGCAGCAGGAGTGGTGTGTGGCTCTAGGTAAGTTGTTGTTATGAGTTCCCCGGCTTTGATGTTGATGCTTCTCTGGTAACTGTATATTGTGATTTTGTCAAACAGAAATCTGTTGATTTGTGTTAATTTGCTCTATTTGTATTTGCTCTGAAGCTCAGGGTGTTGGCTTTTCCCCTGAGCTGAGTGAATGATATTTGTATGTTGGATAAAAGTAAGATTGTTAACCCCTTAATGTTGCTTTCCTTAGTAAAACAGATCAAAATAACCTGGGCTTCCAGCATTCTCGTTGTTGGGCTTGTGTTGGTTTTTCACCCCCACAGCAGCTGCTAGCCAAATTGTTGCAACAGAGGGACAGGCATATGGACATATGGGGATGGATAGATTGTGAATGAATTAATTAGATAAAGCCCAAGTTTTTTGTTTTGTTTCATTTCTTGGCTGAAACAAATATCTGTGGGCCATTCAAAATAGGTATCTTTTTTTTCCTTACAAAATTCATCAGTTTATGTCTGCCAAGTTAGTATTTGAGGCACTGAAGAGTCTTTACAGATAGCCTAGTCAAAACCATTCATTTTACAGATGAAAAAACTAAACTGAGGAGTGTTTGTGGTTGCATAGCAGTTCTCCAAGTGCAGGTCTGAGACTAGAATATAGGTTTCTTGACTTCTAGTGGTAGATTTATAACACACTACTTAATTATGTGACTAGAACTTTTTTTGTTTTGGGTTGGGGTTTTTTGGTGGTAGTGGTCTCAAGTTTTCACCACCCCTTCCCTAGACTATTACAGTCTCTTTCTTTTTGGCCTCCTCATCCCTAGTCTCTCCTCTCTCCAAAGCGACTTTCAATCCTTCATCGCCCTTTGCCTAGATTTACACTTGAAAATTTTCTACACACACATATACTCTTTTATCCGATGACACTGACCTCTTTTGTTCTTCATCAAAGAAGACAATGCAGCTCCCAACTTGAGGCATTTTCATTGGCTGTCCTGTCCCCTATGCATGGAATGCTCTCCCTCCTCATCTCCGTATCTTGCCTTCCCAGGCTTCTATCAAATCCCAACAAAAATTTCATCTTCTACAGGAAGCCTTTCTTGATCTTTCTAAATTTATGCCCTTACCTCTATTGATTATTTGCAAATTATCTTGTACATAGCTTGTTCGTATATAGTTATTTGCATGTTGTTTCCTCCATTAGATTATGAACTCCTCAACACCAGGCACTGTCTTTTACCTTTCTTCATATCCCCGGTACTTAACACAGTGCCTGGCACATAGTCAGCACTTACTAAATGTTTATCGACTAGCTGACTCTTGCAATATTTTACTATTTAGTCTCCTTTCTCCTACTCCCTCTCCTTTCCAAAACAATGGTGATGATGAGCAGAAGTGGCCCCAAAAGCATCATAGCCACAGCACAGATGATGACACTTATGGCACAGTCTATAAATCACATAATTCACAGCCTAAGAAGTCATAAACCTCTTTAATTCAACCTGTCTAGCAATTAAGATGAGAGCAAGGTCCTCTCTATATTGCCACACACTCAGTATTCTCTGGCTCACTCATAAAAACTTTCCTCTCCCCTCAGTATTCCCTCACTCACTCATCAAAACTTTCCCCTCCCTGAGAGCTATATTAGGTGAATAGTACAAAATCTTTGCCTCATTATAAGACTTTGGGATGGGGCTGCTCCTTTATTCCAAAATGATTTAAAAATAACTCTTCTTCATCCCCATCCAGAGACGGAATTATCACCAAGTCAGCTAAGGGATCTTCTAAGTAAATACCCATCCACCACAGTTATATAGCAAATTTTAGCTATTAGAAAGCAAGACATCTTCTCCATAACTTGACTAGTGTGTAAATCAATTCAATGCAAAATTATCCATGGAAGTTATATGGGATTCCATGCCATCTTGGGGAGGGAGGCGGTAGGGAGGGAAGAAAATCTGGAACTCAAAATTATGTAGAACCGAGTGTTGTAAACTAAACATAAAAAAATTTTAAAAATAAGAAGTAACATCTCCATTACATCAAGTGGATCCACCATGGAGAATGGACAGAGGGATGAATGGCAAAAAGGAGAGAAGGTCTGGGTGGGTTGAGATTGGTACCAACGGAGGGAATAACCACATTGACTTAGCTACAAATTCTGTGGCTACTCACAGAGTCTCCTGATATTCTACAGTTTACCCCACTATTAGTTTAGTATTTAACTGCCTAGGAAAGCTTCATGTTATTTGCCTTTGAAGAGGCTGTCCTCTAAAATGGAAACATTCTCCCTTCACCTCTGCCTCTTAGAAGGCTGTAGATCTTTGGATTCCATTCAATAAACATTTATTTATTAACAACTATATTCAGAACTAAACTATATTCAAGGTACAGTACAAATTACTGAGAAACAAAGGAAAAAACCAATCTCTATACAAAAGGCTTTTCCATTCCCCTAAGGGGATCAACTCAGGTGATAACCTACTCAAAGTCTTCCCTCATCCCATTTATTCTGAGTCAGAGAAATCATTCTCCATTTACTTTTACATCTGCAAGTGATATTCACCCAAGAGAATGTAAGCTCCTTGAAGACAAGAGCTATTTGGATTTTTATCCTTTTCGACCCTATTGCAGGGCCTAGCCCATAACAGGTAATTTTAAAAATATTATTTGCATTTACTATGTACTTCTTCCAGACCTTGTATACAAATGTTAACTAAAGCCTTTGAGGTTCCCTTCTAAAAAGATAGCAAGACATCTCCTAAGAATACCACCCTTTGGTCCCCATGCCCTTTCTGGGAAAGAGTTTTCCTAGTCTCACTTGTGGACAGGACTGGCTATCTCATCGCAAGCAGATGTCACAGCTCCAAAGAAGGAATATTCTCAGGAAATTATCTTTTTCCCTTTTGGGTAAGATTCAGTAGAGGTTTGGGCTAAATATGCATCAGAATTGATATCGGGCTGGCAGGGATCTAAGGTGGACAAAGTGAGTTGTTGAGAATTCCCATTGCAAGACCTAAAGTTTCTGAGGAAGGGAAATGCTGAAATCATATGTTGGAAGTGCTTACAAAAGCTTGAGTAGCTCTACAGACCTGATTTAAGTGCTAAGATGAAGTTTTCTAAGTCTTGACATTACCACTCATCACAAAGGGAAATTGCCACCTAAATTTGGAATGTCAGTGGATAACCAATGGGATCTGAAAGAAAAAGAGTGTTATCCTATGAAATATCTAATGAAGACATTACCAGAATGACCTCCATGGCCAAAGGATTACAGACTAGTCTGATCTAAGGGTAGCCCTAAAGAATCCTACAGCAGCAAAAAAGCCACCAACTTGTACAAAGTTGATAGACCAGGCCTGCAAAAGCAATTAAGCAATGCAAAGAGAACACACTAAATAACCCATCTTGTGAAAACCTAACTCCAACCAATTCAGGAACATCTTCTTCATGTGGAGCATAGGATTAAAACTAGGGATCTACATAGAAGATGCATATTCAACAACAGGAATTCACAGAAAATGTGGTGAGATGTGGAATTGTAGGGAAAGCCATTATTCTTGGAAAAACAAAGGGATAAGGGAATGGACTTAAGACAGCTTGATATGCAAACACCAGCATCCAGAAACAACTGAATATGTAGAATTATTATCTGTTAAAATTGTGGGTTAGGTGGTCAAATGCTGGTTATGCTTGTGAAGAGAATGCGACTTTGGTCCTATAGAAGTGCTTTTGGGTGCTTCAGAGAAAACAAGTTAATTTAGCTTCAACCATCTGCTAAGGTTTCTGGGAGCACATGGTATTTTTCCTTTAGGGGAAGACTTTTTTTTAAATCTGGGAAAGCACAACACACAAATAGCATCTGGTTTTTAGAGAACGTTCCTCTCTTTGCCCCAAACACTCCAACTCAGTCAATGGAATCCAAGTGACTCATCTACAAGGTCAGAGAGTTGAGTGCCTCAAATGAAAGAGAAATGCCAGATTCTTTTGGCTCATTCAACATACCCACTAAACCCTCCAATCTCTTCTGGGGCTGTGTTGCATGCAGACCTGCATGTGGTTTTGCCAAGACCACCAGGGTCTCGAGAAGGAATCCAGAACTTCTAGCCAAAAATAGGTAGAACAGCTCTGGAAAGGATAAGTGGGACCCTGGAGTGGTTTTAAGACTTATTTATTTTATTTAAAACAGTTTCTTGTTAAGAGCAGAGGCTAGAGAGAACATTTTTGTCCATGAAAAGGTGTGACTGAAAACTTGCCTTTTGGGGAGACATGTCTCTCCATGCATGGTCTTTACCACTGGCAACCACATTTGAGGCAACAGTGAAAAGTTGTACAGCATGATTTTCTCAGGTCACAAAAAGAAACCCAGCAGTGTTTGCATAATCCAACTTCACTGAAGCAAGTAGCCCAAAATGAGTAAAGGAATGAAAAGCAAGTTATACTGCTGCCTATCGAATATGTAAACAAGGGTCAGACACTGCATATGTCAGCTTGACCTGCAGCCTATAATTGAACTGTCAGAATAAGAATTGTGGCTTCCTGGTTATTTGGCCACTCCCTCCATATATTGTACAATACTTGGAAAGATAACACAAGTTTTGCTTGAACTACTAGTCATAATTTTTAATGCCAAAACTCAAATTGTCACAGTGAAGGTATTGATCAGAGTGATTGTCGCTGCTGAATTTAATGTGTCATTACTACCTGGCCAGGAAGAAGTTTGGTTTAAAGCAGTACTTATTTACCTAGGATCCATAGAAATCCCAAGGTATCTATGCATAAATTCCAAGTGGTCTCTTTACTTGGATGAGAAAAATTATATCTTTATTTCCACTGACCTCTGAAAAAAATTTTGCATTTCTTTCAGTTATGAATGTGGGCAGTAGACCTTATTCTGAGGAGTCCATAAGCTTCACTACGCTGTGAAAGGGGTCTATGCCAAAGAAGGAAGAAAAGAAAGAAGGAAGGAAGAAAACAGGGAAGGAAGGAAGGAAGGAAGGAAGGAAGGAAGGAAGGAAGGAAGGAAGGAAGGAAGGAAGGAAGGAAGGAAGGAAGGAAGGAAGGAAGGAAGGAAGGAAGGAAGGAAGAAAGGAAGGAAGGAAGGAAGGAAGAAAAAATCAAGAATTCTTGATATAAAAGGATTATTGAGAACAGAGACATACCAGTTGCCATAATTATATGCAATACAACGTGAATTTTTAAATTTTTTGTTTAATGTAACCAGTTGCCAGTGCCCCCAGTTAACTTTGAGCCCTCAATCTTATCTGCTTTTCATTCTGTCTTTTTTAATTATTATTTTTAAGATACAAAATTCAGCACTGGAGCATTCTAGACTAAGCATTAAATAGAAATAAAGTCAAACATCAGGAAGATCACATGAAATAATTGTATATGTGTTGTATTCCCTCTGGGCTCTATATACCATCTACCACTCACTTTTGTATGTTGGGTCCCAGAAAGTTAATGTTTTCTTCCCTCGATAGGGAAGGCCCTACAGGGCTAGCATATTGTAATACTATATGGCGGCTCATGAGTGAGCCACCATCCAGTGTGTTTCCCCTTGATATTGATTAGCCAGTAGACAATAGTTAGCTTTTTACAAATAATTATTTACTAAAAATGTGAAAGGACAGAAGTTACAGCAACATTTCCCAAAACTAGGAGTGCACTCTCCTATATAGGTATCGTCATCTCTGATGAGGCTGGGTTCAGATGGTGGTACAAAACATTCCCCAGAAACCTAGAAGTGCATTCTCCCTCCTGCACAAAAACAAGATCTCCCAGGAGAGAATGCTCAAACCTGAAGCACAAGGGTACCAACAAACAAATGTGGGACTCAGGAATACCTCTAGTTTCTTGGCCAGCCTTAGGATTTCTTTTCTTTCAAGGAGTCTCCACTAAGTTCACTTCTGGATGTGATAAAATTAATGGACAAGTTATGTCCCTTGCTCAGCCAGGCTATCTTTTTGGAAGATTCAGTGTCTCAACTTATGGGTTGCTCTATTGGTAGGCTTAATCAAAGACTCTCATCTCTGTGCTGGATCCAACAATGGATTCAGCTACTGATTAAATTAATCTTCTGACTTTTTGAAGCTAATAAGGCTATAATCTAGTCCATTCCATCTTTGAGTATTCATTTACCTAATATCATGAAAGTAGCACAAAAGAAATAGGCCTCATTCCCTGTCGGTGTAGTGGGGAGATAAGGCAGTCATAACTGATGCCTCCTTATCACTTTAGGATGGCTCACAGAAGTTCTTCATCATTGAAAAGCCTCTAGAGCAGAAAGAAATACAAAAAAGTTGAAGGTGAGATGTAACATTACTTTTTCATCTGAACTCAGTTCTGGCTCCATCATCAATCCTTATGACTCTGAAGCCAAATAGAAAACTCATCACCATGTAGCACTTGCTCTCTGCCCCCATTTATGCATGGCCAGAAGTAGGCTCACCAAACCTCCTAGGCTATCATTGGCCAGCCCCTCCCCCACCTGCCCACCCACCCCACCCCCCATTATACTCATTCCTTTCTTAAAAATTTATGTCCTCAGCAAAATGGCTGAGGTTTATTTTGAATATGTTATCCATATCCTCAAACTAGAACACATCTCAGAGATACAAAGGAGGCATATCCATAGTTCCAATACCATAAAAGAAAGAGTCTCAATATAGTCAAAGAGGTACATATCTTACACAGTCCCACAGAAATCACAATTGCCTCCCAAATACATGGTTATGCAAATTCAACAGCCAAAGAATATTTAAAAAAAAATTTCAGAAGTTGCTGTTTGCTTAGTACTTAATGAGAACTTTTAGTGATTAAAATGGCCTATCCCACCCAAATACTACAAAGGCAAGAAAAAGGAAATCAAGTTTCCAGTCTTAGAAGGAAACTATAGTACTTTCTAGAATACCTGAGGGCAACTATAAATTAGCCCTTCACATTCCCTTGAGATATCGAACTACCTTGCTGAAAACTCTTTCATGATTCCCTCAGAGCTAGCCTAGAGCCAATCAAATGGGAACAGACAAAATCTCTAGGTGTAACTTTCTATACAGGGAACAGTGAAATTTTTTCCAGGGATTCCTGTACCATAAGCAATCCCTTTGAAGGTCCCACTAAATTTCTTTTGACTCCATATGCCAAAGAGCACTTGAAAATGTATACCTGTCATAGCAAAGATAATCCAGATTTACCCAACAATAAGGCAAGCAGGAAAAAGGAAAGAAAAAAGGATAAATTAAATTCCAAACATATTCAGGCCTACCAAAAAGGAATTAAGCAATTGGAATCAATTACTCAAGGTCTAGCCAGCAAACTTTATTCTATAGACCTGTAGTCCACAATGATCTCACAATAAGGCAAGAAGCCTAGATATAGCCTAGATTTGTTTTAAAGCAAAAATGGGGGGAAATTAGCATTCATGAGCTAGACACCAGTATTTTCAGGAAGCAAAATCCAAATTTCCACTCTTTAATGCTACATGTGTTGTAACACTGTCATGGTAACCTTGTTTCACTTGTAAAGTATTTTGCAAGCCTTAAAGTGCTATATAACTGTTGGTACTTTTAAACATGATTGAGATATAAGCTTCTTAGGTTTGTAAACATAAAAAGAGATAATAAAAATTGTGATGTTCCAGGGGACATGTTTAAAGCATATAAAGCATGTACTGTATAAGCATAGTTGCTGTGGTACCTGGGAGCATCATATAGTGTAGGCAGATGTGGGTAGGCATATGAATGGGAGATGATCGGCAGACCATTTGTCAAACAACTAAATCATAACACCACTTGTGGTATTAAGCATCACATAATTGTAAGAACACTAGACTTGTGTATCAGTAAGGCTTGGAGTAAGAGGAGTCCAAATCACTTGGATTTGAATCTGCTTCAGCTTTTGGTAGTTGTATGACTATAGGTGATACACTCAAACCCAAGGGCCTTGTTTTTTCTTGTATAAAATAGGATGGGCGAGTGAATGATATAACCTACCTCACATAGGTGGGTCCACCATAATGATTCACCTTTTCTTGCATAAATCCAGACCTCCTCGTCACTTCCAAGCTATCACTTTGCCATTCCTTCTGCTTTTGGCCCATAATCCTCTTCTCCTGAAATCCTCATCTCCTCATCTAAATGGAAACTTGGACTCTGCCCCAGGTCACTTAACTGATAGATGAGTTTTCATCTTAACTTTTTGTTTGGAGAGGGGAAGGCAAGGCAATTGGGGTTAAGTGACTTGCCCAAGGTCACACAGCTAGTAAGTGTGTCAAGTGTCTGAGGCCAGATTTAAACTTAGGTCCTCCTGATTCCAGGGCTGGTGCTCTATTCACTGTGCCACCTAGCTGCCCCACTTTCATCTTATCTTAAAGGGAGCTAAAACCTTCATGCCAGACTTCTCTGAGGTCTCTGCCACAGTCCCATGGGTAACCTGCCTTGCTCAATCCTCTCTCCTTTCCATACCACTTTATGTGTTATCTTTTTCCAAAAGAAAGTTTTCTACTAAGACAGAGACTGTCTTAATTGTTTATATTTGTATTGCCAGTGCTTAGCACAATATCCAGCACACAGTAATTGATTTAGAAAAGCTTTCTCTAACCATAAAGCACCATGTAAATGTGAGTTATCACTGCCCACCAGAATAATTGCTGATTCCTCGTATTTACCAAACATTTATCTAGTTATAATTTTAGAATATGCCAGGACTTGATCTGCTGCTACCTCTTTGTGTTTAACAAGGGCTGCTTACTTGTCTTACAATTCTGTATTACTCCTAGTCTTGAAACTTTGGACTTTGATATACTAAGTCTACGTATTGCTAAGCTAAATAAGAATTTCGAACATCTATTGATTGGTTCATGACTGAATAAATTGTGGTACTTGAATGTAATAGAATATTATTGTACCATAATGTTTCCACAATCCAGCTAGCAGCTATTGTGGGGGTGAAAGACCAACACAACCCCGACAATAAGCATGCCAGCACACTGCAAAAGCACAGGTTCTTTTGATCTGCGTCACTAAGGAAAGCAAGATTAAGCAGTTGACATGCTTACCTTAATTCAGCATACAAATATCATTCACTTAGTTCAGGGGAAAAAACCAGCACCCTGAACTTCAGAGCAAAATACAAAGTACAAACATCTACAGACAGACCATGTCTAATTCAAATTCAAATCCCAATACATAGTTACCAGAGTTTAACAAAGTCCCAACATCCCAGTTCAAGAGCTGATGGCTTCTTAGGTACAGCTGCCCAGAGTCTCTGCCTCAGCACCACCATGAGTGAGAGCCCTCAACAAATTACAAACAGACAGACAGACCAAATATGGATTCATAGTTACCAACATCTAAGTTCAGTCCAGGAGCTCAGAACGAGGGCTGGCTCAGAGTCACCCATGCCACCACTGCTGTGTGTAAGAGCGCCAAAGAAGAGAATGCCAACCCCTGGTTTTATATCTTTTTCAGGGTCAAGGGTGAGTCACACTTGTGACTCACCCATGTGACCTAAAATCGTCACAAAGAGGCGACTTAAACCCACGTGGTCTAAGAGCCTCTGGTGTCCCAAACCTATCACTCAAACTCATGTGTAAACTAGGCCCTCCCTTAGTTAGCCCCACCTGGGGTGCCACCTTGGTTACCAATTCACACCCACATAGGTTTAGCACCTAATTGGGGTTTGAGCCTGGGGCTTAGCACCTAGTAAGGCTCAATGAAATACACTGAATTACTCAAAGGAAACAAAAGGCCAACTAAGTGCTAAGAGCCCATTTTGCTTACCAACACACAACCCACCTGAACTTTCTCAACATTCTCCACCACCCAACTTTAAAATAACCCCTCAAATCAAATTTTGGAGCAACAGAGGCAACAAAAGGTCAGTGTGAGACATTTTTCTGTATTATGGAAACTTAGGTCAACAAGATAGGTTTGTGATGCCAGGGTGGAGGTCTATCAGCACACACATACAGCAACTTCAGTAGCAACTTTTGGAACTCTCATCTTGGAGACAATAAGGGGAGTCAAACAACTGGTCAGAAAGAGATCACAAGGGGTCCTTTTCTGGCATTGGGCATAGCCAGTACTGATCAGCAACTTTATTGCCTACATGCAGTTTTGGGTCATAGTTCCAGGGCAGAGTGGAATGCTTGTGGTCAGTCATAAAAGAGCAGGGGCCCTTGTCACATTCCAAGGTAGAGAAGAGCTCTAGCAAGGCAGTTGAAGGAGAAAAGGGAACCTGGTCATATTTCCAGGGCCAAGAGGAATGCTAGTACTTTGTGGCTGCAGAAGAACCAGCACCCTTCATGGGTAAAGACTAGAGTGCAGACCAGGAGAGCAGTAAGCACACATCTACCTGGATCCCACCATTGTAGAAGCACCAAAGACTTGCCGACACCCAGAACTAGCTCTGATAAAAGTAGCACAAAAAAAGCCCAAACCTTAGGACAGTGCCTCCCCAGCCCCAGGTGAGCAATGCCCAACTCTAACATAAAATTCAATGTCAAGAAATGGGTTAGAAAAAAATGAGCAAACAACAAAATCGATCTTGACCATAAAGAGTAACTATGGTGTCGGGGAAGACCAAGACACAAATTCAGAAGAAGATAATAACACTCCTCCCCCCAAAAAAAAAAACCTCGAACAAAGCCTCAAAGAAAAATGCTAATTGGATGCAAGCACAGGAAGAATTCCTCAAAGATTTAAGACTGGGAGAGGAAGAATAGGGAAAAGAAATGAAAGTGATGCAAGAAAATTATGAAAAGATAATTAATAGCTTGGTAAAATAGGCACACACAAAAACCTGAAGAAAAGAATACCATAAAAAAACAGAATTGGGTAGGAGGCAGAGCCAAGAAGGTGGAGCAAAGGCTCACCTGAGGTCCTCCAAATTCCCCTCCAAACGACTTTAACACCTCAGATCTGGAGTGGTAAAACCAACAAAAGGTCAGGGAAAAACAATTTTCTAACCCAGGACAATTTAGGATTCAGCGTGATAGGTGTGTCTCAATAGGATAGTGATTGAACGTATAGCCCAGCACAACCATGCAGAGCAGGGCGTAGCATGTTGCTAGAAGCAGGATTAGGAGGCAGTTCATCAGATGTGGCAGCCTTCTGCAGAACTCTCAACCCACAGATGGTAAGGGGGTTGAATAAGCGGTCAGAATGAGATTATAGGGCACTCTTTGCTGGCACTGGTGCAGGATTCTGTCACATTGTCCATACTCAGTTTCAGGTCACAGTTCAAGCGCTAAGAGGAACACTAACTGACTAGCACTTACAGCTACAGGGGTGCAGGGACGCTAGTCACAGTTATAGAGTGGAGAAGAGTACTTGAGGTTGCTTGTAGACCAGAGCACAGGCCAGGACAATAGTGACCACATCTCTCCTTAGATCATGCCACCTTGGAAGAACTAAAAAGCCACAGTCTTCCAGAGCTAGCTTCTAAAATACGAGAAAGTCCTGAAGCTTAGGGTGGTACCCTGGGAGCAGATCCAATTTAACATAAAGTTAAAAGTCAAGAAATAGATTAAAAAATGAGCAAACAATAAAAAAGAACCTGAACGTATAAAGTTATCATGGTAACAAGGAAGGTAAAGACACAAATGCAAAAAGAGACAATGAAATCAAAACAACTACATGCAAAGCTTCAAAGAATAATAATAATTGGTCACAAGCCCAAAAATAATTTTTGGAAAAGCTGAAAACAGATTTTAAAAATCAAATAAGAGAATTAGAGAAAAAATTGGGAAGAGAAGTGAGAGTGATGCAAAAGAAATCATGAAAAGAGAATCAACAGCTTGAAAAAGGAGGCACCAAAAAAAATACTGAAGAAAATAATACCTCAAAAAAATAGGTTTGTCCAAACTGAAAAAGAGGTTTGAAAAATCATTAAAGAAAAGAACTCCTTAAAAAGCAGAATTGGACAAATAGAAAAGGAGACACCAAAACTCACTGGAGAAAATAATTCATTAAAAATCAGAAATAGGCAAATGGAAGCCACTGACTCCATGAGATATCAAGAAACAATAAAAAGAAGAAGAAAAAAATAGAAGAAAATGTGAAATATCTCATTGGGAAAACAACTGACCTGGGAAATAGAATGCAAAGAGATAATCGAGTGTTATTGGACTACCTGAAAGCCATGATCAAAAATTAGAGCCTAGATCATATCTCAAGAAGTTATCAAAGAAAACTTCCCTGATAACCTAAAAGCAAAGGGTAAAATACAAATTGAAAGATTCCACCAATAACCTCCTGAAAGAGATCCCAAAATGAAAATTCCCAGGAATATTATAGCCAAATTTCAGAGCTTAAATGCCAAAGATAAAATATTGGAAGCAGCCAGAAAGAAATAATTCAAATGTCATGGAGCCCCAATCAGAACCACACAAGATTTAGCAGCTTCTATGTTAAAGGAGTACAGGGATATGGAGCTAGGATTACACCTAAGAATAGCCTAACCAGCAAAACTGAGTATAATCCATCAGGAGGAAAAAATTAATATTTAGTGAAATAGAAGACTTTTGAGACTTCCTGATAAAAAAAAAACAGAGCTGGATAGAAAATTTGATATTCAAACACAAGACTCAACAGAAGCATAAAGACATAAATATGAAAGAATAATCATAAGGAATTCAGTAAAGTTAAACTGTTTACATTACTATATGGGAAAAGGATATATGCAACTCCTAAAAACTTTATTACTATAGGGCAGTTAGAAGGAGTCTGAATAGACAAACAGCATGACTGTAAGTTTGATTATGTTGGGATGATCTCCAAAAAAAGAAAGTAGAGGTAAGAAAGTGGGATGGACTGGGAGAAAGGACAGGTAGAATGGGGAAAATTTTCTAACATATAAAAGGTAGAAAGGAAGAGCTTTTACAGTGGAGGGGAAAGATGTTGCAGAGGGAACAAGTGGTAGGCAGTGATTGAACCTTACTCTCATCGGATTTGACTCAAAGAGAGAATAACATACACACGTAAGTATAGAAATCTATCTTACTCAATAGAAAAACAGGAGGGGGAAGGATTAACAGATAATGTGGGTGTGGGTGGGAAGAGTTGATCAAAGGGAGGGTGGATTAAGGCAGGCAATGGTTAGAAGCAAAGCAGACTTTTAAAGAGGAATAGGATAAAAAGAGAGAAAATAATAAACAGAAGAAAATGGAACCTAGGAAATACATAGTAAACATCACTGTAAATGTAAATGGTATGAGCTCACCCATAAAATGGAAGTAGCTAGCAAAATTCGTTAGAAATGAGAATTCAACAATATGTTGTTTAAAAGAGACACACTTGAAACAGACAAACACACACAGAGACTAAAGGGCTTGAGCTGAATGTAATATGCTTCAGTTGAAGAGAAAATGCAGGAGTAGCAATTGCAATCTCAGACAAAGAAAAAGCAAAAGGAGAACTAATGAAAAGAGATAATTAGGGAATCTATATTTTACTAAAGCGTACCATAGACAATGAAGACGCATAAAAAAATTTTACAGAAAGTTTTTCTGATAAAAGCCTCAATTATCAAATATATAGAGAACTGAGTGAAATTTATTTAAAAAATAATAAAAGCCATTCCCCAATTTATAAATGGTCAAATAATATGAACAGGAAGTTTTCAGAAGAACGAATCAAAGCTATTTATAGTCATATAAAAAAGTCTCTAAATCACTATCGATTAATGCAAATTAAAACAACTCCAAGGTACTCCTATCAGAAATAACAAATGCTGGAGGGGATGAGGAAAAATAGTTACACTAATTAACTGCTGGTAAAGTTGTGAACTAATACAAACATTTTGAAGAACAATTTGGAATTATGCCCAAAGGGCCATAAAACTATGATTACCTTTTGACCCAGCAATACCACATTAATCTCTATATTTCAGGGAGATAAAAAAGGAAAAAGAAAAGGACCTATGTGCAGAAAAGTACTCATAACAGCTCTTTTTGTGGTGGCAAAAAAACTGCAAATAGAGTGGATGCTCATAAATTGGAGAATGGCAGAACAAATTGTGGCATATGATTGTGATGGAGTACTATTGTACTGTGAGAAACAACAAGGGAGGTGGTTTCAGAAAATAACATGATAATTCCTATATAAACTTGTGCCAAGCAAAGTGAGAAGAACCAGGAAATCATTGTGCATGGTAATAATAAAAGACTTAGCCACTGTGATCAATAATCAGAGTGCACAGAGTGCACAGACACAGTGATACTAGCTTAAATCTGATCTCAGACACTTACTAGCTGTGTGACCCTGGACAAGTCACTTAACCCTGTTTGCTTCAGTTTCCTCATCTGTAAAATAAGATACAGAAGGAAATGGCAAACCACTCCAGGGTCTTTGCAAAGAAAACCCCAAATGGGGTCATGAAGAATCATGCAGAAAAAGACTATTCTGGACTCAAAAGAAAACTCAGGAGGAAATGGAATAGTGTCTTCCAAAGGGTAATGGAACTCAGGATATACCCAGGGTGACCAACTCTTCAAATCTGAGCATAATTATAAATGAAAAAAATGGATGTTTAATAATAAAGTGGTATTTGAAATACTCTTCCAAAGAAAACCAAATCTAAAGAGATTATTTGCTTCTCAAATATCCCAGACAACAGAAATGTAGGAGTAAACAAATGCAGCAGCCAAGGACAGCAACAGCAACAAGGTGACAGCAGAGATACAAGTAAGAGACTTCTTTTTTAATTAATTTATTTATTTTTAGTTTTCAAGGTTCATTTCCACAAGATTTTGAGTTCCAAATTTTCTCCCCATCTCTCCCCTACCCTCCACCCCAAGATGGTATGCATTCTAATTATCCCTTCCCCAGTCTGACCTCCCTTCTATCATCCCCTCTCCCCTTTATCCCATTCCCTCCTACTTTCCTGTACGGTAAGATACCCAACTGAGTGTGTATGTTATTCCCTCCTTAAGCCAAATCTGATGAGAGTAAGGTTGACTCATTCTCTTTCATCTCCCCCATCTTCCTCTCCATTGTAACAGGTTTTTCTTGCCTCCTATAATGGTAAGCAAAGTGGGATTTTTTTTGCTGTTTTTCTGTTTGTGTTATTCAGTTGCCCAGCCTCAGTCTTACATGCCTCCGAGTTGAGCCAATCAAACATGTGCAAGTGGGCTCTAACCAGTCAGATACATGCATCTAGGCCCTAAGCAATCAGACATGTACATGCGGGCTCTAGCCTGAGTAGAACTGTATACATAGGGAGCTGGTTTGAGAAAGCAGACTTTAAGAGAGGGCAAGCCAGCATTGAGAAGAAGAAAATGCAGAGAGGAGACCTCTGAGAGTGGAGAGGAGACCTGTGATGGCAGAGACTCACTGAAGGAGCCTCCAAACTTTGAAAGTGAATACAACTGTAGGGCAGAAATCTTCCCATTGGAAAGTGGTTTATTTTAATCCCCTCTTAAGAGCTGTTAAAGTGAACTGAGGCATTATCACAGAGCCTCTGGATTTTGAAAGTGAATTGAGATGACAATGCTAGTATTGTGTGTCACTATTGTTGCCCTGCTAAGCTTTGTTTATCCAGAGGCAGAAGACGTGGGCAGGAGCCCCTGGAGCCTGCTATCCAGCCAGAATAGGAAGAGCTTGGAGTGGAACAGTCCCTGTGAGCTGAGAAATGGAGCAGGAATGTAGAGCTGCCTACACATGAATGCAGGCAAGAGTCAAGAGCAGTCAGCCCACAGAGAAAGAGCCATGGGAGTTGGAAGTCAACCACAAGTTACGATGAAAGAGGCCTTTACTTAGACACTTGGTATTGATTAAAAAGATTGCTCTTACTGTGACCTAGGGGTGGGTGGTGTGGTATTTTTTGCCACTCCTTAAGGATGTGTTGTGCTAGGGAAGACTCTAGCCTGGGACTAGTGATATATGCTTCATAATGTGTTGTGCTAGTGTGCCAGTAAGGCAAAATGGGCTTAGTTTAAGGGTGCCCTTGAGGAGTTTGGCTTTTGTTTACCGTGAAAGTACTTTCACCTGTTAAATGCTAAGCCCCAGGCCCAAAGCCCTATCAGGTGTGAAACCTGTGTGGGCGTAGATTAATGACTTAAGAGGGGCCAACTCGGAAACCAATTGGTCTCTGGACTCTGGTCTCTGGTCGTTGAGGCAGGACTTGAGAATACCAGAGGCTTGGCTGCGAGGAGAGGGGAGAAACTACAGCTGAAAAAAAATCCAGAGCAGAGCCGACCCCTGTGTGGACCCAGGAGTTTGAGCAAGGTCTTGAGGCCAGTGAATATGATTTATGCCATCT
>CM053623.1:224949741-224967363 GCA_028646595.1 Phalanger gymnotis
CATTGTTTGGATTCTGATGGCTCAGAGTGAGTTTAAATTAGTAATTGCTTCAGTTTTGGCTGGAAACCCTGAGGGTCTTCCCCTCCCAGAATCGTTATTTTTGACTAGGTGAAAGAGGCCATCCTTTGCCTAATTTTTACCTATCTCTAATCACTGTATAGATGCTGCCTCAGACAAACCAAGACCTGGGAAAGATCTTAACTCAAAAAGGTCAAGGTCTCCCACTACATCTGGGGCCATCTCCAATCATCCTGATCAATATCTTGCCACTGCACCTAAATGGCTCTGGAGGAGAGAGTGAGGCTGGTGACTTTGCACAGCCCTTCCTCACTTAAATCTAATTCACTTGCAAAAGTCATTACATCTCCTTCCTGATGTCATGGTCCTCTTCCAGAACAAAGGACAAACAACATCTTCAATCTCTACTTATCTAGTGGCTCCTTTCTTATTGCCTATAAACATGTCCATGTCTCCTCCACTGTCAAAAAACTTACACATGATCCCTCTATCCTCCTCCCATATGTCATCTACTTTTTGTATATAAACTCCTTGAGAAGACCATCTAAAATAGATGTCTCCAATTCCTTTCCTCTCACTCTCTTTTTAATTCTGTAGTCTGTCTTCCAGCATCCTCATTCATACTAAATAGAATTGTCCAAAGTTACTAATGGTCTCTTAGTAGACAAATATAATGTCTTTTTCTACAGCAGAATGGCATTGGTAATGGTAGAATAATTAAGTAATTCCTAGATGCAGCAAAAGCCAGAACTGAGGAAGAGTAAAGGAAAGGAGATACAATGTGGAGGAGCAAACTTGGACTTCATCCTTTGCTGGCTGTCTTACGTGGATTGTGCAGGGACAATAGACCAGAGGCCAATTTTCTTGCAAGCCTAACCTCTTTTTCTTCTGTCAAGGCATAGTATTAGCTAAGGTAATATTTTAAGTTTAGAGGACTACATGGACCGACAGGATCAAACTAACTATAGGTATTGGTTGCTTGTCTCTTTAAAAATCAGTCCTTTCCTTTTGGGTATCTGATAGTCACCCAAGGAAATGCTATAAATCTGGAACCCAGTACTTAGCACAGAGTCTGGTACATAAGTTGGTCCTTAGTAAAGATTTAATGACTGACTTTGTGACAACAGAGCTGCAGAGAGGAGGAGTGGTTTTGATTGTTTATGACTTTGAGTGCTAGTCTTAGCAATTTTTTAAAGATTAAATAAAGGTTATCACATATCAATGTTTTCATTAGCCTGTGTACTTGTGTGGGAGCCAAGGACCTTTTTCCTTTTATTTGTGGAGATATAGACACAAGCCAAATTTCTAAGGTTCACTGAAAACACCTCTGTGGAGGGAGAACAAGCCAAATTCTTATGAGCTGAGCAACTTGAGTACAGATCCAAGTTAAAGGTTATGATTAATTAAAGAAGCCCCCAAGATTGAATCTAGTCCATACAACTCCAGAGCTTCAGTTCTGGCTATAGGATATCATTAGGTCCATAGATACCAATGCCTCATTTTGTCATACATACATAGACACACATATACACATATGTTTATATGTGTAGATATGCAGTGTAAGGAACAAAATCCCCATCCCATAATGTTTTTTGTGTGGAAGGTCCACTAAATTTGGAGTCAGATAACTGGCTTTACATCCAAATTCTGCTACTACCCGTGTCACCTATAGGGGGAAATAGGAACCACGATTATTTTCCAGCCACGTGGTGTCCTAAGTAGAAAATCCTGAAACCCTGTTGAAGGAAAAATTAAAAATAATGAACAATTCAAGGACATGGTAAAGAGAATGGTCTCATCCATTGTTGTAACAACTATTTGTTGTCCTTGGTTTAGAGACTCTGCAGTTTCATTTAAAAGGACCTTTTTCAAAACTGTAAAATTGTCTCTTCCTCTTGTCTTGAGCAGAGAACATTTTTTAATTCTGATAATGAAATCTATGAATTGCATTTCAAATACTCTTCATTTGTCCCTTGAAAAACCTCTCTCTTTATCTACCCCACCCCATGTAAAATGCTTTAGTTATCTATCACAAGTTGCTACAGAAAGCTGCTGATTGGCTACATACTCTAAACAGGCCTGAAAGACCCTTATAAAAACCAAATTTGTACTCCAGAAAATGAAGTTGCTATTGAGCAAGAACAGTCTCCCTTAGCATGCTAATCTCTCTGCTATGAGTTTGGCCTCTTATCTTCAACCCACAGTCACCAGACCTGTTGATGGCTACCTTTCTCCCAAAGGTTACTTAACCTTGAGGTAGCCAAGTGGCATAGTGAATGGCATTATTGACCTGGAGTCAGGAAGATCTGAGGTTAAATCCAGACTCAGATACTTACTAGCTATAAGACCCTGGTCAACTCACTTAACCTCTCTCAGATTCATTTTCCTCATTTGTAAAATGGAAATAGTAGTACCTACCTACCTCTAGCTATAAGTAGTTATGAGAATCAAAGAAGATCATATTTGTAAAGTGCTTTGCAAATGCTGAAGTTTAAATATACATAAATATAAATGTTCAATGCCGGCTATTAACCTTTCAACCTCAGTTTCCTTATCTATAAAATGAAGGGATGGGATGAGATGACATAGAAGGGTCTTTCCAACTCTAAATCTCTGAACCTATGATCATCAAACGTAACAGCTGGAAGGTATAGATGCATATGCTATCTCTTACAGCCTATCCTAGCTTTTATTTTAACTTCTTTTACTTCTTCCTATTCTTCCATTCTATGAAGACTTCTTTCAAAAAAAATCCATTTCTAACACATCACAATGGTATGGAATTGGCCTTGAATGTTATTCCAGTGGAAATGAAGCTCTGGCAGTTCCTACTAAGCTGCAAAGGCTTCAAAAGTATTGGCCTGGGGGTGGACTGTCACCCAAGGGTTAGTCTTGCTAGATAAGAGGGATTTGTTACCAAGAAGTTGGCTACCAAATGGTTTCTGTTGGCCACAAAGTATTGTGTTCTGAGTTAATGCTTTCCCACCCACAGAGATAAAAATCACTTGAATTTTGAAGTTTTGTGCAAAAAAGACTATTTTATATGATTTCTGAAGAATGGCCTTCTTAAATTCCTTTGATTATTTAGCTTTAAATGGTAGTATCTATTTGAAAAGAGTTATATCCAAGAATCTACTAGTTTCTGAAAAGTCAAGTATCATGATTTCAGACTTAAAAAATAAGGCACAGAGATGTTCAGTTATATAGACGATAACCCCAGCATTAGAGGAATGAAACATATTATGTTCCTCTGCTCTGCACATTGACTTTACGTCACATATTAGTTTCCTTTTCCATACTTAGTCTTAGAAAAAGTAATTACTTTGTTTTAGTTCAGCTTTCATAATACTTTTTTGTAGGCTTCCTATGTATTAAACAACTTATTGGAAAATGCATCAAATCCTAGTTTTTCCTCAAAATTTGCTTTAGGACACAACCAAAAATCATTTGTAATCTCAGATTTCCCATTC
Source organism: Phalanger gymnotis (assembly GCA_028646595.1). NCBI lineage: Eukaryota > Metazoa > Chordata > Mammalia > Diprotodontia > Phalangeridae > Phalanger > Phalanger gymnotis. The sequence goes on from CM053623.1 coordinate 224,953,230, forward strand.
TCCACCATCTCAGTCATTTTGACTCAAATTCTTTCCTATGGTCTTGACCTCTGAGCGTTTCTGGACTTACATAATATATTTGTCCTTTTCAGAGTAACCAAGTAAAATATAACAAAAGAAATAGAGAAGACAAACAAAAATATGTATTAGCCTATTAAATCATTTATTCCCAAGAACAATAGTTCATAGAAATAAGAGATGGAAAAGACCTATTAGGTCATTTTACTGCCTCTGTGCCAAGGCAGGTTCAAGTCCAGAACACTATAAGCCAAGTTGTCGCTCAGTTTCCAGCCCTGCCTATCCAGTCTTTAGATTGTATCTGTTGCTGGAATCTGCTGGAGGGAAATGAAAAAAAATCTCAAAGTTGGAGTATTCAGTGGAATAAGGGCAGTGCAGAGGATAGAAAGATAGCTGATGAATCAGTGGTAATTACCAAAGACATTTTCATAGATAACTGGCTGAAAATTTAGGGCCAAACTAATAATAAGAAAATGGCATCACTTTTGGCATTCTTCCTGGCCGCAACTCTCTCTTTGTATATTACTGCATTCTAGTTGATCTTTTCTGACTTCATATAATGGCTGGCCTTGTTTTCATGACAGATTCTCTGTCTTCCTAATTAACCTCTGGTTCACGTCATGTCAGTAACTGAGTTTCACATGAGGAATGAAGGGATGGAATGGGATGAGATGACATATAAGGGTCTGACTAGTTTTTCCCATAATTACCTACCACAGGAAAGATCATTTGTAATATACCACCAAGATATGGAGATAATCATTAACTAAATGGCCACTTTTTCTTTTGTCTTTTCACAGTATTTTTTTATTTTTTCACCTTTATTTAAGGACTTTTTTTGGCTAGACGAAAGCTGCACCATAGTATAATTGAAAGAGTATTGCCTGGGAATCAGAAGTCCTAGTTTCAAGCCCTAGGTTTGCCACTAATCAACTATATGACCTTGGACAAGTAATTTAAGTTCTCTGGACCTCAGTTTCCCTGGTAACGATCATGATGATGATGACAGCTAAGATTTACATAGCATTTACTATATGCCAGGTACAATGTTAAGCACTTAACAATTATAACTTCATTTGATCCTCCCAGCAACCCTGCAATGTAGGTGCCACTATTATCCCCCTATTGAAGATGAGGAAACTCAGGCAAACAGAAGTTGAGTGACTTAACCAGGGTCACATAACCAGTAAGTGTCTGAGTCCAGATTGAAACTTAGATCTTATTAAATTCAGTCCCATGGCATTGTCCACTGTGCCTCATAGCTGCCCTCAAACTGAGGCATATGGGTGTTGGCCTAGATAATCTCTATTACTCTCTGCTCTACTATTCCAGGGTGCTATGATGTGCTATTTATCAACAAGATATATTGTGGGCAAGATTCTTCTCTGTCTTCTTCCTCTATCAATATTCCTCCATCCTGATATTGAGGGAGAATTTAAGATTATGAGAGAATAAATATTTCATGTCTTAGGTGCTCGTTTACACTAATCTTGTCAAAAAAGGGAAATTTTAACACAATTTTCAAATATCAACATAAATTTTCTTTGAAAAGCATTAAACCCACTAGACTCTGCAGAGACCTTGAATTAGAACTAACCACAAAGTGTTAAGGGTTAACCCTAAGAGAAAGTCAGTATTAGATCATTTCAAAGAGGGGGTTGTGTCTCCTACTTACAAAACCCTTCATGAGAGAAATCCTACAACTCAACTTAGTAACAATCACTTTTGTAGTTCAAAAGTTTATTAAAAATGAAAATATGAATTTTGTCTCAGAGACAGAAAAAAAAGAACTTTCACAGCATTTGAGTTAGAAGGGATCTTAGAGATCATCTAGGCAAAAGGAAGAGAGCATTTCAAGTATGTGACATTATATCTATCCACCAATTTGGGTACCACAAAGAAAGCAATAGTTATAATATAGGAAGAATAGTAGTTAAGACACTCAAAACTTGACAAATGACAATATACAAGAAAGGAGCTAGTAATAAAAAAATTACATCAGCTGTCTAGACATAAATTCAAAGAATATCAGTAACAAGCAAAAGAAACTAGAGATGCTAATGTAAGGAAATAACATTGGTCTCATAAATTTCCCTGACACTTGGTGGAAAGAGACAAATAACTAGAATATGACTGTAGAATAAAGACATTACATGAATATAGATACATTTTTTCAAAAGAATAAGGATAGTTACAGGATCAGGGTAGGGGGGCCAGAGTAGGGCCCAGAGTATCACTATAAGAGTATATAAGATTGTATCTTAAATATATGCTAATGTGAAAGAATGGAGGAATCACAAAGGAAAAGATGGTAGAGAGAATTTGGTTTAGAAATCAACAGAGGCAGGAATAGAAGTGATACTGTCATCAATATATGACAGCCTGCATAGGCAAAACGACTTTGGGAAAGGAGCACAAGTCTGGTACAGAAATACAACTGAGGAATAACAGGGAGCTCTAATTATCCAGACCTCTACTCAAGCTCTATCTCTGCCAAAAGCAAACCAGCAAATCATTTCTTAACTTGGCTGAATGGTAATTGTATCCTTGAAAGGTGGAGGGAACCAACAAAGGAGAATTCTGTTCTAGATCTGATTATCACCAACAAAGAAGTGAGGTAGAAATTATGGGAAACTCAAAGGGTTTCTTGGAATTTGTGACGGATAGAGGAAGAAAAGAAAATTGAGAATAGCACAATATTCCTCCTAGCTTTTTGAAAGTACATTTCAAAGCAGTCAGACAATAGGGTAGGTCAATGCCTATGATTAAAATTCCATAGGGAAAGTCAGCACAGGAGAAATGGGAAGCCACTCCAGGGGTTCTTATTGCCTCTAGGAAAAGACATAAACTACTCAGTTTAGCTTTTAAAGATCCTCACAACCTGATCCAAACCTATCTTACCAATTTCATCAGATATTAACTCTCCCTCCTTCACTCTGTGACCCAACCAAATGAGCCTTATCTTTGTTCCTAACACAAAGCTTTCCATGCCCCATCTCAATGCTTTTGCCTTGGCCATGTCACATGCTTGAAATGCACTTTGTCTTTACTTCCACCTTATAGAGTCCTTCTATTCCATTAAGATGTTGCTCAAGCACCACCCAACTATTTCCTTGATCTCTTTCCTGCTGCTGTCTCCTAAAACTCCCATATATTTAACTACTTTCTATGTATTCATATTTATTCGTGTAGTGTGCTGAACATATTTGCTTATGTTCTTGCCATTTCTTCGTATTCCGAAGACAAAAAGATAAATTACTTCAATGATGAGGATGAGGGGTCTAAAGAGTCTGATGAGAAGGCTCAGGGAACTTGCAACTTAGGTTTCTTTTTTTCTATCTTGTTTTTGTTTTGTTTTGGGGAGGGTTTTAAATAATATAGAATCAAGAGCAAGTGGTGAGGGTGAAGAATTTATATTAAACAGTCCTGTTTCAGAATCAGGAGTTCAGAATGAATAGAGGCTGGGGAACAAAACTATGGATAATGAAAAGTTTTGAAGGTGGCCTTTTTTTTAGATATAATGGGGAAAATACTTTAATAGGAATCATGAAAGAATTGAATGTTGGCTATGTGTTGCCAGAATTGAGAACTCAGCAGCTGTAGTAGAGGTTAAAAGTAACTTTGGCTGTGATCTTTCTTATTTATGATATATGTACATAAAATTACTATATTTTAGTATATTTCTTTTATTGATTGTTATACTATCAAAAATAGTAACTATTATAATAGCTAGCATTTATAGAGCACCTTAAGATTTGCAAAATGATTTACAAATATTAACTCATTTTATTCTTACTATAACCTCATGAGAAGGGTGTCATTATTATCCTCATTTTACAGATAAGGAAACTGAGACAGAGATTAAGTGACTAGCCCAGGATTACACAACTCCTAAGTGTTGGAGGCAATATTTGAACTAAGGTGTGTTGTTGTTGTTGTTGCTGTTGTTGTGTCATTCAAATATATCCAACTCTTTGTGACCCCATGGACCATAGCATGCCCAGGCCTTTCTATCCCCCACTACTTCTCAAAGTCTGTCCAAGTTCATCTTCATTGTTTCCGTGACACTATCTATCCATCTCATCCTTTTCTTTTTGCATCAATCTTTCCCAATATCAGGGTCTTTTCCATTGAGTCCCATCTTCTCCCTGACTCCGTATCCAACACTCTATGTGCCACCTATGTAAATAAATAGTTCAGCCTGTAACTTTTACGTTTAAGCCTAGGATAATAGGAGAGTTGATTTAGAGGGATGAGCAAATGAAGTTTGTCTAATTTATTAAATAAATAAGAATTGGGTTGAAGAATGACAATTTTTTTAAAGAGAAATATGCTTCTGCTTCAGCAATTAATACAGAAACATTAGAATATTTCTCTCAATTACTTTAGAATCCAGAATGAGACTGAATAAGAAAAATGGATGAGTAGAAGGTAGGGGGATAATCACACCTCCTAGACACTCTACTATGCACTCTACTACTTTTATCTCTTAAAGTGAATGAAAACACAATTATTTTCTAATGAGGAACCAAAAATAAAGATGATTCAAAGGTTTTACTTAGACTTCTTTTCCTTTCTGTTTTCAGTTTCAGAACCTTTGACTTAGGGAAAGGATGTTCAATTCAACAAAAATACATTAAGCACCTGCCATGTGTGAGGATCTGAGGGATCTAAAGACAAACACAAGACAGTTCCCATTCCCAAGGAATTCAAATTCTAGTAGGGATAACTGCTGCTGCCCCTTCTGACAACTTCTATCCCCAATTCTTTCCACATCTTCAGTCGGGATTAGGGAAATAGATAATAAAGACAGAAGATACAACAAATCTAGAGACCAAGTAGTGAGTAGTAATGTTTTTAATCCCAGCTAGGGTCAAGCTTTCAGCTGTTCTTTTACTCCTTGGCAAGAGAGTGTGTAAATCTTGTTTGGTTCTCAAGAGTAGTTTCATAGGTTATTAATTTCCATAGGGACAATATTCATAGGTGGTTATTACTACCCTGTATCAAGAATGCCTTCACAGCCACCTATCTCAAAATCTGTTGAATTTCCATGGAATATTGAACTCATCCCTTAAAACTCAAGTCAAATGTTGTGTCCTCCAGAAAGTACTCCCTGATCCCTATGTCAAATACTTTCCTTTGTTCTTCATATATATTTATAATAATAATGTATATTTTTATTTTGCTATATATTCTGATATATATTATGATCATGTGTCATATCATGTTATATTAATTATGTGATATTAGTTATTATATTATAATATTATGTTGATTATGTTATATTTACATATTGTATTGTATATCTTCCACAGTACATTTTGAGGACAGGGAATATCTTAGCCAAGCTTTATATGTTTATGTATACTCTGTACATAGTATATATTTAATCATTTTAATGACAATAAATTTATTGCAGAAAGAACAGAACTTAATCAATTTTAATTGAATAATATTATACACACCTCAGCACTCTGAATTATCTTTCTCATTTCTCCCTTCCTGTTTCATCTGTGTTTCCTTGGTACATAAGATGAGAAACGGGTAAATTAATATCAAATTTTGGGATATAGGAATCTCAGGAATTCAGTTGTCAAATTCAAAGATGATTCTGGGAAATCCTTGAAAATGAACTTTATCAATACACCATTGTAGGATATATGGAACAGTTTCCTGGGTATACTCCATGTATCTTTCGTGAACCGAGAAACTCTAATTCACAGTCTCTAGCAAAGCCAAAACTCAAACCCAGGTCTTTGGATCTCCGGTCAAGTGTTCTTTTTAATAAATTACATAATCTTAAAGCCAATTCATACTTTTTGCTCTCTTGAAACATCTAGCACCTCTAAGCTCAAATATTTTACTGAGAGCCTTAAAAATACTAACATGGAATAGTACGGGGTGAGAAGGTAAACAAGAAAAGAACATTCACATACTCAGATCTATAAGAGTAGGCATATCCCCATTCATCATCTGTCCTCTCATATTATCTAAAGATAGGTGGCAGTACTGAGGTCTCTGTGGGATGTACAAGGCACCACAGGGATTCATGCTAAGGACAGGGTTTGGGAAAAGAAGAATGAAGCCTTGGATGATATACTAAAATGGAAAATATGAATCAAAGAAAGAAGGGAAACACCTTTTCTCTCTCTGGGATTTTTGGCTTATAGGAAAAAAAATTGGTTTCAGACACTGACAGTTTATGTTCTGTTCAATTATTCCAAGGTGATAATTTTCTTCAGCCCAATTTTCATCCCCCAATCAATCATAGCAAGTGAATGACATGGTATGATTTTAATCTTTCTAGGTGGCATTTTTCCGATGACCCTAAAATCTAGATACTTCTTTGAAACATTCGAATCTGTTAGTTTTGCCAAATGAAATTGGAGGTCCTACTAGAGAATGTTTTTAGTTTTATCTTGTATTGTTGTTGCTGTTTTGTTGTTATTGTTGTTTTAAGGAAGATTTTCAGACGTTCAGCTTGCGGTTTCATACAAGACCGAGGGATATAAAGGCAGAGTAAAATAATAGGGAAAGAAGGAGTTGACAGAATGTTTCTACCCATCAGAATAGGTTCAGTTCAGTTTTAGAATCATGATTCCGGTTGGTTCTTATTTAATCTGAATCAGTCATATTGTATGTTATCCATAAGAGATGTGCTTTGTAATCAGGTCCAAAAAAACAAATACATAGTTTCTTCCTCCCCCCTCAGTGCTGAAATGCTTGGACTATATACTAGACAGGCATGTGCATGGCTCTGGCTCTCTGGGTTTGGACAGAGTTCCTTTTTGGTTCTAAGTCACTGCACTGCATTGTGAGATGAATGTTTCTCTGAACACGCAAACATCACCACAGTTTGGGAAAAGGGTGTCAAGCTGGCAACTACATTACACATTCCGGGTGGGCCAGTACAACTAGGTTTGGACTTCATCAAGCACCTCAAACTACGTTTCAAATGTTTTTAGTTCGGCAAAATTTTGACTGCATTTGGCCCAACATTTTTCCCTAGTTGTTTTTTTAAACCCCTGTGTATTTCAAGAGAAATGTAATCCATATGTTTCTGATTCATTTACACTTAACTCATCAAAATATTGTTTTGTGAAAGCCACTTGATGTCCAGGCCTCCTTAGGAGTCCTTTTAATGAGTCTTTAAAAAAAAACTTTTTTCTTAGAAATAGGAAATCACATTTTCCCTCAAAAAACTCAAATTTCAAAAGAAGTGAATTCTATCTAGAACACCAAACCCATAGTTTTCAAGGGGGTTTTAAATTTGACAAAACTCCCATACTTTAGACACAAAGGATTCATAAACAGATTTGACTAGTCATTAGAAACGTCTAAATGCACTGCAACACAACTTCCATACTACAACCTGCCAGGTATAAAATGTGTGTAGCAAGGGTCTGAGGATAACTTCTCTGTACATAAAAGAAATAGTGACGAACATTTGGTAATGTAATCAAGGTTCTTCTGTTCAAACATTTGAATGTTTCAGAGTTCTAAGAGTTTGTAGGATTTGCAGCTGGAAGTTACTTCAAAAGTTATCTTGTCAAACTCCTTCATTTTATAGAAACTGAGGCACAAATAAGGGAAATAACTTGCTTACTGTCACATATATAGTAAATGGTACCATCAGAATTCAAACTCAGGTCCCTTGACTTCAGACCTAGCACTCTCCCCACAGCACCACATTTATTCTAAAATGAGAGAAACATGGCCTGAAAGAATGAGAAAACTTAATTATGAGAAATGTATTTTGAGAATCTGATAAAAACTATCTTACCTGTTTAATTCTACAACCACTAAAATGTAATATGCAAGTTTGTATGTTGTTCTTTTCTCCTATTCAAGGGTAAGACAGCTCTATGTCCTGTAGTAATTATCCAGGACCCAAAGAAAAAAGCCTTAATCCCAGTATCTCTACAAATCTGCAGTTAGACTGGATTTGCCCTTCAATGCCAAAGAGAATTTTGATAGTAATAATATGTATCAGCTAGACTTTATACTTTCACTTTAGAGCTTATTAGACAGTCTCCTCGAAAAATATCCTGAAATAAATAAGGCAAGAATTATTATCCTCATTTTACAGATGAGGAAATGGACACAGCTGACTTGTCCGTGGTCATGTGCTGGCAATTCAACAATGATTCAATGCAGGGAACATATTTACTGCATATGAGGCATTTTGCTGGCATTGTAGATAGAGGCAAAATGCAATGGACTCTTCTCACAAGCAGCTTATAACTCATTTAGTGTGTATAGCAGGTGTCGAAGCCAGAATTCAAACCTGATTGCAAGTATTATGCTCTTGACACCATGCCACTTACCACTAAGCACTAAGTAATACATGTACTCCTATTTTTATAGTGTCCATGATGGTAGAGTACCTGGACAGTATTTCCAAATGGAGCTGAAGGAATCCTATGAGTTCCACCCCCACTGAACAGTCCAAGAGGCATTCTCAATCCTTCCCTTACCTATTTTGGAACACATCAACTTTCAAAAGGACACTTGGTCACAGTGTTGCCTGTACTTCATTCTGCCAGTAGAACATAAACTTTTTGAAGACAGGCTATTTCATTTTTCCTTTGTCTTTGCCCCTTGAAAGTTTCTTGCAAACAAAGTGTACTTGATAAATGTCTGTTGAATTGTGCCCTGTATCCTGTTCTTGTGTATCTTATTCTTGTCCCTACCATGACACACATGGAAACACATAGGCTGTCCAATGAAGACCCTCATTTTTATTCAATATATCCAGTTGTTCAGTATCTAAGTGATAATGTCTTTCTTTCATATGTCAGGGGAGTTTATCATCCCTCATCACTGACATTATCACTGTCTAGTATCATACTCATAAATATGTTTTCAGTAAGAACATCTCCAACATCCTTGCAAGTCCTGATTACTAATTTTATTGTTTGTAATAGCAGTTAGCACAGTTGTACGATAATTCATATTCATCTACATCTATATGCACACATAATTCCCAGCTGAATTTGTTGTAGCAGGTAGTAGACAGAAGAGAATGTTGTAGTTCAGTATTGCCAAGAGGGTCCCCAGTCAGAGCTGAGCTACACTGGCCACAGTAAACATTCTGAGAAATGCCCCAGAGACCCAGCTCTGTAGAGTACTGAAGGTTCCTTTCCTTTTTTCCTCAAGGTATATGCATAATCATGTGGAAAAATCAACTTTTCCCCGCTTCCACCTTGGGGTAAGGAAGGTAGAAAGGGAAGTTATGGCAATCCATGGGGGCCCTGTGCAGAGGGCCTGCAAAAATGAGGAATTTCTGGGAAATCTGTTTTGGTACAAGCTGCTGTTTGTTGACCTTGAGGGTTCATTTTTGATTTATAAGCAGGAATAAAAGAAATATCATTCTGTTTTCTCTTAGCATCTTTTACCTTGTTTGGCATTCATTTTTGTTTTGTTTGGGGGGCAGGGGTGTTTCTTTTTTCTTTTTTTTTCAGACCACCTAACATGAAGACCCGACTTAAAGGAAATTATTCTCTGGTAAGATGCAAAGCTTGGATATTTGCAAAGCAATAATGCCCTCTAATGGAACTACAAAGGGCATCATAGCAGTTTGCAAATTTTACTTACCTGATCTCAGTCCAGGGTTGCTTGTCTTAATTTAATTTACCACAACAGCATATAGACTGTTTTTAGAAACAAGCATCCAAGTTAACATTAATGACACATTCTGGTATAAAAGAATGAATCATTGAAATCATCATGACTACTTCCATCCTGTGCCCAGGACCTTGCTGAAGTGAGTGGAGCCTCTGATTGAATTCTCTTGTCTATACTCTTATTCATTTCGACCTCAATGCCCATCACATCTGCTAAAATGAAGTAAGAATACCCTCAGCTTACATTTGTGTAGTGCTTTTTGGTTACAGAGCACTTTCTTGGTGACACCCTTTGTATCATTTCAGGTTCAGTTTTATAGATGAAGAAACAGGCTCAATTAAATGATAACAACATATAACTTATTAATTAACCTTAATTTCTAAAAGCATGCAGCTGGGAGGTGCAAGAGCAGTGATTCAAGAAATGTCTCACCCCCTCCCCCAACTGCTCAGTTGGAGTGTGTTTTTTTTAAAGTATCTTTTATGACATCTTTCTCTGCCCCCTCCCTCTCCATGTTTCTGTTAGAACTTCAGCTGTTTGACAACTGTTATGAATTGGTTTGTAATTAGTTTCTTTCAAACTCAAGTACCCTTTCCCAGAGGTATATATGTTTTACTTTTTAGCCAATTTCATTTCTGCTGAAGGCCCATCATAGCCTCTTGAGATAAACTAATGATGGGCATGAATCCAAATGAAGCAGTATCAAATAACATAGAAGTATTTGTGCAGACATATTGACTGAAAGTGTTCAGAGAAACCCATACGTACAGTTTTTACAGAAATATCAGCGATTAGCTTGAATTGAACTTCAAATAAGGCTAAGCTATCTGGTTAAGTATTCTTTTTTTCCTTTATTGATCAATTAAGGAATTAATAGTGAATAGAGTAGGCAACCTAAGGTAGTGGCCTTAGAGTTCGTGCTTATCCCTCTCGGCCCCCCCCCATTTACTTAACACCCAACTACAAGAGCACCTGCAGCAGCTGAGACCTGAGCAGGGTTGGGTGCATTCTATGTAGCAGACCTGACAAAATCCCATTTTGAAAAGCCATTTGATGAAATGATTGACTACCACTTTTCTGTAGACTTGTAAAGATGCGGCTGCTGGAAATGGTGGTTTTCTGTGTGATATCAACAGATTGGGAATCCTTCAGGGAGCCATTACTATTCCCATCTCCTGTGCCGTTTGTTTTGTTTAAAATGAGTTTTTGTTTAATTTTTTTACATTACCACAATTTCCCTAGTACCCCATTCCATCTTCTTTTTCTTCCTTGTCATGAAGTCACACTATAAAACAATATTTTAAGGAAAAAATCAGAATAACTGATCAATACGTTGAAAAAGTCTAAAAATATATGCAATATTCACTCAAGGAGCTCCCACCTTCATAAAGGGATGAGATGGAGAGTCTTCTTGTATCTCTCCTTTCAAGCCATGCATGTTCTTGATAATGTTGTGACAGTGTAGATTGTCCTCTTGGCTCTGCTTACTTCCTCTGCATCAGTTCATGTAGATATTTCCATACGTCTCTGTATTCATCATATTTGTTGTTTCTTACAGTACCAGTAATATTCTATTACATCCATGTACTACAATTTGTTGAGCCATTTCCCAAGTGATGGACATCTACTTTGTTTCCAATTATTTGCTATCAAAAAAATTGCTGCCATATAACATATTTTTGTTATATATGGGATTTTCTTTCTTATCAACAGCCTCCTTATTATTCTTGAAAATTGATGTCAAGTTTTCAGATCAATACTACTTATCTGATTTCTTTCCAAGATAGTCTCATGCTAGACCTGGCTATGGTCCCTGCTCAACACTAACCTTTGTGTTTTGTTACTCAACCTTACCCCTTAAGTTTTGGCTGAGTTTCTGAAATGAAATCTCAGAGGCTAAAATCATCAAATCATGAGTTTAGAGCAGAAATGAGGTCTATGAATATAGTTGTATTTGGGGCCACTTTCCTTTCAGTTCAGAGAGAAATTCCAGAATAGCTGAATGGACTTCATCCATAGTCCAGATAAAAGGTAGTATCTTCTTAACTAGAAAAGATTTTATTCTAAGCTGAAGATGCTGAGCCAAACTGACTAAGCAAGAAGTTTAAGTGATGTTTAGCTTCGTTATTGTTGTCCAGTCAATTAGTCATTTCTAACTCTTCATGACCCCATGGACTTTCTTTCCTCCACTATCTCTCAAAGTCTGTCCAAGTTTATATTCATTGTTTCCATAACACTATCTATCTCATCCTCTGCCATCCCCTTTTCCTTTTGCCTTCAATCTTTCCCAACATCAGGGTCTTTTCCAATGAGTACCATTTTCTTTTTATATGGCCAAAGCATTTAAGCTTCAGCTTCAGTATTGATGTTTAGGTTAGGAGTAGAGCAAACACAATGACAGTGATTCAATAGTGGGAAAGAAAGAAAAGGAAGGATAGGAAGAGGAGAGACAGAGACAAAAAAAGAGAGAAAGAGACAGAGAAATAGAAAAGCAAGCAGAGAAAGAGAGGGAGAGAGAAAAGGGGAAAAAAGAGAATCAGAGAGAGAGGGAGGGATGGAGAAGAGGAAGAGAGAGAGAGAGAGAGAAAGAGAGAGAGAGAGAGAGAGAAAGGAAGAGAGAGAGAGAGAAAGATTCAATATGAATTAGGAAACTAGAATCTGAGTATTGTGCGCTTAGCTCCACTCATAGTGGGAGAGGAGAGGAATATGATGGATAATTATAATGGATTGACAAGTCTAGCTGTGGTACCTCCTTGAGATCAGCAAAAAGACAATGAAGGTTTAATTCTCTTCCCTTTTTTTAAATATACCTTCAGCTGGAATTTCTTATACATGTATTTCTTTAAGCTGATTTTATACCTGATTAGGAATTCCTGATTTTGTATCACATAAAACTATGATCAGTCATAAAATATCTAGGACTTAGATCAGTTAAATGGAGAGAGGGAATGCAATGGAGGAAGGAAGTGAGTATCTGGGAATACACAGAACTAAACAGTATAGCAATATAACATTGGTCTGGCTCAAGAGTTCTGAGCTGTGATTATGAGAGCCTCTCATGGTTTGGGCCTTTTTTATTATTTACTTTTATAAGCTCCTAAATACAAGAGATATGACCCCCATTGTTATGTAGTCTTGATTCAGGTTGTTAAAGTTCTGAAAAGTAGGAGCCAGAGAAGAGAGAATTCTTTTGCCAGACTCTGAGTCATAGTGCCATCTGCTGGTTTCAGAGATAACAGGATTTAGAGCTGGAAAGAACATTAAAAATCATCTAGTATAACCAGCCCTGATTTTATAATTTGGGAAATTTGGGAAACAGTTTTAGAAGTATTAAGTAACTCATCTGCTATTATACTGATGATTGGGACTCCAACTTAGGTGTGGAGCTCTATCAATTAGATCATCCTGTCTCCTTTAAAAGCCAGAACTTCTATGTTCTTATTTAAATAAGAATGCCAAAAGGCCGACAATCTTCTTTCTAGAAATTATCATGACTATGGATGTGTCTTTCTTCTGTGGTTAAATATCTCTCTGCTCAAAGTTCAAGCTAGACTCTTTAGAAAAGAAGGTATAGAGTCTCAGAGGATGCTGCTCCATCCACTATGTCAATGGTTGCCAAACTTTTTTGACTGTGTAACCTATCACAACATTTTTAGCATTAATTTCTAATGTTTTCCATAAATTTATTTGTAAATTATATTTACATGCTGATATATATATATTATAAAATATATACAAAATTTTTGAAGTATTATGACGATAAAAATAAATATTTTGTTTAATTTCTTAATAGTACAAAGCCTTTTGTTATCAGGAAAATATTATTAATAATTTTTTGTGAGAACAATTATGTGATTGGATATACTTCATTGTTTTAAAAATAATCCTTGCGTATGTCCTGGGGATGGGAAAATCTTGGAAAAAATAACTATTGCTACTTATTATTCACTTACTTTGATCAATATGCTTTTTGAAGCAAGTAAATGCCTTGTTTAGATATTTTTAAATTGAAAGATACACAATACAACCATAAATAAGTTTCAGCAGCGAAATAAACAAATCACTTTTCAGAGAAGTCATGTTTCTCTAAGTGTAAATATTTACTATATACCATTTAAAAACAAGTAAAAATGAATTCACTGGTTACAACTCAGCACAAAAAAGTTTTATATTTCTCTTTTCTCATCTCTTTTTTCACAAAATTCTAATTAATAAGTGATAGCATATATTAATCTCCTATTCATGGTTGGATATTTTAGTTGTCTTTTGTAGGAGTATGAGGAATGGCAATGTGCCAGTAAGGCAAAATGGGCTTAGTTTAACGGGTGCCCTTGAGGAGTTTGGCTTTTGTTTACGGTGAAAGTACTTTCACCCGTTAAATGCTAAGCCCCAGGCCCAAAGCCCTATCAGGTGTGAAACCTGTGTGGGCGTAGATTAAGGACTTAAAAGGGGCCAATTTGGGAACCAATGGGTCTCTGGACTCTGGTCT
>CM053623.1:224967863-224998623 GCA_028646595.1 Phalanger gymnotis
GTAATTCAAACGCCTGTGAAAATCAATGCTGAAAACCAAACATGTCAAAAATAAATTTAAAAAAAAAATAGTTTTTATTTTTCTGATTTTGGTTTGTTGAATAAGTTTATTTTCTCTTCTGTCAGTTTGCATATTTTATAGTTCAGAGGTAATCTATTTTTTGTTCTCAGTTTTATCGGCAAGTAATTATGTAAAATAGATTCTGATTATTCTCTTTATTTTTTCTGGTTTTGTTGTTATTTCATCTTGCTTATTTGTGATTTTATTTATTTGATTTTCTGCCCTCTTCTTTTTAATCAGACTAGCTAAAGATTTATCAATTTTGTTAGTCTTTTCAAAGAACCAGTTTTTTGTTTTTATTAATTATTTCTATGGGCTTTTGATTTCCAGCTTATATGAAAGTAATTACTTGAAGAGCTCCATTTTGTAAGACACTCTTTGGTTAGAAGAAATCAGGCTATGGATCTAAATTAAATTAAATCTCTCTCTGATTTTCCTTACCTTTTCCATCAATACTCACAAAATTTAAGTTTGTGAAATGATTCCAATGCATTGATTGAGGATGTGATGTTACTAACAGAAGATGGTAGCTCTAGTGTAGAGAAGAAACATATAATATATTTAAAATACAAATAACATCAATTTAAATGTTCTGGATCAAGGAAAACCACTACATTTTATCTGAGCAAGTCCTAATCTTGCTGAATCTCAAATAGCATAATTTACCTTATGCCTGAAAACTTTTAAGCTATTTTTGAAAAGGGGGAATGTGGAAATATGTCTCTGGCTATTATGCAAAGTTAAGGGATATAGTATTTTATTTTTGAATCCAATTAAAGTGGACATTGTTTAAAGAAAAAATTATTTTTAGAGGAATTCATATTATTGAATGAAATAAAAATTAGTGTTTATATATTTTTAAAAGCCAAAAATAAAAAACATTTCATTGAAATGTATATTTTTTGTCATTATGTGGGGGTAAAATAGGAAGGGAGGCAAAGACTCATGTAGGAAGGAAAAAAAAGAGATAGAGACAAGCAGAGAAAGAATGAAGGTGGCAGCCTAGGTTTAAATCTTTTTAAATAGTAATACAATTTTTTTCTTCATTAATCTTTAAACTAAATCTGAAACAGTCCAGAGGAAACAGATATAATTGATTCACCTAGAGTCAAGTCCAAAGTGGGAAAAAATGTAATTAGAAATCATGCTTGAGAGGCTGAGACAAAATGGTAAAGAAAAAGCAGCTATTTGCCTGACCTCTCCCCCAAACTGCTCCAAATACCTTTAAATAATGCCTCAAAACAAATTCTAGAGCAGTAGAACCCACAAAAGGACAGAGTAAAACAATTTTCCATTCCAAGACAACTTAGAAGGTCAGGAGGAAAGGTCTGTTGCACCAGGGCGATAGGGGAGCTCAGTCCAGTGAAGGCCCTGTGTATACAGACTAGGCCTCAGCAAACCAAGAACAGGCCTAGTGACTGAATCAGTGGCAGCAGTGGCAGTTTCCAGACCTCCCAGCCCACAAATGGTAAAGCGGTTAGACAACTGGTGAGAAGGAGATTACAGGGGTCTCTTGGCTGGCAACAGAGGCATGACTCTGTTGCATTGCCCATATTCAGATCTTGGTTAAAGTCTGGGTCTCAGTACTGGGGCAGGGAGGAGCACTAGCACATCAGAGTTCATGACTGCTACGGAGTGGGGATCGCCATCATAGTTGCAGGGTAGAAAAGAGTGCTTGTGGTTACTCACAGACCAGTGCACAGTACAGGAGAGTAGTAAACACACCTCTCCCTAGAACAAAAAACTTACCAGTCCCCAGAATTACCTCTGAAAACAGCTGCGCAAAAATTCTAAAGCTTTGGACAGTGCCTCTTCCATTCCAAAAACAGAGCCCCACTTTAGCATAGAGTTAAGTAAAGACATAGGCTGGAAAATGAGCAAGCAGCAGAAAAAAATCCTGACTTTAGAAAGTCATTATGGTGACAAAGAAGATCAAAACACAAGAAGACAATAAAGTCAAAACTCCTACATCCAAAGCCTCAAATAAAAGTATGAAATTGGCCCCAGGCTGTGGAAGAGCTCAAAAAAAGATTCCAAAATTCAAGTAAGAGAGGGAGAGGAAAAATTAGGAAGAGTAATGAGAGCGGTGTAAAAAAATCATGAAAAAAAGCGTCAACAGCATGGTAACTGAGGCACAAAAAAAAATACTGAGGAAAACAACACCTTACAAAACAGAATAGACAAATGGAAAAAGAAGTATGAAAATCCACTGAAGAAAAGAACTTAAAAAGTAGAATTCACCAAATGGAAAAGGAGAAACAAAAGCTTACTAAAGAAAATAATTTCTTAAAAATTAAAATTGGGCAAGTGGAAGTTTATGAAACATTTTATGAAACATTGAGAAACAATAGAACAAAATCAAAAGAATGAAAACATAGAAGAAAATTTGAAATATCTCATTGGCAAAAACAATTGACCTTGAAAATAGATCCAGTAAAGATAATTGAAGAATTATTGGTCTATCTGAAAGCCATGATCAAAAAAAAAAAAAGATCTTAGACGTTGTCTTTCAAAAAAATTATCCAAAAACATCCAAAAACCCTGCCCTGATGTTTGTCAACTGGACCAAACTTGCCTCTAACCTGTGGATGGCTGGAGCCAAACTGAGTAGGCTAGAGAGAGGAGAGTCAGGAATCAAACAGAACTTTAATTTCAAAGTGAGGGACGTAGCCTACAAGCAAGAATGGAGATTAGACACGTGTCAGTTCCCCAGTCCTAGTTGGGGAGGACCACTTTAGTGTGGGGAGATCTCAACATTTATACCAATGGCTATATCTCTGACAATGAGGGGTATCAGCAACAATGTGACAATGAACTGTATCTCTGACAATGAGGGGTAACAGCAACAATGTGACAAGTTTGATTCATAGCAGGGCTCCATGATCAGAACTTACCCAAGCTTGTCTGGTGCTTGCCCTACCTCAGACAACACCTGGTGCTGATTAAAGCAGTACAATAATTAAGTGATTTTGCCAGAGGGTGAGATCATCCAGAGGTGAGTGCAAAGGATTGTTGTTATGCCAAGCTCAGGGCACAGCTTCCTTGGCTCTGGAAAATAGTATCTTTCCTAATATCTTGACATGTTCTAAATCCAATAGATATTGAAAGAATCCACTGATCACCTCCAGAAAGAGATTCCAAAATGAAAACTCTTAGGAATATTATAATCAAATTCCAGAGCTCCCAGATCCAGGAGAAAACATTGCAAGTAGCCAAAAAGAAATAATTCTAATATCATGGAGCCATAGTCAGGATAACACAAGATTTAGCAGTTTCTACATCAAAGGATCTGAGGACTTAAAATATAATATTCTAGAGGGCAAAAGATCTGATATTACAACCAAGAACCACCTACCTAGCAAAACTGAGTATAAGCATTAGGAGGAAGGGGCAGAGAATGGATATTTAATGAAACAGAGGACTTCCAAGCATTCCTGATGAAAATACCAGAGCTGAATAGAAAATTTGACTTTCAAATACAATACTCAAAAGAAGCATAAAAGGGTGGCAGCTAGGTGGCACAGTGATTAGAGCACTGTCCCTGGAGTCAGGAGGACCTGAGTTCAAATCTGCCCTCATACACTTGACACACTAGCTGTGTGACCTTGGGCAAGTCACTTAACCTCAATTGCCCATGCCCTTCAAAAAGCACGAAAAAGTAAATAGGAAAGAGAAACCAAAAGAGATCAAATAAGGTTAAACAGTTTACATTCTTACATGGGAAAATGATACTTGTAACACCTAAAAACTTTCTCATTGTTAGGGTAGTTAGAAGGAGTATACATAGACAGAAAGCACAAGTGCAAGTTGAATATTTGAAAAAAATAAAATTAGGGAGTGAGAAAGAAGAATGCATTGGGAGAAGGGGAAAGGGAGAGGTAGAAAGAGGTAATTATTTGACGTAAAAGAAGTCCAAAAGAAATTTTACAGTGGGGTGGTGGAGAAGATAAGGAAAGGAGGTGCAGGGGAGTTTGTGAAACTTATTCTCATAAGAATTGGCTCAAAAAGGGAATAACTTAAACACTCAGTTGGGTGTAGAAATCTATTTATACAGGAAGGGGAAGGCGGGTGTAGAACTCTATACAGGAAGGGGAAGGGGATAAGAAAGGAGGGGACGGCTGATAGAAGGAAGGGCAGATTGGGGAAGCAAAATGCTGGAGAATGGACATGATGAAAGGGCAGAGAGCAAGATAAATGAGGAAAATAGAATGGAGGGAAATATATTCTTGGTATTCATTACTGTGAAAAAAGAATTTTTCAGCAAGTTTCTCTGATAAAGACTTCATTTCTCAAATATAAAGAAAACGGAGTAAAATTATAGAAATAAGAGCCATTCCTCAATTGATAAATGGTCAAATGATATGAACAGGCAGTTTTCAGACAAAGTAATCAAAGCTATCCTTATTCATTTTAAAAATGCTCTAAATCACCATTGATTAGAGAAATGCAGGAGAAAAATCTTGGGGTCTATAGTCTAGAGGGTTCTAGGAATGAAGCTATACACAAAAGTCCTCAATGCCATACCTACACAAAAAGCCTCCCTCTCAAAATCTTCACCTCTTTCTTTGTGGAGCATCCTTTTGCCACTGCACTTGTGCTTTTTACCAACACACAGCTTCCTTTTCTCCAGTTTCATAGATTTCTATGCATACTTTGTCAGAAGCTAGTTTCATCTTATCAAATTCAGCCTAATACTTTGGCCTGTCAAGGTATTTTTGAAGCCTGTCATCTAGTATGTTAATGATCCTTCCTACTTTTGTGTCATTCACAAATTTTATAAATATGCCATTGATACATTTATAAAAAATTAATAGGGATAAACTTTTATACCAGGGTTAAAGAAATCAATTTTACAAACATAAAATCAAGAAGGCCATGGTTAGTTTTCTGACTTGTGAAGCTTACACACACTAAATAGCACACTATATATGGCCAGTCCCAGGCCCCAGACCATGATTCACATCCCATATGATATCTCCTTGCCATCCACCTTTTCACCGCAAATGTACATTTTTCCCACACCCTTGTTTTCCAGCTCTTATTTGGGAAACAGTAATCAAATTCCTTCCAGAAATGTGAGTTGATTCTCCTATAACACCACTCACCACCCCCGTGACTTTCTAAATCAAAATATCCTTCCATGGCCATCATAGTCTTTCATATGCAGTTATTCCACCACTATGAGAATGAGCTCTATCCCTTAAGTTACATGCTTTTCATCCATCCGTGTATATATCCACTTATTTATTCAAACACACATTTTTTATTGAAATATGACATATTCCCATTCAGCAATGGCCAGACACCAATATGCCATATGTCAATGAATGTCAAGGAAAGATCTGGAAGACCTGGGTTTAGGCCTTACCTGTAACATATACTAGGGTGACTATGTACAGGTCACTTAACCTTTCAGTGCTCTAGGCACTGAAAGATAACAGATAAGATGCCTACTGCACATCAGTGGAGGAAGTGTCTACACAGGGGATTTCTTACCCTATGAACCAGTGTATGTGTGTGTGTGTGTGTGTGTGTGTGTAAGGACAATGCTTCCACAACCCCCTTATTTCCTTATTTTTATTCAATGCCCCCCCAATTGCACCCAAGGGTACTACCACCCTCCTGGATCAATCTACTGCCCCCCAGGGGGCAGTATTGCCCACTCTGGGAACCTATGGCTGCCTCCAGGCAAGGAACAATTGCAGGCCTGCGAAAAGAGTAATAATAGAAGAAGCAGCAGAGGCTGTGTGACTCATAATTCTCTTTATCTTTTTATTAGTTCTCAGATCCTAGCCAGATTTCAACTTTTAGCAAAACATCTCAGTGTTAGATATAGCTGTTTCCTTGCCTATGGTGGTTAGCAAAGTTTATAGTGACAGCTAGGTGACAAAGTGGATAGAGCACCAGGCCTGGAGTCAGGAAGACCTAAGTTTAAGTCCAGACTCAGACCAACTATGTGACCATAAGCAAATCACTTAACTTTAGTTTCTTCATCTGCAAAATGAGCTAGAATTTGCAAACCACTCCATTATCTTTGCCAAGAAAACCCTAAATGGGGTCGTGCAGAGTTGGCAACAACAGAATAGCAAAAGGAAAGTTTGTAAAAACAAAGAAAATATTTAAAACAAATAAAGGTAAGTAGTGTTCCCCCATATTCAGAGGAAAAGATTTCAGGGTATCATGAAGGAACCTATTAGATAAAGGAGACATAGAGGTCTCAAATTCAAGTCCTAGCCTGGTGTGAGACCTGCAACTGATTAACCAGGGAAAGGCACTCAGAACAAAGGGGAACATGTAGTTCTGCTGCTCATAACCTATATAGTCTTCCAAATAGCCAATAGCCATCTGTTGAAGCTACGATCAGAGGCAGACCTCCGGTTTTGTTGCCCAGTTACAAACTGGAGTCATGAGTTTGCAATGATTAGACCAGGAGATCAGTGATCTGACATTACCCTGGATTAGGCTGCTGGTCTGGAATATACCTCTGAGATCTGGGAATAACACAGCTTTCAATACCTGGAGAAAGTGACAGCAGGACCCTAGAGAATAAAAATCAGGACCAAGCAATGGGTAAACATTTCCCCAAAAAGTGTTCACAGCCTAGATCTAATGCAAAATCCCAATTCCTGAAGTGAGACTGGAAAAATAGTAAATAAATAAAATACATTACCACTATAAAGTTCTATTATGGTGACAGGGATAATCAAAACACAAAGCAATAAGAAGAGAATGATGTCCAAACAACTACTCCTATCCCCAAAAACAAAACAAACAAAAAAAAAAAAACTTTGGACCCAGGTTCAACTAGAATTCCTGGAAGAAATAAAGCAAGAGTTAGTAAGAGGAACTTAATAAAAGTTTACTGACTGACTGATTTAGCCAAGAATCAAGGATAGTATTAATACCTTTTAAGGAAAGTTGGCCTAACTTGCATTGGGAGAGGAGTTAAGATATTGCTCCTGCAATAACCAATGTCTTGGTGGTAAGGTCTTGAAAAGGTCTTGAAAATCTAAGTTAGTTGATGAATTCCCTATGTATCTACACCGATATCTTGAGATGACTTATGTTTCTTGCCGATTTAAATTGTTTTTTTTCTATCTTCAGAATTTCATTCTTAAGCATTTCAGTCCATCGTATACTACCTATCTGTTCTCTAAATCCTTTGAAATCTTCTTTCCCCAAACACGAATGTCTGTCAAACTATGCCTGCTTTCTTTTCCAAGTGCTTGTATTGGAGTCAGATTTAAACAAGTCATTTAATCTCTTTTTCATCAAGCAACTAGCTAGGACTTACCTATTGAGTCACAAATAAGTTGATGGTTTTTAGTAGAAGAAACTTCCACATTAGTCTAACAATGATCACTAAGAGGAGGTTACTAAAAGGTTCTCTTCTCTCAATTCACACATGTGGTATAAACTGAGATAAGTCCTGGGGGAGCCAGCACTTTAATGAGAGATTTCCCCTACAATCTTCAGTTTGTCATACCCCCAAGCTGGCACCTTGGAAAATATTTATGTAAAGTTTAGTTTGGCATTCATATTTAGGGTCTACTCAAAGCATAGAGTAGAAAAATACACAATGTACAATATGAATCAGATATGGAACAAGTTTTTGTTTCCTACACAAAGAAAGAAATGCTAAACCCGAAACATATAAGTGCTTATTGACAGAAAGGCTTAAAAAAGACTTTAGTAACAATGTATAACCAAGGGAGTGCTGAAGCCAGTTCATATGGCTTGAAAGAACCAACTGCTGATTTTTCAGTATAAGAATTTATATCTCAGAAACCACCAAACTTCAAATAAGGGCTTGATTTATTGTTTTGTGGGTTGTTTAGACTAAAGAAAGTGTAGGGAAAATGTTAATAATATACACTAAATTTTAAAATATCATACATATGTTGTGGGGCCACTTCAGAGAGCCACTGGTAAATACTTAACAAGTGGCTAGTCTGGCTAGTCAGACCAGATGTTCAACTCTTCTGTTTCCTTATGACTTCTATCTGCAAGGCAGAAACATCCTTTGTTGCAAATTTTTGCTCCAAATCTGGGCATAGCCATCTCAAAGTCAATGTTCAATCACCTATGCTTAAGGAAGAAACACAAAACTGAAGAGGTGGTCAGAGGCTCAGGCTCAAGTTTTCATGTGGCTCTAGCTGCCACATGGGAGAAGTTGACCTGCTGTTGTAACAAAGAAGGAACAGTCTTCCCTTATCTCTTACAGAGAGTCAAATAATGGCACCTGGTTTTGTTGTTCGGTTGTTTCATTTTTATTGTGACCCTATTTGGGTTTTCTTGGCTAAGATATTGGAGTGTTTTGCCATTTCCTTCTCCAGTTCATTTTACAGACAAGGAAACTGAGACTAACCGGATTAAGTGGCTTGCCCAGAGTCACGTAGCATCTGAAGCTAGATTTGAACTCAAAAAGATGTATCTTCCTGACTTCAGGCCTGACACTCTAACACTGTACCACCTAGCTGCCTGTAGTATCTGGAGGTAACAAGAAAAGAACCTCATGAATGGAGTCACTCCATTTTTAATGTTCACTGCGTCATGACTCTTCCCACTCAGTAGCCGATAAGGGGGATTGCTTTGTCCTCTCTAAAGTATCCAAATACTAAGTCACATATAGCTAGCCAGAAACAACCAGGGCATTCTTCATTCCCAAAGCTCCAAGTGCTCAATAAATTCATATGGTTGGCCAGAAGAAGAGAGAGAAAATCTGTTATTGCTGTTGAATTCCCTGTTATACTAGGAATTTCAGATTCTTAATATATTGCTAAATACACATACCTAGCCTTATTAATGAGGTACTTTTGAGAAAGTTATTAGAGTAAATTACTACCAGATCAAAGTTATTATTCTAAATTTTCTATACAACATAGCTTTTACATTTCCATACCTATTTGCTGAGAAATAGATTTCTATCTAATGGATACTTGTTATACCTAAGAGCTAAAATTATTTTCCAAAAGTGCACAGTTTAGAACTTATCAACTAAAATAATGAATGACTGAGCTGTTGTCAACCAAATGCAATCTTACTGAGAGGAGAATTTCAAAATAAAATTTGTGATCCAAAAACCACATTTCGACTAAAGTACTTACTGAATTAATAACAATGTGCAACCATCTTATGAAATTATAAGTGAAGAGTTTTCTGCACTAATTGGGCAAAGATCTTCCCCATATAAAAGTCCTTGGTTGCGTTTTTTCAGTTCTTTCCAGTGTATCTTCATTTGAAGTATAGCCCTGTGGCATTTTCCACTCTTCCTACAATGTTTGTGCTGGAGTGCTTGAAGGAAGTGGAGAATTTCCAAGTTTTTTTTCCTAATTTATTTTCACATTTCCTTACTCCTATATGCTGTACAGAAGAAATGCTTTGAACTTTTTTTCTTCCCTGAAAAAGATTCCAGTCTGAAAATATCATTTTAGAAAAATTAACATGTAAGAGTTAGTGTTTATAGTTGAACAGAACCTGCTTGTTAGCTATAATAAACCTGTATCTGCTTCATAAGACATTGGGTGTGTAGTCCCACTGTGGAGCAGCACAGTCTATTTGGCAGAATAATCAAATGGGGGAGGAATCAAAGGAGGACTGGGAAAGGTTAAAAAAAAAAGGGAAGCAGTTTCTGGAATTTCTTCTTCATGGTCTCCCTATATAGAACATTGAGTGGACTGTTTGGTGCCATACTCCAAGACAAGGAGTTGATGAGATTAATTAATTCAGCAAGTATGTGCCAAACTGCTATAGTGTTATACAGTATTCTCTCAAGGTTATAATTGTAGCCCCTCTGTCATCAGGGATGGATATCAACGGTGCAAGAGCCATAACAACTGTATACCACTTTTATAGTTTGTTGTTAAAGTTTTTATTGATATGTTCTGTTTCTTACGTGACCACAGTAGTCCCAAGTATCCCTTTCCTTCCCCCTCCCAAAGAGCCATCCCATATGACAAATAGTATTTTAGAGAGGAAAGAAATCAGCACAATTCATCAAAACACTGAAAGAGTCCAAAGGTATGTCCAATCTATAATACCTATGCACCTCTCATCTACACATGCTGTAGTTAGCATGGATATTGTTTCCCTTTTTCTTTTTACTTCACTCTGCATCAGTTCATGTAGATGTTTCCATGCTTCTCTATATTCATCACGCACATAATTTCTTACAGCATAGTAACATTCTTCTACATTCATATACCACAATTTGTTTAGCCATTCTCTAATCAATGAGTATCTACTTTGTTTCCAATTCTTAGCTAATGCAAAAAAAAATTGCTGCTTTAAATATTTTGAAGTATATGGGGGATCTCTTTTTGCCAATGATTTCCCTGAGGCATAAGGCTAATAATAGAGTCTCTGTTTCAAAGGGTGGAAACATTTTAGTCACTTTATTTGCACAATTTCACATTGCTTTCCAAAATGGTTGTGCCATTTTAAAACTCTACCAATAGTGCATTAGTGTTCTTGTCATTCCACAACCCTTTTAACATTGACTATTGCCATTTTTTTGTCATTTCTGCCCATTTTCAGGGTGTGAAGTAAAGCCTCAAGGTTGTTTTGATTTACATTTTTATTGTTATTACTGATTTGGAGCATTTTCTCATGTGGTTGTGAATACTTTACAATTCTTTTGAAGTTTTGTTCACATCTTCTCATAATTTATCTATTGGAAAATGGCTATTAGCTATATGTGTATGTATGTGCATGTATACACATATATATACTATATATAATGTGTTTTATATGTAATCATATATGTGCATATGCATATGCGTATGTATGTATTACATATAATTTATGTATGGATACCATACCATTATCAGAGACATTTGATATAAAGATTTTTCCCATTTGACCACTGCTGTGCAGTTTCAAGTAATTAGTTATCCACTTTGTCTTTGTAATTGCCTTCATCACTTGCTTTGGTTAAGAATATATCTCCTATCCAGACCTGTGAAAAACATACAATCTATTTTTCTTCTAATTTTTAATTGTATGATTTTTAATATTAAGGTTGCATATCCATTTAAACAATATTGTGAAATATAGTGTAAGTTATTGGACTAAGTCTAATCTCTTCCAGACTGCTTTCTATATTTCCCAATACTTTCTATGAAATAAGGAATTTTTCCTAGTTAATTTGTGTTTTCCAGTTTATTGAATACCAGATTGTTGAGTTCTATTGTTTCTGAATCTCTCTTGTCTGTTTTGTTCCATTGTTCTATCTCTCAATTCTTAAAAAAAATACCAGATAGGTTAGAAACTTCTGTTTTATAACACAGTTTGAGATCTGGAAGTACTATTCCTCCTTTAGCACTACTGCTTTTCATCATTTCCCGTCTTACTGTATAGATCTACCATTTTTCCAAATATATTTTGCTATTATTTTATCAAGTTCTATAAAGTATCCTCTTGGTGTTTTGACTGACATGGCATTAAAAATATAAATGAATTTTGGTAGCATTGTTATTTTTATTGTGTTGGCATGGCCTAGCCATGAGCACTGAATATTCCTTCAACTATCTATCTTCGTTTCTTTAAAGAGTACTTTGTACTTGAATCTATACAAGTCTTTTGTGTGCTTTGGGAGGTTAATCACTAGACATTTTATATATTAGTAGTTATTTGGAAGGGCATTTCTCTTTCTATTGTTGTTTGTTTTGTTATTATTATATGGAAATGCTATTGGTTTTTTGAGACTTTATTTTGCAGCTTGCGATTTTGCTGAAGCTATTGTCTCCATTGGTATCTTTGCTCATTATCTAGGATTTTCCAAGTAAACCATCATATCATCAGCAGAGATAGTTTTATCTCCTCTTTTTCTGTATTTATTACTTTGATTACTTTCTATTGTCTTATTCCTATTGTAGCATCTCCAGAACTACATAAAATAATAGTGAGGACACTCCCATATTTGTTGGGAAAAGTTATAGTGTATTCCTATTGCATATGATGTTTTTGGATGTTTTTATGACATTAAAAAAGAGGTCCCCTGTTCCTATACTTTCAAACATTTTTAGCCCAAAAAATTATCATAGTTTATCAAATGCTTTTTCTACATCTATTTGGGAGAATCAAATGGTTTTAGATGTTTAGGATTTCAATATTATCAATAATGTTGATTGTTTTCCTAACATTGAACCATCTTTGCATCCTGGTTGCACTTGGGCATAATGAATGAATTCTTTTGATAAATCACTGTAGCTTTTTGATAGGACTTTGTTTAAAAATTTTCAATCAATGTTAATTATTGACATTGTTCAATAGTTTTCCTTCTGTGTTTTATCTTTCTCTGGCTTATCAGGACTATATTTGTTTCATAAAAGGATTGTGGTAGGTTACTTTCTCAACTTTTGAGCATAATTTGTGAAGTAAGGGGGATATTAACTTTGAAAGTTTGGCAGAATTTTCCTGTTGATTCATGAAAAACCAGAAGGATATTTTTCTCCTTTTGATGACTCCTTTACAATTAGATCTATTTCATTTTATGAGATTGGGTTATTCAAGATCTTTATCTGATCTTCTGATAGTTTGGGTACTTTATATTTTTTGAAAATATTTCTCTGCTTCTGTTGTGTTCTCATTTTCATTAGCATATAACTGTGCATACTACATTCTATTTTTTTATTTCTTCTGATTTTGCTGGGATTTCACTTTGCTCAATTGCTATTTTACTGATTTGAATTTTGGCTCTCTCTTCTTTTTAATTGAATAAGTTAAGGATTTATTAATTTTATTAGTCTTTTCTAAGGACCAGCATTTAGTTTTATTTATCATTTCTACGATATTTTTATTTCTAATTTATCTATTTCTGCTCTAATTTTAACGTCTCCTCTTTAATGCTTATTTTGCTTATTTGTTGATTTTCTATTTTTAAATGCACATTCAATTAATTAATGCTTTCTTTTTCTGTTTTGTTAATATATATTTATAAGGATATGTTTTCCCCCAAATACTGCTTTATCTGTATCCCAGAAATTTTACATGGTTTTATCTCTTTAATTTTCTTTCACATGGTTAACTGTTTCTCTGATATGTTCTTTGGCCCACTCATTACTTGGGATTTCATTGTTAAGTCTCCATTGATGTCTGTATCTTTTGCTTTTGGCCCCAGAATGAATGACTATTTTAGTTGCATTATGGTCTGTAAAATGTGTATTAACTATTTCTACCTGTTACATTTATTTGCAATATCTCTGTACCTGACTACAAGGTCATTTTTTGTAGAAATTCTCTGTGGTGCTGAGAACTATGTATATTCTTTTGCTGTGCCATTTAGTTCTCCCTCCCCTCTTGATTCCTACTTCATTATTACTTGTTTAACATTAGAGATGTTTTGTTGCTCCAAATGAATTTTATTACTTTGTCTAGCTCTGTCAAATACCCTCTTGGTAATTTTATTGGTATAACATTACATCTGTACATTAATTTAGGTAACTATCATTTTTACTATCTTGGCACAGTCAAACCATAAACATTGACTATCCCTACATTTACCTTTTTAAGGAGCATGTTGCATTTTTTTCTATGCAGATTTTTATTGTAATGGATGCATTGATTTCATATATTTTGTACATTTTAAAATTATTTTGAATGTGCATTCCACTTCCATTATTTCCTCCTGAATTTTGTTACTTCTATACAGAAAATTTGTTGATTTTTTGGGTGTGGTTTTATGTTTGTTTCGTTACCTTAAAGAAGCTATTAAACATCTCATTTAGTTCATTTTGTTATTTTCTAGGATTTTCTAAATAAACAATCATATCATAAACAAAGATAGTTTGTCTCCTTTTGCCCATACTTAAGTAATTAATTTCTTTCTCTTGTCTTACTGCAATTATCAGTATTTCAGGGAGTTATTTTATTATTGTTATTATGTTATTATTAACAGTAGAGAAAGGGGAAATTGCTTTACTCTTATATTTATTGAGAGAGTTTCTAATGTTTTCAAATTGCATATAATGCTAGCTTCTGGGATTAGCTAAGTTTTATCACATATTTTCAAAAAAGTTCATTCGATGTTAATGCTTTGTAGGGTTTTTGGATAAGAATAAGAATAATAAATGTTTTCCTGTGTCAAGAGTCTTTTTGTACCTATTGATATCATATACCAGATGCTTTTGTTTTTAAATTAAGTAATTATGTTGTTTTCCTAATATTGTGTTATCCTTCCATCTAGGGCATAAACCTAAATTAATCATAATGAATAGTACCTATAAAATATTCCTATCATAAATTTAGAGTGCATTTTCCCACAAATACATAAAGCGTGTAAGGGGAAGTGCACTCAGATTTATAGTATGATGACAGTGAGGATATACTTGTAGCAAAGACAACTTACAACTCCTCTTACTTCCTCTCTTTATAAAGCCTACATGCAACTTCCTTTGGGTACTGGGAGGATTGCTCAGCTCTGCCCTCAAGATCTTCTCTCCTCAGCTTAGTTATTGGCATAGTTCCCAATCCTTCAAGCTGCATTTAATGTAGGGGATTAATGGGGATCCCACCCCTCAAAAATGACCATTGAAACATTTTAAAAGCACAGAACAGAAATAGAAGGAAGCACATGGCACGGCAGTTTTGAAAATAATGTGTGAAGTTTATTTGTTCTAATTGAGGTCCACCAAAAGCTTGCAGGTCTCTAGGCTGATAAGGCCCTGAGAACCTCAAACAATGTAGCAGTTTAGTAGCTGCCACTCTAAAGGAGTGGAGAGCTTGGAATATAACATTTCAAAATGCAATATTATTATTGCCTTTGTCATTATTATTGCCTGCTGTTGTTTTTCTTACAACTAAATACCAAAAAAGCATCAGCAGGATTCCAAAGAGTACAGAGACAGACCAAACAAGGCCCTATTATTTTCTCCAAATGTGAATTTGCCCAAAGACAAAGTTCCAATTCAAAAAGGAAGAATAAGTAAACAATTTTTTTAAAAAGACTTCCATAATGAAGCTATTTCAGTACTAGGGAATCTAGATACAATCCCAGAAGAAGAAAATAACTTCAAAACGACTACAAGTGAAGGCTCAAAGAAAAAGAAAGCTTGGCCATGAGGTCAACTACAGTTCCTGGAAGAAATGAAGCTAGATGTTTTTAATGGTTTTAAAAGTATATCATAAATAAAATTAGAAGACTAGAAGTTTAGAAAGTAGAGCTTAGGGAAAAGACTTGAAAGGAGAATTGACAGCTTAGTATAAGAGATCAACAGATTCTTTGAAAATTATAAAGGACTAAAAAAAATGAATGACTATAAGTGGTAACAAGAAATATTGAAAACAAAAAGACAGGAAATGTACAGCATCTCATAGCAAAAACAACTGAAGTAGAAAACTGATCAAGAAGAGATAGTTTAAGAATTATTGGACTACCTGAAAGCCATGGCCAAATACTGAATTTGTATATTCTTTCAAGAAATTATGGAACTGTGCAGATCTATTAGAACTATAAGGAAAGTGAAAATAGAAAAAAAAATCTACCAGTTACCTCGTGAAAGAAACTCTAAAATGAAATGTCCCAGAAATGTCATAACCAAATTCAGAACTTTCCGGTCAAAATAAAAATACTGCAAGTAGCCAGAAAGAAAGAATTCAAGTACCAAGGAGCCATAGTCAGGATCACACAAAATTTAGTAATTAACACTCTAAAAGAGTAAACAGCTTTTTAAGTGATATTTCAAAAGACAGTATTGTTATTGCCTTTGTAATTACCAGCTATTATTTTTCTTACAACTAAGAATAACTTACATAATCAAACCAAGTATAATTTTACAGAGGGAAAAATAGATCTTTAACAAAATAGAAAACTTCTAAGCATTCCTGATGAAAATGCCAAAGTTAAGAATGAATGTGAAGAATCTGTAGGGCCTATTTAAGGATGAAATATTTATGTTCTAATGGGAGAGATGATGTAATTATTCCCTCAAAACTTTAATGTCATTGGGGATGACAGAAGGGTTAAATAAAACAGAAAGTCTAGGAGTGCTTTTGTCATATTTTGATGGTTTTGAAAAGAAAAAAGGAAAGGTTAGGGGACAGAAACACAATGGAGAAAATAAGGGAAGAAGGATGGGAAGATTTATTATGTCATAATCAGGGTCCATAAATAGAAGACTATTCAAAAAAGAAGAAAAAGGTTCAGGGAAGGATGACATAAACACTTTCATCTGAACTAGTCAAAAGAGGTGCAAAACACACTCACAAATTTTGATGTAGAAATATATTCAATTCAATAAAGAAAGAAGAGGGAATGGTGGGAAGGGAAAGGTAGGAAAAGGGATGGTAAATTCATGGAGGCATCACAAACAAAACAAATTGCAACCTCAGAGTGTGGATTGTGACGAGGGGTTTCAAAGAAAGGAAAAAAATGGTAAGACGTTATTTGAGACCTGTTCAAGAGGAAGATAAGAAAGACAGGTGGATGGATGAAGATTACATGTAGTATTTAATACTAGCACTAAGTAAACATTTCTGTCACAATCCTCATAATCTTTATAAAGAGGGCTGAAAGAGAGAAAATAGGACAGAGAGAAATACACAGTTAATGATCAATAACTCTAAATGAGATGAATTCCCTCACAAAACCATTCCAAACACACCCCATCCCCTATTCAATAAACTCTATTGACTTCCTATTACCTACAGAATCAAATGCAAAATTCTATTTGATTTTCAGTCCTTCACAATCTGTCTTCCCCTTCTACCTTTCCAGTCTTGTTAGACTTTACTCCTCTCTACATAATCTATAATCCCATAACACTGACCTCCTTTCTGTTCTTCAAACAAGAGACTACAACTCCAAGCACTTTCTGTCTGATCTGGCTGTCCCCCATGCTTGGAATGTTTACCCTTTTCATCTCCATCCCTTGGTTTTCCTGGTTTCCTTCAAGTCACGGCTTTTAGCAAACCTTCTACAAGAAGTATTTCTCAGTCCTCAGTAATGTTAGTGTCTTCCTTCTGAGATTACTCCCTACTTATGCTGTGTATATCTTGTGTGTACATAGTTGTTCATATGTTTGCAGGGACTGTTTTTTACCTTTCTTCGTATTCCCAGAACTTAGCACTATGCCTGGTACTTAATAAATGTTAGCCTACTGACTGACAGAACAAGAGCAGAATAGATTAGAAAACAAAAGCTAATAATTCACAAATATGCTGTTTACAAGAAATGTATTTGAAACATAAGGACTCATAAAGAGTTAAAATAAGGGACTAAATTAAAATATATTATTGTCTGAATGAACTAGAAACCTATATGTTTGTGGTAAGAACAGTATCCTAGCCCATCTCTGCAATGCAAATTAGGCCAATTTTAAGGTTTTAGCCTTTTAAAGGATAAAAACCTCCAGCCTTGAATAGATCAGATGCCTAAATGTTCAGGCTATTGACATTATTTCCTGGTCATTTGAGTACAAAGCAGGCACAAGTTGTCCAAGAGGCTTTCTGATGCTTGGCTGGAAGATCAGGTCAAGTACCTTTCAAGCAAGAGAACTTCACTCAGCTGAATCAATTCAAGGCATCCTCAATATCTATCATTCTTGACTATCTTTCTCCTGCTATGGCTACATAAATCTTTTTGCTAATTGCTGAATGACCTATGTGACCCATTTTGTTCTAATATTAAAAATAAACTACTAGGAGTGTGGGGTGTAAGCTGTGTTCAGGTAAGACTAGTACCTCTGGTGTGAGGGCTGCTGAGCCCTTTTCAGGGCTCCTTTCCACTTTTGGTGTCTACCTGATCCATCTAACTTACCTGTGGTTCCAAGAAACTGAAGCATACATAGTGGCCACACACCAGTATATCATTTCAACAGATTGGCTAAACCAGGTTAAGAGTAACCCAAGGGTCTCAAACCTAGGAATTAGGGGGCTGTATACCCCAAGCATGTGAAGACTTCTCCTGATGGATTGGGTGGATGAGGACAATTTGTTCCAATGGCCATGCCTAAGGCAAGCACTGTGGAGTGCTTAAAGATTGGTTAGACACTGAAGATGCCAAGGTCATCCGCTGCATCTTGAGCTATCACCAGTCATCTTTACTCTGTTCTGCCACTGGACGATGGTGCAACTCTACCTCACTTAAATCCAATTTGTGCACAAATCAAAAGACATCAGCCGTACCATTTTACCATTTTTACCTATCTCAAACTTCTATAACGATAAGCAAGTAAAAAATGGCAGGTGTGGATACACCAAGAAATTTAGCCACACCCCTGCACACAGACACCCCAGGTTGTAGGGTCATCTTCTTACTAGAAGCAGCAGTGGGATTCAGCATTATTCCTACCAACGCTATTCATGGTGTCAAAAAACTTGGAAATTGAAAAAGATGCCCTATTGAGGAATGGCTGAACAAATTATGGTACATGATTGTGATAGAATATTATCGTGGTATAAGAAAACCTGGAAATACTTACATGAGCTCATGCAAAGGGAAATAAGCAGAACCAGGAGAACACTGTACGCAGCAACAGAAAAACATTTCTAGGGATAAGTCACTGGGAGGATAAGCCACTGGTAATAGCATGGGTAGCAGATCTGGAGACAGTGAAATTTCAGATGGGTCTTAAAGGAAGCTAAAGACCATTTAGGACCCACCCTTTCAAGGAAGAAGACTGACTCAAGGGAAGAAGTGAGTGGAATTTCAATTAAAATCAACAGATACCTCTTAAAAAGTGAATCTGAACAAATCTGAGAGAGGCAGAATCCACTAGGAGACAGAGCGTGGCAGATTTCCAGCCTAAGTGTAGAAGATCAATAGGATGGTTCTATTGCACCAGGCTGGGAGGGCACTGAGCACATGGGACTACACTAGACCATACCCAAGAGGGAGCAGGCCCAGAGGGCTGAATCACCAGCTCCAGTGACAATACCCAGGCCTTTCAGCACAGAACTGGAGTCTATCAGAGCTAGGTGAGAGAGAAGCGCAGTGCCTGTGGCCATGGAAACAGCTATTCCTAGGGCTATCGGCTCACAGACTGAACATTTGAAAGTCAACTTCTTGAACTTCCAAGAGCCATGATGACCAAGTAAAACTGTAAGTGTTCTCATCTCTCCCTTGTTGACCTCAAAAAAACCAGAGAATACTGCCCTAGAAAAAAACCCTGGAATAGTGGAAACAGAAGTAGGAGTTCAGCAGTCTTTTAGCTCAGGAAGCTAGGGAGATGGGCCCCTCTTGCGGTGATGGAAGGGGGCCAGTGTAGGAAGGGGGGCATCCCAGCAAGCCCCACCTTAGCAGACCACCTTAGCAGAGTTTCTGAGCCCCAGGGGGAGGATCTGGAAAGTGCCAACACCAAGACCCCAGGCATGCCTTTGCACAACAAGGGAAATTGGCAGACACAAGTACAGATGACAGCTGAGGCCACCCATGCTATAGCACAGCCCCAGGGAAGAGGAGACTTCCAGCAGCCAGACCACCCCTCCCCAAAACCTCACACTGGGAGCTTCAGTGTAATCCAGGGGAAACTCAGAAAGGCTTCATTGGGCCTTGATCCTTGGCACACACAAGACAGCTCCAGCTCAGCCCCAGGTGAGTTGCAGCATTATATAACTTCTTCTGACAAAATCAGAGGCCACAGCACAGAAAGCCAGTAACCAGGCCCCTAATTCCCAGCACAAGAAGCTTATGATAGAGGCCCCTGTGCCCCAGAAGCAGAAATCCACTTTAAAGCCAGGAAAAAGGCAACCACCATGAAGAAGCAAACTAGAAAAGAAAAGTAAAGATCATAGAATTTTACTATGCAGACAGGGAAGATCAAAATACAAATTCAGAAGAGGACAGGATTGACACTATACCCACATCTGAAACCTCAAAAGGGAGTATGATCTGGTCTCAAGCCAAAAAAGCATTCCTGGAAGAGCTCAAGGAGGATTTTAAAAGCCAAGTTAGATATGTAAAAGAAAAATTACAGAACTTATCAGGAGAAAATAACTCCTTGAAAAAGGAAAATTGGCCAAATGGAAAGAGAGATGTAGAAGCTATCTAAAGATAAAAATTTGTTAAAAATTAGAATTGGGCAAGCAGAAGCTAATGACTCTATGAGGCATCAAGAATCAGTCAAACAAAATCTAAAGGAAGAAAAATAAAAGAAAATGTGAAATATCTCATAGGAAAAACAGCTGACCTGGAAAAGAGATCCAGGAGAGATAATCTAAGAATTATTGGTCTACAGGAAAGCCACAATGAAAAAAAGAACCTAGACAGGATCTTGCAAGAAATCATCAAGGAAAATTGCCTTGAGACCCTAGAAGCAGAAGGAAAATAGTCATCAAAAGAATCCACTAATCACCCCCTGAAAGAGGTCCCAAAATGAAAACTCCAAGGCATATTTTAATCAAATTACAGAATTATCAGGTCAAGAAGAAAATACTGCAAGCAGCCAGAAAGGAACAATTCAAATATCATGGAACTGCAGTCAGGATCACACAGGACCTTGAAGCTTCTGCATTAAAAGATGAGAGGGATTGGAATATGATATTCCAAAAGGCAAAGGAGCTTGGACTATAACCAAGGATCAACTATCCAACAAAATTGAGCATAATGTTTCAGGCAAGGAGATGGACATTCAGTGAAATAACAGAATTCCAGACCTTCCTGATGAAAAGGTCAGAGCCCAATAGAAAATATGATATTCAAATACAAGATTCAAGAGGACCATAAAAAGGTAAACAGGGGGAAAAAAGAGAAAAAAGCCTAGTTATTCAACAACGGCAAGTTGTTTACATATGAGAGGATAATATTTGTTCATCTTGAGGATGGTATGGTTATTTTGACATCTAAAAGGGATATACATAGACAGAGGGTATGGGTATAAATTAACTGATGTGAAGATAAAAAAACCCTAATTAAAGGGTGCAAAGGGATTGTAACAGGAGAAGATGTAAGGCAGAAAGGAACATGAAGAGGCACAAAAACATATTATAGTAAAGGGAAAGAAGGGAGGGAGAAGAACAATGTTTGAGCTTCACTCTCATCATATTTGGTTAAAAGAGGGAATAATATACTCTGTTAAGAATAGAAATCAAACCTGCCCTCCAGGCAATAAGAGGGGAAAGGGGAAAAAAAGGGGGGAGGCCTTTAGAGGGGAGAGAAGAAGTAGTAAGAGAAAAAGGTAAGATAAGGGGGGCTGACAGGGAGGGAATATTGAGGGAGATAGTGGTTAAAAGCAAAGCTCTTGTGAGGAGGGGAAGGGAGAAGGGAGATATAAAAGCATAAACGAGGGAGGAAATAGAGAAAAAGACACAGATAGTAATCATAAATGTGAAGGTGAATGGGGTAAAGATAAAAGGCTGGAGTAGAATACATTATGCTTCAGCAGAAGTAGAAAAAAAAGCAGGGGTAGTAATCCTAATCTCAGACAAAGCAAAAGCAAAGATAGATCTAATTAAAAGAGATAAGGAAGGACACTATATCCTGCTAAAAGGCACCATAGACAATGAAGTAATATCATAATATCATAACATATATGCACCAAGTGGTACGGTATCCAGATTCTTAGAGGAGAAGTTAAGGGAACTACAAAAAGAGATAGCAAAACTATACTAGTGGGGGACCTCAACCTCCCCCTCTCTGAACTACATAAATCTAATCTCAAAATAAACAAGAAAGAAGTTAAGGATGTGAATAAAATTTTAGAAAATGTAGATGTGATAGACCTCTGGAGAAAACTGAATGGGGATAGAAAGGAATACGCATTTTTCTCAGTGGTACATGGCACATAAACAAAAAATGGCCATATACTAGGGCATAAAAACCTCACAATCCAATGTAGAAAGGCATAAATAGTGAATGCATCCTTTCAGATCATGATGCAATAAAAATTATTTGTAATAAAGTACAATGGAAAGATAGACTAAAAATTAATTGGGAGAGACAGCTAGGTGGCACAGTGAGCAGAGCACTGGCTCTGGAGTCAGGAGGATGTGGGTTCAAATCCAGCCTCAGTCACTTGACACACTTACTAGCTGTGTGACCTTGGGCAAGTCACTTAACCTCGATTACCCTGCCTTCCCCCCTACAAAAAAAATTAATTGGAAACTAAATAATCTAATCCTAAAGAATGAGTGGGTCAAATGACAAATCATAGGAACAATAAATAACTTCATTCAAGAGAATGACAATAATAAGACAACATACCAAAACTTATGGGATGCAGAAAGAGTGGTTCTTAGGGAAAATTTTATATCTCTAAATGCTTACATGAATAAAATACAGAAAAAGGATATCAATGAATTGGACATGCAACTGAAAAAGCTAGAAAAAGAACAAATTGAAAATCCCCAACTAAATAGCAAATTAGAAATACTGAAAACTAAAGGAGAGATTAATAAAATTGAAATTAAGAAAACCATTGAACTAATAAATAAAACTAAGCCCTAGCTTTATGAAAAAACCAATAAAATTGATAAACCTTTGGTGAATTTGATTTAAAATAAGAAATAAGAAAACCAAATTACCAGTGTCAAAAATGAAAAGAGTGAAATCACTTCCAATGAAAAGGAAATTAAAACACTAACTAGGATTTATTTTGCCCTATTGTATGACCATAAATTTGATAATCTTGGGGAGATGGATGAATGTTTATGAAAATATAAATTGTCCAGATTAACAGAAGAGGAAATAAAATACTTAAATAACCCCATCTCAAAAAAGAAATTGAGCAAGCCATCAATGAGCTCCCTAGAAAAAAATCTCCAGGATCAGATGGATTTACAAGCGAATTCTATCAAACATATAAAGAACAATTAATTCCCATACGTTATAGACAATTTGGGAAAATAAGCAAAGAAGGAGTCCTACTAAATTCTTTTTATGACACAAATATGGTACTAACGCCTAAACCAGGAAGAGTCAAAACAGAGAAAAAAAATTATAGACCAATTTCCCTAAGGAATATAGATGCAGAAACTTTAAATAAAATATTAGCAAAAAGATTACAGCAACTTATCACAAGAATAATGCACTATGACCAGGTAGGAATGCAAGGCTGGTTCAATATTAAGAAAACTATCAGCATAAGTGATCATATCAATAACAAAACTAGCAGAAACCATATGATTATCTCAATAGATGAAGAAAAAGCTTTTGACAAAATACAACACCCATTCCTATTAAAAACACTAGAAAACATAGGAATAAATGGAGTCTTTCTTAAAATGACAAGTAACATCTACCTAAAACCATCAGCAAACATTACATGTAATGGGGATAAACTACATGCATGTCCAATAAGATCAGGGATGAAACAAGGATGTTCATTGTCACCCCTATTATCAGTTTGGTACTAGAAATGTTAGCTTGAGCAATAAGAGAAGAAAAAGAAATTTGAGGAATTAGAATAGTCAAAGAAGAAACTAAGTTATAACTCTCTGCAGATGATATGATGACTTACTTAGAGAATCAAGTAAAAAACCACTCGAAATAATAAATAACTTTAGCAAAGTTGCAGGATATAAAATACACCCAGATAAATCCTTGACATTCATATATATATATATATATATAGATATATATATTACTAACAAAGCCCAAAAGCAAGTTACTGTAGACACTATAAAATATTTGGGAGTCTACCTGCCATACAAACCCAGGACCTATATGAACACAATTACGAAACACTTTTCACACAAATAAAGTCAGATCTAAATAAATGGAAAAACATCAGTTGCTCATGAGTAGGCCAAGATAATAAAGTAAAAATGACAATTGTACCTAAATTAATTTATTTATTTAGTGCCATACCAACCATGCTACCAAAAATTATTTTATAGAGCTAGACAAAATAACAACAAAATTCATCTGGAAGAACAAAAGGTCCAAAATACCAAGGGAATTAATGAAAAGAAATGCTAGGGAAGTTGGCCTAGCCATACCAGATATTATACTGTATTATGAAGCAGCAATCATCAAAACTACTTGGTATGACTAAGACACAGAGTGGTGGATCAGTGGAATTAGTTAGGTACACAAGATGCGGTAGTCAATGAGTATAGCAATCTAGTCTTTGATAAACCCAAAGAGTCCAGCTTCTGGGATACACAAAACTACTGGGAAAACTGAAAAATAGTATGACAGAAACTGGGCATAGACCAATGTCTTACACTGTATACCAAAATAAAGTCAAAATGGGTTCATGATTTAGATATAAAGGCTGATACCATAAGCAATTTGGGAGAGCATGGAATAATTTACCTGTCAGATTTATGGAGAATAGAAGAATTTATGACCAAACAAGAGATAGAGAGCATTACAAAATGCAAAATGGAAAATTTTGATTATGCTAAATTGAAAACTTTTTGTACAAACAAAGCCAATGTAACCAAGATTAGGAGGGAAGCAGAAAATTGGGAAAGAACTTTTACAACCTGCGTCTCTGCTAAAGGCCTCATCTCTAAAATATAGAGGGAACTGAGCCAAATTTATAAAAATACAAGTCATGCCTCAATTGAGAAATGGTCAAAGGATATGGACAGGCAGTTTTCAGAGAAAGAAATTAAATATATCTATAGTCACATGAAAAAAATACTCTAAATCACTATTGATTAGAGAAATGCAAATCAAAATAATTCTTAGGTACCATATCTCTCCTGTCAGTTTGGCTAACATGACCAAACAAGAAAATGATAAATGCTGGAGAAGATGTGGGAAAATAGGAACACTGTTACATTGTTGGTGGAGTTGTGAACTGATCTAGCCATTCTGGAGAGGAATTTGGAACTATGCCCAAAGGGCTATAAAAATGTGCATACCCTTTGACCCAGCAATACCACTACTAGGGCTGTATCTCAGAGATCACACAAGTGAGAAATGGACCCGTATATACAAAAACATTTATTGCAGTTCTTTTTGAGGTGGCAAAGAATTGGAAATCAAGAAGATGCCCATCAATTGGGGAATGGCTGAACAAGTTGTGGTATATAAATGTAATGGAATATTATTGTGCTATAAGAAATAAGGAGCAGATGGACTTCATAATAACCTGGAAAAACTTGGATGATCTCATGATGAGTGAGAAGAACAGAACCAGGAGAGCATT
This sequence comes from Phalanger gymnotis, assembly GCA_028646595.1. Taxonomy (NCBI): domain Eukaryota; kingdom Metazoa; phylum Chordata; class Mammalia; order Diprotodontia; family Phalangeridae; genus Phalanger; species Phalanger gymnotis. The sequence goes on from CM053623.1 coordinate 224,992,961, forward strand.
ATACACAATTACAGACACAGTATTTGTGATGATTGACTTTGATAGACTTGGCTCTTCACAGCAATGCAAGGTTCTAAGACAGCTCCAAAAGACTCATGATGGAAAAAGCTATCTACATCCAGAGAAAAACTAAGGAGTCTGAGTGCAGATTGAGGCAAACAAACTATTTGCTCTCTCTTTCTTTTTTTCTTTTTTGGTTTTGTTTCTTCTTTCTCATGGTTCATTCCATTGGTTATAATTCTTCCTCAAAACTTTACTATTATGAAAATAAGTTTAATGCGAAGGTATATGTAGAACCTATATTGGATTACATGCCATCTTGTGGGTAGAGAGGAGATGAGAGGGAGGAAGAGAAAATTTGAAACTCAAAAACTTGCAGAACTGAGTGTTGTAAACTAAAAATAAAAATTTTTTAAAAAAGCTTTACAACGATTAACTGCAAATGACTTAGCTATTCTCAGAAATACAATGATTTAAGAAATTCTAAAGGAATTATAAAAAATGCTAATCACCTACAGAGAAAGAACTAATGGTATCTGAATGCAGATTGAAGCATACATTTTTCTTTATTTTTCTTGGGTTTTGTTTTGTTTTAGTCTGTGTTTTCTTGTACAACATAACTTATATGAAAGTATATTTTGCAGAACGACATATGTATTGCCTACATTAAATTGCTTGCCTTCTCAATGAGGGGAGAGGGGTTGAAGGGAGAGAGGGAGGGAATTTGGAACTCAAAATTTTTAAAATATATTGTATATTGCATGTGGTAAAAATATTTTTTAAAATAATAAAAACACACAGATTTTATTCTTGGTTTGATTTTTGTTGAATATGTGAATGTGTATGTGAAACCGAAGAAATATTTTTTATTTGATGAATGTGTCTATGGGGGTGAAGCTAGGAAAGTAGGCTTTATATTTGTGTGCTTCTATTCTTATATGCTTAGTTGGACTGGAACCTTATCTAAGAAGAAATCTTTTTTCTCTTCATCTGGTCAACCAGAAAAAAATAGTAGCTGTATCTATACTATCTGTGCTTTCTGTGCCCATTTTGTGTTGATATGGTTTATAAATGTAAACTAATTTAGCTAATGTCAATTTTAGAAGGAGTGAAAGTTTTTCAGTAAGAAGGTCTAAGTTTCCCAAATATCAAAGTTTTTTATGTCCAAGACAACTTAGGAGCTGGGCTGGAGAGATCTGTGACACTGAGGTGAGAGCAGACCTAGAATAGTTAGGAACAAATGCTGACCTGAAGCAAGCCTTGGAGGTGGTAACCACAGCAATACCTTCAGGATCTCTCAGTCCAGAGATGGTAAGGGAGTCAGACAAAGGGTCAGAAAGATATTACAAGGGACCCTTTGCTGGCACTGGGTGAAAGATCCTGTTGCAATGTCCATATGCAGTTCTGTGTAGTCATTCCAGGGTGAATAGGAGCACAAGCACTTGTGACTACAAGGGGGCAAGAGCCCGAGTCATGGTTCCAGTATAGAAAAGAATGCTGGTGGTTGCTCACAAGGGAGCAGGAGCTCTTGTCCTACTTCTAAGGTAGTGAGGACAGCAGAGGATCTGATTACAGTTCCAGGGTCAAGAAGAGCACTAGCACATGGGGATACGTGGAAGTGAATACCTTTCATGAGTAAAGACCAGAACACAGGCTAGGAGAGCAGTGACCACACAACTCCTTGAATCATATCACCTTGGTAGCACTAAAAACTTACAGAAGTCCAAAATTACCAGAATTATTATCCCCTTACAGAACAGTAAACTGAAGTAAACAGACATAAGTTAACTTGCTTGGCATCACACAGCTAATAAATTTCTTAATTCAAAATATCAAATTTCTTTTGTGTTAGGTTCTAATTTACCATAATTATCCTAATAGGAGAACACAAACCACATTCAGGACAGGTTTCAGTTTGAATCAAATCAAATCTGGATTTATAATCATTAATGGTAATATTTTAATTTCCAAGGCCCAGTACTCTTAGCACTTCAAAAGAAAAAAAGATTATTATCCATAACTTCATATATATATACATATACTTACAAACACATACACACACACACACACACACACACACACACACACACACACATATATATATACATATATATATATACATATAAAAGACACAGTGACAATTCCAATATCTGTATAATCTTTTCCTTGAGTTCCTTAGAGAGCTGCATCAGTTCTCAATCCTCTGCCAGCTTTACCTATCTTTGAGACTCTCCAGATAAGGAACTGGCCTAAGCAGGCAGCCAATATAGACACACATTTAGAGAAACTAATATAAAGTTTTACCACCCATTTGAATTCACTTCTGTCATCATTAGGTTAACTTAAAGTATGCTGGGCTAAAATAATTTTGCATTCTAGTTGAATAGCTTCTCTTGGCCCAAGCAAAGAAGAGACTTAAAGGAATTTGATCTGCTACTGGCAAGGCATGGTCAGTTTTCCTAGACAAAAACTCTCAAGAGCTTTCACATGAGTTAATTTAATAATTTTCAATTTGAAGAATACAATGAAGCATTTAAGACGTTATATATTAGTCACTGATCACAATAACCAATATTTTTACCATATCCAGAATTTGTGTGGTGCTACATTAAACATGGGTTTCCTACAGACTTATACTGAAAGTTGGGTGACGTGATTAACCAGATTTTTGTCTGACTTTACTCTTAGATTAAAGCTGGTTAAAGATTGATTTCTAAAAAAATTCTCCCTTGCAGTTTCTAGTTTCTGGTTTTAATTTTTTTATAATGTATTTACTTCAGTCTTTTAACAATTAAATCAATAACCTAAAGGAATTGAGGAAGAGCACACTTTTCTGACAATATTTCTAAAACAATGAATTATCAGATTTCTGTTAGGCACTTTCCTTTAACACATTACAACTCACATGACTGGGGTAGCAGCTCACTGACAAACTTCTTGGCCCATATAATATTATCATCATCATCATCATCATCAATTTCACTTAAAATGAGACCGGAACAAATTCTATCACATTTGGATTTATTTTCCAAATAATTTCACAAATAACCTTTATTTGTAATTTCAGTGAGTTAGTATTACATTTTATACAAGGGCTATTTATTCCAAGCATTTCATATTATGGGATTCACTATTTCTAGCTAATCCACTGCAAAAGATTTTAAAAGTGACAGTATATAAGAGATTTTAATTATCACACTTAAGGACACATTGCTCACAGACCATCTGAAACTGCCACATAGAACAAGAATGGTTTGGAACAGTTGGTGTTGTGTCTTCCATTTTTATTGCCAAGCCTTTTAACAGCTTACAAAAGAAGTGACTGCTTACTTAACAACAAAGATCTGTTATGTTGCCTAAAAAACAGTTTTCCAAATTAAAATCATACTCAGTCTCCTTTATGCCCTACTACTCTGCATTTTTCAAAATCTGGAGAGCATTAACACTTAATAATTTACAAATCAAGAGAGCTGTATTTCTCTCATATCTTTCACCAACATTACCCACAAAGATAGCTTTTACAATGGTAATATATATTTTAAACACAAATTACTGAAATCCTAAAGTGATTGCATTTAAGGCTATGATAAAAAGCCCTAACCAAAGCGTCTTAAAAGAAAAAAAAAACTTGTTTTTGTAGTTCTAAACACTAATGTGATTTCAGACATATTGTCAAAGATAGTCCTCTAAATTTGATTTAGACATAATCTACAAAACTTTAGTTTGGGGGATCCAATTAAACTTCAATTCATCTAACTTTGGAATGAACAAAAAACCTTTTTGCCAAGTGACTTTAAGTAGGTACTTAATTAACCTCACTTTACTTTCAGATAAAGACTTATATATTGAGGAAAAGTTTCCTCTTCCCTTTCTGTCTTCTGGTTTGGTTGTTTTTTTTTTTTTTAATTACCCTTTTAAACTCTAAACCCAGATAGCCTGAGGGAATTCTTACCCTCCTACCAAGCAAATGCAGGCTATACCTTAATCTCAGAGACAGACAGACACAGACATATAAAAACACATTGTCCAAGTGACCAAAAATCAAAGTCAAGATAAAAGCTACTTCCTTCATCTGCCTCAATATCTCATTTAATTTACTACCTTATCAGATTAAATATCTAATTCCTTTGGAACACCTCTGCCTGAAAACCCTAAGAAAAGGGCTTCTCTCAAAGCCTCTTGGGCAGTTTTAACTACATCCAATCCTTAAAATTTTTTCCTTTACTTAAAGAGTTCCTTTTATACACATAGCTTAATTTATATGTAACGTAACCCCTAAAATTTGAAAGCAAGGATTGTAGTTTTAGAGATTCTCTCACAAGGCCCAGATTTCCCTTTTTTGAAATGCTATTTCTGCAAAAAAAAAAAATCAGGCTATATTTGCTAGCACTTTAGAGTCTCATACTAATCAACTGGATTTTCATAATCTGAAGTCTAAAATATCTTGAATTTTCCAGATGGCCCTTTACTGTGTACACAGGTTTTTCTTTTTTATCCCCCTATTGCTTACCTCAAGGCATCTCTTTTAAGTAGATGTATCTATTTGATATAATACCCCTCTGTGAGAAGGAAAGTTAGAAAGCTGCTAAAAACAGAAATGTAGGCACATATATGCTTACCCAGAGGTTATCAAAGATTGAGATCAGAAACATGGAGTTTTAGATCAAGGAAGAGAGCCAACATCAAAACTTACAGTTTCTCAGGAAAGGCTCTCTTTCTAGGTGAGAAAATTTCACCAGTGAGCACTCAAAAAAGAGGTAGTTTCCTGGGAGACCTTACACCAGATTCCTTTCTTTTCTTGAAAAGTCCCTTCATGGTTTCCAAATTGTGCTGTTTAAATAGTTCAAGAATCATAATTTCTGGGTAATGAGTCATTTTATTAATAATGCTAGCATTTTAATAAAAGGTCAGTGACACTCTAGAATGCCAAAGACAATCATGGGGACAGGCTAATGGCCCTTGGACAAGAGGTATTCTAGCAGATGGCAATCAACTCTAATTGGTTAACAGTTAATGAGAGGTAGACTTTACAAAGAAAAGTGAGCTCATTCCAATGAGGGACTGAGAGTGAATCATGTCACTCTTAGCGAGACTATCTCTATACCAGACCACTCTCAGCCTTGGGCATTCTAGATAAAGGATCTACCTGCATCCAAGCTTGCATGAAATTCACATTAAATAATAATTATTACTATTTTATAAATATATATGTGCATGTGTGTATACACATACATACATACATGTTTTCCTCCGTGGCACATGGACCCTTCATGAAGAATTAACCTTGTATTAGGGCATAAAAACCTCACAAATGCAGAAAAGTAGAAACATTAAATGCATCCTTTAGTAAAGGGCCATGGAAAAATAGACTAAAAATTAACTAGAAACTAAATAATCTAACCCTAAAGAATGAGCAAGTCAAAGAACAAATCATAAGAACAATCAATAATTTCATTAAAGAGAACAACAACAATGAGACAACATGGTAAAATTTTCAGGATGCAGCCAAAGCAGTATTTAGGGGAAAGTTTGTATCTCTAAAGCTTACACCAACAAAAAAGAGAAAGAATAGGTCAATGAGTTGGACAGGCAATTAAAAAAAATAGAAAAAGAACCAATCAAAATACCCAGTTAAACACCATATTGGAAATCCTGAAAATCAA
>CM053623.1:224999123-225019052 GCA_028646595.1 Phalanger gymnotis
AATTCCTCCCACCATGTGGGCCTGGGGCCAGAAGCAACTGCAGCTGTAGTTCTAAATCTGCCCCACCTCCGCTGCCCCAGGGGTGGTAGCTGAACGGCAAACTCAGTCCGGCAGCTTTTTCCACTAACCTTCTCTGATGTCTTTGCTCTTTGTGGGTTGAGAGGTCTGGTGGATGCCACAGCTCAGTAATTCAGGATGCCAGGGCACTCTCCGCTTTTCTCCTTGTCTGGTAGGTCCGCGTCTGGTCTGTTAGCGCCGCGCTGGGCTCAGCTCCGCTCCCCTCAGCTGGGGGCTGGGAGCTCCGTGTGTGACAGACCTTACCCAGAGACCATCTAGGCTGTCCTGGGCTGGAGCCCTGCTTCCCTCTGCCACTTTGTGGGTTCTGCAGCTCTAGAATTGGTTCAGAGCCATTTTCTATAGGTTTTTGGAGGGACTTGGTGGGGAGCTCACGCCAGTCACTGCTTCCCAGCTGCCATCTTGGCTCCGCCCCCCCCAGCAGGCTGGTTTTCAAAGAGGCAGAGTAACTACAGACCAAATTGCCAACATTTGCTGGATTAGAGAGAAAGCAAGGGAGTTCTAAAAAAAAATCTGCTTCTATTTCACTGACTACACTTCAACTGGGTGGATCACAACAAAATGTGGAAGGGAGTACCAGACCATCTTACTTATCTCCTGAGGAATTTGTATGTGGGCCAAGAAGCAACAGTTGGAACCAAACATGAAGTAACTGTTTGGATTAAAATGGGAAGGGAGTAGGACAAGTCTGGATATTGTCACCTTATTTATTTAACTTGCATGCAGTGTTCATCATGCAAAATGCCAGACTGCATAAATCAAAAACCAGAAGTAAGGCTGCTGGTAGAAACATCAACAATCTCAGATATGTAGATGATACCACTCTGATGGCAGAAAATGAAGAGGAATTAAGAAGCCTCTTGATGAAGGTGAGAAGGAGAATATAAAGGCTAGCTTGAAGTTTAATATAAAAAAAAAAACACCTCACGTCTTGATAACTGGTTCCATTACTTCCTGGCAAATGAAACCAGAAGAAATGGAAGCAGTGTCAGATTTCATATTTTTGGGCTCAAAGAATACTGCAGACGGTGACTGCAGCTAAGAAATTGAAAGTTGCTTGCTTCTTGAAAGGAAAGCTATGGCAAATCTTGACAGCATTCTAAAAGGCATAGATGTTACTTTGCCGGCAAAGGTCCATACGAAGATGTGGTTTTTCCAGTACCAATGTGTGGCTGTGAGAGTTGGACTATAAGGAAAGCTGAGCACTACATTATCAACATTTTCTACTTGTGGTGCTGAAAACGTCTTTTGAGTCCCTTGGCCAGCAAGAAGATCAAATCGGTCAATACTTAAAGAAATAAATCCAGACTATTCACTGGAAGGTCAAATATTGAAGCTGAAGCTTAAGTACTTTGGCTACATGAGAAGATGGGACTCATTGGAAAAGATAGAGGTTAGGAGAGATTGAAGGCAAAAGGAAAAGGGGATGGCATATGATGATAGATAGTATCCTGGAAACAACAAATATGAATTTGAACAGACTTTGAGAGGATAGAAGGCCCTTGCATACTAAGGTTCATGGGGTCATGACATGTTGGGCATAACTGAATGACTGAACAACGACAATAAGTACTTTCCTCACAGCAATTTTGAAGTAGATGATGAAAGTATTATTATTGTCATTTTTTTCGGATAAGGAAATGGGCTCAGCAAAGGGACTTTCTCAGAGACAATCCAAATTTGGTTCTCTGTCATGCTCTTTGCATTACATAATAAAAGTATATGCTGATCTATGGCTAAAAATGGGTAATTTTCCAAAGTGAAAGGAAATCCATCAATCAAAAAGCACTTATTAAGTATCTACCATGCTCCAGGAACTGGAGATACACATACAAAAGTGAGACAATCCGTGCTCTAAAAGGGTTTGGTAGAGGTAGAAGGAGGGCAGAGTGAATTGGAGAAGAAAAGAAAGAGGTAAGAAGAAAACCAGCCCCCGTGTAACTTCTGATGCCTCTGTCTTCATAGGTTACTCAAATGAACCAGCTGCCTCCCAATAACTTAAATGTAGGAACAGTGCAGAGGTGAAAGGAGAATACATAAAGACACACTATGACTTATATCAGCAATGATTGTATTTGAACTCTATATTTTAAAAGCCTAATGTTCAGAGTTTGCGATGTGGCTAAAGTTTGAACAAGTATAATCAGAATGTGTCAAAATTGCAGTCATTTTCAGGCCACAACTGAGAGTTTCTCATACAGATTACCTCATTTGAAAGACGAAAGAAAGAAAAGAGAAAGGGCAGTAAGTCACAGGAGAAAAGCACTTAACTTGACCAACAGAACAACTTGGTCAGCAGAAAAGCACAGAAAGTTTCAGAAGGATATATTTGACTATTATCAGCTGAAACCTTTATGCTGCATCCTTTGATCCTCTAAGAGTTGTTATTTCAGTAGAGTAAGTCCTTTTCTCACTGACACAGAGCATAGCCCTTTGACCCAATTGGAATCAGATGTCTGGTCTTCAAATGAGAGATATATCGAACTCAATAACCTTTCAGCTTAGTAGTAGCTACCAGAGTTGGCACTCTACTGGTATAGCCTTCAAGAACCCAGGGACACATCTTCAACATGACGAAGCGTTGGAATTGGACTTTAATGGAAAATATAGAAGATCTGTATTATATAACCATGTTAGAGGGATGCTGTTTTTTTTAAAAATGCTCCTTTGTTGTGGTTATATTTTAATCATTTTACTAGAAGAATCCATTTCCAAAAATCTTTTATCTAAGGAAATATCCATTCTATTGTGATTGCATTTTAGCCTTTGGAGTGGGAGAGGGGGGAGTTGTGTGTGCCCACAAGCATGTTATCCATGTAGAAGAGTGGGAGAGTGTACTGTAGGTCAATGCACAACAGCTGCCAGAATCTTTACTGAATGATAAATATGGAAATACGCACACATGCAAACACACACGTATAAATATGGGTCTCAAAAGAGAAGTTACTTAGTGATGGTGATAGAGGGAGCGAATGCAATGATCTACGGCTAAAATGGTGAAGGGAATCAAGGAATACTACAATTCTCCTACCCACAACTAGTGGTCACCTACCATAACATTATGGGGAGCAAGGGTAGAGTATTAGTGAAAATTCAATCAGTGATGGAGAGGGATACCAGTGTTGCCATGTGATGAGGAAGAAGCCATGTTTCAATCAGTGTAAGATGAAAGGAGAGAGAAAAGACAAGGTTTAAAATGAAAGTAAGTTTATTATCAATGGAGTGGACTTTCCAGACAGTACTGTAGAAGGGTAAGGTAGATCTTGAGTGGGAAAGTGGTGAGAATATGTTAGCTTAAGGATAGAAACAAGAGAAAGGGATAGTAGGCATAGAGGAACACCCTGGGGTTCAGATTCACTGCAAGGGGCAGAGTATTAATGGATTGGAGTGTGATAATCATTAAGGAATGAGTTCAGGCAAGCTGTGCTGATCCAAAGTGGGTCAGGCAGTTGGTCTGAAGGTGGGCCTAGCTGGAGAGCCTTCTCAAGATATTGAGGTTCCAAGCAGAGACTTGCCAATCATTGAATTAGTGATTGGTGTTATTCCAAAGCCCAGAGAGTGGTGTGCAGCTGGAAAGTGGGGAAGAAAAATAGAGGGGAAGGAATGGTGTAGCAGTCCAGGGAAGGGCCGATGAAATAGTTGGTCCAGACAAGACCTTGAAGGCAGGCAAGTAAGCAGTGTGGAGTTACAATGGGCCAGGGGAGATCAAATGGCTCATACTGCATTAATTTGTTCTCATGCTTTTCTGCAATGCATTTTGGATTTCCTCCCTATATTTAGATTATTAGCTACCAAATAGGTGTTCATCATGATTTTCTAGCTCATTCGTATTCAGTTTGCTAAAGAAAAATCCCTACGTTTCCAAGTCAATTTACTAGATAGTTATTTGGTGTTGATGTGAATTCTGTAAACAACTCACCAGCGACCTTCATCATTGTGAGAACCTGTAAGACTGTTCCAAATTCTCCACATGCAAACTTCTCTCTGAGGTTTTTTTTATAGACCACTTTACACGAACCATTTTAAGGCCATATAATTTCCCTCCACCTATTAAAATAACTATATGTTTCTTATATCTTGAGTCTTTTTTCTTAATATTGGAAGAAAAGTATCTTATCAACGACGGGAAGCAGATTTTTGGTCTAAAAGACTGAGAATTTGCCGTTGTATGCAATGGTTATTCAAACCAAAAAAAAAATAGAAAAATATATTATACAACTTTCCTGGTCACATATGCTGAATATTATTTTTATTCAAAGGATCTATTTTATATAACAATGAAATAATTAAATATGGGACCATGCATTGAATACTCATAATACCAATGACTCTCATATTTTTATTAATATCTGTAGATGATACAGGTGTTTGCAAATATATCACCTTTCTCCTATTTCCTCAATCACACACTGGAGCTAGTCTCTTACTAAGGGAATGAGAAATGTTGCTTCTTTATTTTGCTGGAGGCAGGGCTAGTCTTCTACAAAATTACAAAAGAAGTGGTTTGTCTTTAATGCCTCATTCTCTGTCTTCTTCACATTTTCTGAACCCATCTAAGCCTAGTAAGTGAAAGTCCATAGCAAGGCTTTTACCAGTAAGGACATCCCAAACTGGAGGGATGTAGAGATATAAGGAGCCTTTGGAATATTTCCATACATGTCATCACTACTTTGCATTATGTGTGAGTAAGGAAGTGAAAATATCTATAAAAACGGCCTATTTCTCTTTCCTTAATCTATTTTGTTATCTCCATTCTATGGCCTAGGTTTAAGTCTAGGCCAAATTATTTCCGCAACATGGTATCTGCCTTCGCTTCAGAGATAGAGATTTCTCATTTGGTTTTATATAAGGGAGTAAATAAGTATTATGTCCCATTTGTCCCATAGGGTACTAGGCCAGAAAGAAAGGAAAACAAAAAGGAGACAGTTTTGACAGATATATAGCCTCAATGGTACACAATAGAAAGGGTAAAAAAAGGACAGTCTGGGGGCCAGAGAAGCCAATCATAACAGGAAAAGCAGAAGAGTCAGGGATAGTGGCATAGTGTGCTGAAATGGGGAGAAAAGAATAAGGATTCGTTAAGCTTCCATTGTTTTCCAGGCACTATGCTAAGCACTTTACAAATATCATCTCATTATAACAACCTTGTGAGGTGGATGCTATTATCCTCGTTTTGCAATTAAGAAACTGGGGCAGACAGAAGTTAGGTGACTTCCCCTGGGTTGCACAAGTAGGAAATGTTTGACTAGGGTTTTTAACTTAGGTTTTCCTGACTCCAGGCCCAACCCTCTTACCCACTGTGGTACTTAGCTGGCAATTTGTGCTCCTTATAATCCTGTTAGTGATATAGTTTAGGCTAAGGCATGTTTATCACACCCCCACACTGTTTCCCACAGTACAGAAGTTGGCATCCTTGCAATTTGTTTAGAAAGGGTCCTTGGAGCAAAGAATCCAACTATCCTCATTTCAGTAATTCAGTATTAGGGGCTATTCCTGTATCTCTCTTCTGTACAACCCAAGATAGATAACTCCTCTTCTTCTGTCCTCTTTTTACTAGGGTTGGTTAGTTTGTCTCTATGTGTGACTGAGTGGGTTAAGGATTCAGCTCCTTATATAACCAAGTGAAACAATGATTCCGGTTCCTATTTCGGGGAAAGGGCATAATCCTAAAATCAGGAATGGACATGTTCTGGAGTCAAATCTTGGGGTAACTGGCACCTGAATGTTTAGCATCTACAACATTCAAGTTTCTGGGGATTTGGGGTGGCTGCTGAGCTACTGGGAATATCCCAGGGAGACCACAGGACTGAATGGATTTTGTTTTTTCAGGTCTCTAAACTAGATTCTAGGAGCAGCTAGGTGGCACAGAGAATAGAGTGCCAGGCTTCCTTAGTTCAAATATGGCTTCAGACATTTACTAGCTGTGTGACCGTGGGTAAGTCACTTAACCCTGTTTGCCTCAGTTTCATCATCTGAAAAATGGTCCAGAGAAGGAAATGGCAAATTACTCCAATATCTTTGCCAAGAAAACCACAAATAAGATCATGATGAGTCAGATGTGACTGAAAAATGACTGAATAACAATAAATCATTTAGAAATCATCATGATGTTTGTGTTTCTTTTAAATCAATTTCTACAAACATATGTATCACATATTAATAGAATTAAACTTTTGTAAGGGGTCTGTTTGTTTTGTTCTTGTGCATGCCCCAGGTCTCTGTAAAAAACAAAGTATTATATTTTCATAATTAAGCCTGGACCTGAGGAGAGATGTGGTGCCTTGTGGCAAAGAAAGCAGTCAACAATACTACTAGAGCTTTTCCTTGCCATTAACTGCATTATGAAATGAGATGTTTGCCACTGAGAGCTGAAGTTTTTTTTTTATCTGAAGTGCTATAGCAAGAGAATTCTAAGGCTTTGCTAGAGTTCATTTTTAATTTTGAAGCGTGACTTTTTCAAAAAGTGACTTTTTCAAAAAGACTTTCTCTGAACTTGTTCCTTCCCTTCAAGGTCCCAGAGAACATGATTTCCAAATTCAAGATGCTGAATTGTTTCAAAGGGAAAGGATGGCTAAGTGGAAGAGTATAATCTCCGAATTAGCCTAAGTAAAACTCCACATACGCAGACAAATTACTGTTGCAAAAACATGTACAAAGGATCTCAGAGATAGTTGTCAATTCCCTGCTTTTCTTAGTCCAGGGCTGGGGAACCTGGGGCCTCTAGGCCACATGTGGCCTTCTAGATTCTTGGATGTGGTCTTTTGACTGAGTCCAAGTTTTATGGAACAAATCCTTTTATTAAGGCAATTTGTTCTGTAAAGTTTGGATTCAGTCAAAGAGCCTTGAGGACCTAGAGGGCCACATGTGGCCTTGAGGCCACAGGTTCCCCACCCCTGCAGTCTGAAGAAAGGAGTCAACCAGCAGGTCTGTGAAGGAAGTCAGCATTGGTTTGGAAAGCTGAACAAGGCTCTCAGCCAAATTCTATCTCTGCAGAATGAAGTATTGTTCTACCTTTTGCATACACTTGGCCCTGAATGCTTTCAGAGTAAGCAATAAATTGAACAACTCTGGGCTTCACTGGGTTGAAAATGTAACCAACTATTTACTATAGCTTTCATGCTCTTATGAGTCCTCTTTAGTAAAAAGGAGTGCAGTATTTATTTATCTATTTAAGATTTCTGTGAGCTCTCTAGGCAGTTCTCCCTGAAGTCAGCAGCAGCTGTAGGCATCCCAGAGAGCTAGGCAAGAACTCCAACCTGCAAATATGATTGCAGCTCAAATTTCCCAGCTCAAACCTAGGGAGGAAATATGTGTGTACTTGTGGATACAATTTAAAAATAAATCTTGTGCTGGATATAGAATCACACTGGAGAAAGAGATGTTTGATTTGGTGAGTAGTTACAACCCAAAGGTTTTGGTTTGATTCTGCTACTTCGAAAAGTGAAGGGGAAAAAGGAACGAGCATTTATTAAGCATATACTGTGCATCTGGCACTGTGCTGTTCTACAAATATTATTTAATCCTCACCAAAAAAAATCAAGACTTTTATTGTGCTAACTTAATTACCAGGGTCTAGGGAAAGAAGGAAAGGATTGTAGAAAGTTACGGGTGTCACAAAAGACAGAGTGTGGTGGCAATTACATTAGGAATCAAAAAACCTGAGTTCAAATACTACCTCTGCTACTTTCTGCATGTTAGAATGGGGCAAGTCACTTATCCTCTCTGGGCCTCAGTTTCCTGTAAAATAATTGGGTTAAATTATAATGTTTTCTAAGGTTCCTTCTAGCTCTAAATTTTGTCATCCTATATACTAGGATCATAGAATTGGGATAGAATTTTAGAGCTGAAAATACCCTTAAAGATCATGTTGCCCAGTCTCCTCATTTTTACTAATGAGGAAACCAATGCTCTGAAAGGTAAAGTGACTTTCCCAAGAACACATGGCTTTGTTAAAGAAAAGATTTGAACATAGGTCTACTGATTCCAGGTCCAACACTCTTCCTACTAAGTCAGAGTTGTATCAGTAATAGAAATGAAACTTGAAAATAACTTACATAGTTCAGTCCAACCTCATTTTACAAATAAAGAAACTGAAGTCCAGAAAGGTTGGGTGAGGTGATCAAGTTGGGGCTTGGATTCAAATTCAAGTCCTCTCCATTTCCCCTCAACCATTCTGCCTCTCTTTGGGTAATTCTACACTAGATGCCACCATCCTGTTGCAACAATATCACCTACTTAGCCCCTAGGTATTAGATCTAGACTTAGTGCAGGGGTGGGGAACCTGAAACCTCCAGGCCACAGGTAGAGCTTTAGATCCTCAAGTTCAGTCCTCTGACTGAATCCAAACTCCACAGAACAAATCCCCTTATATACCCAACCCTCACTTAGTGTCTGGCTGGTCAAGCATCACAAAAATGTGATGCCAAAGAGGGCTTATAAATAAGTGTTAGATCTGGAGTCAATAAGACTTTAATTTAAATCTTATAAGCTATATGATCCTGGGCAAATAACTTAACCTCTCTCACCCTCAGCTTCCTCATCTATAACAGTGAGAATAATAATACTTCACAAGGTTGTTGTGAGAATCAAATGAGAAAACATGTAATTTTCAGTCTCCAAAATACTAGCTATAATTATTACTTTCAGGAAAAGATATCAAAATGTTTGATATCACTGCTAAGCGCTTCACAGAAAGGGAAGTCTTCGTAACAAGCACAATAGTATTCAATCACATTCATATAGAATAACTTATTCAGCCATTCCCCAATTTATGGGCATTACCTCAGTTTCCAATTCTTTGCCCCCATAAAAGATCTGCCAGAAATATTTTTGTACATAAAGGTCCTTTTCCTCCTCCTTTTTTTGGGGGGGAGGGGCAGCTATAAACCTACTAACAATATACAGTTTAATGCCTTTTTCAGCATCGTTCCAAATTGCTTCCCAAAATGATTGGACTAGGCCACAGTTCCACCAACAGTGCATAAGTGTACTTGTGTTCCCATAGCCCCTTTAGCAGTTGTCATTTTCCTTTTTGGTTAACTTAGACAATCTGATGGTGTAAAGTGGTATCTCAGAGTTGTTTGCATTTCTCTAATTATTAGTGATTTGGAGCATTTTTTGATAGATTAGATTGATAGCTTGGGTTTCTTCCACTAAAAAATGCTTATTCAAATCCTATGACTGTTAATTGGGAAATGGCTCTTATTCTTATAATGTTGACTCAGTTCTCTATATATTTTAAAAATGGAAGCTTGATCAGGGAAACTTGCTACACAGATTTTTCCTGCTTTTCTTTTAATTTTAGCTAAACTGATTTTTTGTGCAAAAACATTTCATTTTTTTAATAAATTGTCCGCTTTATCTTCTATGAGACTTTTCAATTCTTGTTTGATCATGAGCTCCTCCCCTACCCATAGATCTAGCAGACTATTTCTTTCATGCGTCATTAATTTGTTACATCATCATTTTTGTATAAATCATACACCCATTTAGGGTTTATCTTGGCATGTGTTGAAGTGTTGATCTATATCTAGTTTCTGGCAGACTACTGTTCAGTTTTCCCAATGGTTTTTACCAATTAGTGGATACTTGCCTCAATAACTTACATCTTTGGGTTTGACAAACAGTTAGGCTACTATATGCACTTGCTTCCATATATTGTGTACTTAATCTGTTCTACTGATCAGCTTCTCTATTTCTTACCCAGGAACAAATTGTTTGGATGATTACAGCTTTTCAGATATGATACTGCTAGGCCCTTTATACTTTTTTACTGATTCCCTTGATATTCTTGACCTTTTATTTCTCCAAATGAATGTTATTGTTTTTTCTAGCTCTTTAGAGTAGTATTTTGGTATTTTGATTGGTATGACACTGAATAAGTAAATTAATTTAGATAGTATTATCACTGTTGTATTGGCTAAGCCTACCTGAACAACTAATATCCAATTATTTAGATCTGTCTTTATATAAAAAAGTGCATTGTAATTGTGTTCTTATAGTTATTATGTATGTCTTGGCAAATAGACTCTCAGGCACTCTGGTCTTTGTGTAGTCATTTTAAATTAAATTTCTCTTTCTATTTCCTCCTGATGTAGGGTATATAGAGAAATGAAAGTTATTTATATGGATTTGTTTTATAACATGTAACTTTTTTTAAAAAGTTGTTTTGATTAGTTTTTTAGTTCACTCTCTGGGCTCTCTAAGTAAATCATCATCTGCAAAAAATGATAGTTTTGTTTCTTCTTTGCCTGTGTTTATACCTTCAATTTCTTTTCCTTTTCTTATTGCTCAATAGCTAGCATTTCTAGGACATTGTTGAATAGTAATAGTAATATTGGACACCCTTGCTTCCTTCTTGATCCTATTGGAAAGCCTTCTAGCTTATCCCTATTACAGATAATACTTGCTCTTGGTTTTAGATAGATAATATTTGTTATTCTAAGGAAAGCTCCATCTATTCTTGTGCTTTCTAGTAGGTTATTGTTGTCATTGTTTTACAAGAATGGATGTTGTATTTTATCAAAATGTTTTTCTGCATCTATTTAAGTAATCATATGGCTTTTGTGGTTTTTGTTATTAACATAGTCACTTATGTTTAGAGTTTTTCTAATAGTAAACCAGCCTTACATTCCTGGTATAAATCCAGCCTGGTCTTAGTTTATGAGCTTTGTGATATATTGCTGTAGTCTCCTTGCTCACTCATTTTAAAATTTTAACATCAATATTCATTAGAAAAATTGGTCTGTATTTTCTTTCTCTGTTTTGACTCATATATGACATAAAAGGAATTTGGCAGAACTCTTTTTTCAAACAATTTACATGGAATTGGAATTAACTATCTTTAAATGTCTCATAGAATTCTCTTATAATCCCATCTGGTCTAGGGTTTTTTCCTTTTTTTTATGGCTTGTTTAATTTCTTTTTTACATAAATTTTTAACATTTATTTTATTCTAAACTTAAATAAAACAAGCATTTTCATTACATAGTAGAATAGAAAAAAAGATAATGCATATGAAACTGTGAATCTGTTATGTATAATTTGCTACTCCTTTTTTCTTAATTTTTTTTTGCAATTACATGTAAAGATATTTTTCAACACTCATTTTATAAGATTTTGAGTCCCCAATTTTTCTTGCTCACTCTCTCCCCTCCTCCGTCCCTGTAGCAACAATCTGCTAGCAGCTGCTATAGGGGTGTAAGACCCACCAACAATCAGCACACGGAAAGCTGCCAACACAGGTTCTTTGCTCTGCTTTTCTAAGGAAAGCAACTTTAAGGCATTAACAATCTCAGTTTAATCAAACATACAAATATTCACAGTTCAGGGGCAAAAGATCAGCCCCCTGAACTTCAAGGCAAATACAAACAAAAATGATGAACATGAACAGACCTTGTCTGATTCAAATCACAATTCATGGTTACCAGAGAAACACCAATATCTGGGTTGCAAAGCTGGGGGGGCAATTGCAGCTTGCCCAGAGTCTCAACACTCTTTCCATGAGTGTGTGAGTTAAATAAAATGTGAAGACTTCACAGGGAAGATATGTATAAATATATGTCTATATCTATGCTAAGAAATGTTTAAAAATCAAGAAATAGGGAAGTGGAAAAATTCTGAGGCTGTGAGAGTCTGATGGCTCAGCCTCTGGGAAAGTTTACCCTGAAAATTTTTGTTCTTTCTTCTGGTTCTGGTTTAAAGATTTGCTCAGTAAGAATAGGGTCACTGTGACCTGCTTTCTTTTACTGTAAAAGTACTGTAGAAGAATGGGAGAGGGTCTCTCCCTCACCTTATCCTATTCTCCTTCTTTAGATTTATAGATGTCACCTCAGTTGTAATCATTAACTAAGGGAATGGGAATTGGAGTTTCTGTGCCTTGATTTCTCAGTTCTTTGTCTAGTTTTTCGTGCTCAGATTGTAAGCCCGCCTCCCAACTAATGATGAGAAAGATCAGAGGTGGGTGGGAATTCTCCTGAGTTAGGTATAATTATTGGTGCTTTGCCCCTTGTGTTTTGCCTCCTTTGCTAGTTCAGTTCTTTGCTGGCAGAGGATGCCCTATTCTCGAGAGAACTGAATAAAATTCAATTTCTGTTCCCACCTCGAGATGGCTCCTTATTAGTATTATTTGGTGAGGGTCAAATATCCCACACACGAGTGTGCCCCAAAAGTCAAAAGCCAAGCTCCCCTCAATTATATCCTGTTCAGAGCCCTGAGGGCTCTGACCCTACCCAGGCTGGGTGTGTGAAGTTCCCCATCCCTAAGTATCACATTATATACAATTCAATGACTCTCTGATTTTCTTAATGCTGAGAAACACTCCAAGGCAAAATCCCACTTTATCTGCCCCATTCAAACAAAGGCCAAAATCCTTAAGTCACTTAAGATCAAAACAGCAAAAAGTCCCACCTTAATTACTATTACACTCCCAAAAACAGCAAGCAATCTGATATAGGTTATGCACATGCAGTTATGTTAAACATATTTCCACATTAGTCAAGTTGTGAAAGAAGTATCAGAACAGAAGGGAAAACTAGGAGAAAGAAAAAACAAAGAAAAAGTGAAAATAGTATGCTTTGATCTGCATTCAGATTCCACAGTTTTTTCTCTGGATATGGATAGCATTTTCCATCATGAGTCATTTGTAAGTGTCTTAGAACACTGTATTGCTGAGAAGAGCTAAGTCTATCATAGTCGATCATTACACAATGTTGCTGTTACTGTGTACAATGTTCTCCTGGCTCTACTTACTTCATTCAGCATCAGTTGATGTAAATCTTTCCAGGTTTTTCTGAATTCATCTTGCTCATCATTTCTTATAGCACAACGGTATTGCATTACATGTATACCACAACTTCTTCAGCCATTCCCCAGTTGATGGGTATACTCTCAATTTCCAATTCTTTGCACACCAGAAAAAGTTGCTATTCCTTTTAAATACATACATTAAATTATCATGTAATTTTTTTTCCTTTTTTTCTTCCCTTCCCTAGCCTCTACCCTAGAGATAGCTACCATTAGACACGAATATGTATGTATGTATGAATGAATGAATATACACATATGTTTGTGTATGTGTGTGTTTAAAATCATTCTATACATACTTCTATTTATTAGTCCTTTCTTTGGATGCATATGTCCTCCTTCACAAGAATTTTGATTAAGGGAGTTTGTTTGTAGGGAGGCCTGATGGATGGAAGGTTTGGGGATAGTGGTGCTCCTTGCATGTGTGCAATTTTCTTTGTTACTATGGTGGATTTGGCTTTCTGGTACCTGAATAAATATCTTGGTTGCATCTTTGAGGAAAAGAGTCTGTTATATTTTGCAATTCGAACCTGGAAATACACCCGCATATTCATAGCAGCTGCTGTGGGTATTGCATTGGCGATACAGATATCAAAAAAAAAAAAGAAAAGAAAAAGAAAACAGTTCTCTTCTGTTTAAGTGATGACAAAAAACTAAGTAATTATAGAGGGGGCAAAGCAGATCTGGGTGGGTGACATTAGTGATACTGTAGAGGACCCTACACATCTTTTATGAAGTTACTACCTCTGAATGATTGCTGATATGCTTTGAATGATGCCACATATGAGACAAAAGAGTCTAAGAAAGAAGACCTAGTTTTTCTATTCTGGGTTCCTGAACATCACCTTTAAAAAGCAAGATGATTTGGTATTACACACAAATGGCAAATAAATAGCTTGGATGGTATCATAAGGATTGTTCAATGCTTGCAGAGAAATTTGGAGGCAATGTAGTAGTTTCACTTAAAGCAAAACTTTATAAACTGACAACCAGAAGTAGCTTCCATTTCTGCAGCTCCATCAGTTGAAGTAATATTAGGCTTTTGTCCATTACCATATCTTCCCAGAAAATATAAAGGAGATGTCAGTAATTTAAGAAGCCTGCCAGTGATTGCCATTAGATTGTTTTATCCTGGTAGTTATATGTAGAACCCAAGGAATGCCTTCACATCACATTTTAGTCAAAACATTTGGGATTATATGTATTCCTTACAGAACTAAGATGAATATGATAGTCAATATGAATAACTTATGAAACAGCAAAGGGTTAGCTTATTGAATGCCTTGAAAGTATGATCCACTAGTCAAATACTAAATTTCATTCAGTATTTCTTAGGGTTGCACTTAATTGCAGTTTCTGAAATTCTTGTGTTTTTGTACACCTTTAACATGCCTATTATGACATGTTATTGTTATATATTGTGACATGATATGTATTTACATATATGTGTATATATCTACAAAAACATATATACACATATATTCATATATATTTATATGTGTAGCTATGCATTGAAAACACTTCTGTGTAATACGGTTGTCCCCTTCAAAAAGAAATGCCAATTAAGTTGCATGCTGTCTTCAAATTATTGTAGTACCTCAGTGTTCATTGCTGTTATCTATATGTCTTCCAAAATGAAGTAGTTGTTAATGTCTTTATTTTCAATTGAATGTACACTACAGAGCAGGAGTAGGAGTTAAGCGTTTACCATGTGAGTCTTGTACCATTAAAGATATTTTGAATAATGTAGTTATAATAGCAATTTTTGTATTAAATGGAGCATTGTTTTTGAGATCAAACTCCCCACCCCCACAAAATTGGCTAAATTGTACTTGTGGCTTCTTATGATAGAAAGAGGGTGGGAGAGAGAGAGAGAGAGAGAGAGAGAGAGAGAGAGAGAGAGAGAGAGAGAGAGAGAGAAGGAGAAAGGAGAGAGAAGGAAGGGAGGGTGCTGGGAGGAAGAAAGCTGCTTGATCATACCCTTGACTATTTCTCAATTGGGGAATAATTTGTATTCTTATAGATTTTACAAAGTTATTACATACGAATACATACACATATGTATATACATATATATTTGGGATATGAGACCTTTATCTGATATAATTTTTCAAAAATTATCTGCTTTCTTTCTGATCTTCATTTGTTTTATTTGTACAAAACCTTTTTAATTTAATGTAATTAAAATCCTCCATTTTACACCTCACACTGCTCTCTATCTGTTTATTCACAAATTATTCACTTATCCATAAGTCTTATATGTAATATGTTCCATGTTCTTTGAATTTTCTTGTAATATCTCTGTAGGTTTTTGTATCATATATCCATTTTGACTTTGTCTTGGTAAATAGTGTAAAATATTGGTCTATGCCCAATTTCTGCCAGGCTTCTTTCCAGCTTTCTCAACAATTTTTAACAAATAATGAATTCTTATCCCCAAAACTTTCCTTTACACTTGTAAAATACAAGGTTACTATATTTATTTGCTGCGGTAAATTGTATGTCTACTCTGTTCCACTGATCTACCTTTCTATTTCTTAGCCAGTACCAGTCAGTTTTGATAATTACTGCCTTATAATATAGTTTAAGATCTGTTATTGTTAAACTGCTTTTCTTTACATTTTTGTTAGTTCCTTTGATATTCTTGACATTTGCTCTTCCAAATTAATTTTGTTATTTTTTTCTAATTCAGTAAAATAATTGGCATTGAATATATGTTAGGTAAAATCAACATTTTCATTATATTGGCCCTGCCTACCCATGAACAATTAATATTTCTCCAATTATTTAAATCTGATTTCATTTCTATAAAAAGGTTTTTTTTTAATAATTTTGTTTGTATATTTCCTGGGTTTGTTTTGGCAGGTGTACTGTCTAGGGTTATTTTAAATAGGGTATCTCTTACTATCTCTTCTCGCAGAATTTTGTTGGCAATATATAAGAATGCTGATGATTTATGTCCTGATACTTTGCTAAAATTATTGCTTCAACTAACTTCATAGTTGAGCCTTTCAGATCTTCCAACTATATCATCATATTGTCTGGAAAAGAAATAGTTTTATTACCTCATTTCCTATTCTGACTTATTCTATTTCTTTTTCTTCTCATTGTTTTTCTATGATTTTTAATACAATATTGAACAATATTTGTGACATTGGGCATCCTTGCTTCACATCTGATCTTACTGGGAAGGCTCCTAGTTTGTTCTCATTACAAATAATGCCTGCTGATGGTTTTAGATAAATGCTTTTTATCAATTCGAGGAAAAATCCATTCATACCTATGCTTTCAAGTGTTTTTTATAGAAATGATTGTTGTACTTTATAAAAGCTTTTTCTGGGGGCAATTAGGTGATGCAGTGAGTAGAGCACTGGACCCAGAGTCAGGAGCACCTGAGTTCAAATCCAGCCTCAGACACTTGATACACTTACTAGCTGTGTGACCTTGGGCAAGTCACTTAACCCCAATTTCCCTGCTTCCCCCCCCCCAAAAAAAAGCTATTGATATTGATTGAACTGATGCTGAGTGAAGTGGAAAGAACCAGGAGAATTTTGTATATAGTAATAGCAACATTGTGTGAGATGACAAGCTTCGATAGACTTAGCTCTTCTCAGCAATGCAATGATATAAGACAATTCCACAAGACTCACGATGGAAAATGCTATGCACATCCAGAGAAAGAACTATGGACTCTGAATGCAGGTTGAAGCATACTATTTTCTCTCTTTTTTGTTGTTGTTGTTTTTGTTTTTTCTTTCTCATGGTTTTTCTCTTTTGTTCTGATTCTTCTTTCACAACATGACTAATGTGGAAGTATGTTTAGCATTTAATTAAATTAATAGTTTAATGTTTCATATGATTGTACATTTGTGTAACCTATATCAGATTGCATACCATCTTGGGGAGGATGGAAGGAAGGGAGGGAAATTTAAAACTCAAAATCTTATAAAATTGAATGTTGAAAACAAAAAATAAATAGATAAATAAAAATTTTAAAAAGAAATATTATGTTCCAAGATCTATAGACCTTTAGTGAAGAAGCTTCTAGGTCTTGTGAAATCCTGATTATAACTCTCCAGTATTTAAATTTTTTCTTGTTGCTTATAATATTTTCTCCTTAATGTGGGAGCTTTGAAACTTGGCTGTGATATTCCTATAAGTTTTCCTTTTGGTATCTCTTTCAGGTGATAATTTCTTCTAAGATAATTTCAAGTGATAATTTTTTGTAAGATAGGCTCAAGTATCCTCTTTCCTGTTCTGTTAATTTGAGCAATTTACATTTTCGTAAATATTCACCTATTTTGGTTATCAATTTTATTGGGATATAGCTGAACAAAATAGCTCCTAATAATTGCTTTTATTTCTTCTTACTTTGGTTGCAAATTCACCTTCCTAATTTTTGATATTAATCATTTGATTTTTTCCATTTTAAATCAAATTAGGTAATGGCTTATTTATTTTATTGATTTTTTTAAAAAAAGCTCCTTTTTATTAATACAAAGGGGTTTTTACTTTAAATTTTGTGAATATCTCCTTTGATTTTCAAGATTTCTTTTTTTGTTTTTAATAAGGATTTTCAAATTGTTGGTTTTCTTATTTTTTAGTTGCATACCTATGAAAAGATCTATTCTTTTTCTCTTTTATTGATGAAAGAATTTAAAGATATAAATTTTACCCTGCAGTACCACTTTGGCTGCACCCCACAAATTTTGTTATGTTGCCTTATTGTTGTCATTAACTTTAATGAAATTTTTTGTTGTTTCCATGATTTGTTCTTTGACCCATCCATTATTTAGGTTTGTTATTTAGATTACAATTAATCTTAAATCTTTGTTTTAAAGGCCCTTTATTGGATGCATTTATTACATAATAGTTGGCAAAAGATGCATTTAATATTTCTTCTTTCTTGCATTTGTTTGCTAGATTTTTGTGCCCTAACACAGTCAATTTCTTTGAAGGTGCCATACACAGAGAAGAAATCATTATACTTTTCTCATCCAACATTCTTCAGATTTTCTCCTATATCTAACTTTTGTAAAATTCTATTCAAGTCCTTAACTTCTTTTTTGTTTATTTTTTGGTTAGATTTATTTAGATGTATGGGGTAAATTGAAGTCTTCTACTAAGGGTCGTCATTTCTTTTTATAATATTTAATTTTTCCTTTAAGAATTTAGATACAATACAATTTGGTACTTATCTGTATAGTATTTCTACTAATTTATTGTCTATGGTACTATTTAGCAAAATGTTTCCTATTCATCTCTTTTAACTATGTCTATTTTTGCTTTTGTTTTGTCTGATATCAAAAGAGCTACACCTGCTTTTTTCTTTACTTCAGCTGAAGCATGGTAGATTCTGGTTCGGTGTTCTCATTTTTCACCTCACTGCACTCCTCTGAGACTTTTGTTCCATTTCCACCATATCCCAGGAAGCTGATTATTGGGAAAGCCTCTTTATCTTGCAAGATGCCATCAGCCTTGATACTCTGCCTCATTATACCCTTCTGATTGGTGAGTGTAACCATGAAATACCAGATTCTCTATTTAAGAAAGGAACTCAGCTCAGACATCTTTTTTCTTACACTACTCTGAGACTTCTCTTGCTTCTCCACCTATCCCTGTATTGAGTATCTTCTCCACTCTCCTCATTTTTCGATGTTTTTTTGCATGTTATCTTGCCCCATTAGATTGTAAGCTCCTGAGGGCAGAGACTAGACCTCTTTTTTTTGTATTTGTATCTCTTGTTAGTATGTTTTTCCCCTTTCCCCCAAGATGGTGCTGAAGACAAAGAAGGAAACCGTTGACCCCACCCAGACAGAAGCCAAGTCCAAGACCTTGAAGGCCAAGAAGGTGGTGTTGAAGGGTGTCCAGAGTCACAAAAAGAAGAAAATCCAAACATCCCCTACTTTTCGATGACCCAAGACACCACTTCGAAGACAGCCCAAATACCCTCAGAAAAGTGCCTCTCAGAGAAACAAGCTTGATCACTACGCCGTCATTAAGTTACTCTTGACCACTGATTCTGCTTTGAAGAAGATTGAGAACAACACCCTAGTCTGCATTGTGGACATCAAGGCCAGCAAGTATCAGATCAGACAGACAGTAAAGAAGCTGTATGATATTAACGTGACCAAGGACAACACAGTGATCTGACCTGATGGAGAGAAGGCCAATATCTGACTTGCTCCAGACTCTGATGCTTTAGATATTACCCACAAAATTGGAATCATCTAAACTGTGTCCACCTATCCCACTCCATCTACAATACAAAGTTTTCCAGTTTAAAAAAAAGTGTGTTTCTTGTGAACGACATAATTTTAGATTCTGGTTTCTAATCCATTCTGCTATTCTCTTCCATTTTATGAGTGAGTTCATCTCAGTCACATTCATATTGCTAACTATATATTTCATTCCATCATATCGTCTTATCTTTCTCTTTTTTTCATTCTGTCCCCTCTTTAGGCATCTATTTTGCTTCTGACTACCGCTTCCTTTAATCTACCCTCTCTCTTATTCCCCTCTTTTGACTTAACCTATTCTCTAATCTAAATCCTCCTATTTCCCTGTTGGAAAGATAACTTTCTGTACTCAGTTGTGTATGTTTGCATATTTTCCCATCTTTTAACCAATTGAGATAAGAGTGATTTTCAAAGGTTATCCCTTTCCCTGCCTTGTTGTATAAATTCCTCTTTGTATACTTTATTTATGTTAAATAATTTTCCCTATTCTTCCTCCTCTCAGTGCATTTATTTTCCCTTTCTTTTCTATTCTTTTTTGTTCTTTTTTTTTATTTAATATATTTAGTTTTCAGCATTGATTTTCACAGGAGTTTGAATTACAACTTTTCTCCCCATTTCTACCTCCCCACACTCCAAGATGGCATACATTCTGGTTGCCCTGTTCCCCAGTCAGCCCTCCCTTCTGTCACCCCACTCCCCTCCCAACCCCTTTTCCCTTCCTTTCTTGTAGGGCAAGATAAATTTCTATGTCCCATTGCCTATGTATCTTATTTTCTAATTGCATGAAAAAACTTTTTTGTTTTTGTTTTTG
>CM053623.1:225019552-225044308 GCA_028646595.1 Phalanger gymnotis
TCCTTTAGCAAGTCATTGACTTGTTTTTCATGGTTTTCTCTCATCCTTCTCATTTCTCTTCCCAATTTTTCCACTACTTGTCTAACTTGCTTTTCCAAATCCTTTTTGAGCTCTTCCATGGCCTGAGACCAGTTGATTTTTTTCTTGGAGGTTTTTGTTGTAGGCTCTTTGACTTTGTTCACTTCTTCTGGCTGTGTGTTTTGGTCTTAGGAAAGAAAGTAGAAAGGAATAAAATAGTTACTTTCATGAAATTATGTGTGCCATTCTCCTGACCTAATACAAATACTTCTTCCTGAAAAACTGTGGTGACACAGGAAAACATATGTCCTTATACTGCAGACTGAAAATAAAAACCTAAGAGTTGCCAAATAGTATTAGGGCCACTGCCTTAGAAACTGAAGTTGTTTCCATATAAATAAATCAGTGAGAATGCTATATAATTGACATTCATATCTCCTATAATTTGGTTAGATAAATAAAAAGGCCAGTGCTCACTAAATAGTAAAAATCGATCAATGTATATTTGTTAAATGCCTCAAGAAGACTCTCACCCAGATTTACACAATTTCACATAATAAAGACAAGACTACTTTTGTAAAACCACTCTAAGAACTAATTTTCAAAATAATTTTAAGATTTAAATTGTCTAAGAATAATTTATCTTAACAAATTTTTATACCAGGAAATAAGGCTCTTTTCTCATTTAGAAGGGTGAATTTGCTCCTTATAGAAATATTCTTATAGTAAAGAACAGATTGAGTATATATTGAAGATATGTCAGGGAATTCTGACAAAATAGGAGAATGAATGGTCAAGTTTGAGCTTCGCTCTCCTTAAATCATCATAAAATAATAATAAATGTGCCAAATAATGCATAAGAATCATTTTAAAAGAGGGAGAAGGAAGGTCATCATAGGAAAACATCATAGAAAACACAACAGAGAGTAAAGAAATGAGTAACATTTTAAAAGGCTCCAATATACAAAGAATAAGTGTCATAGAATGAGGGGATGCCTACTCAGGATGTGGATAGAAGTAGACCTCTGACATCCCATGAAATTAAGATTGTTATTATTCAGTTTATATAAGGAATTTAAGATGCTTTTAATGTATTAGAAACAGGAGCCAAAGGGCTTGTGTTCAAGTCCCAGGTGTGTCATTTACTAAATAGGTAACCTTAGTTGACTCATTTAACTTCTGAGCCTCAGTTTCCTCATCTATCTCAGTGTTGTGGAAGTAAAATAATATAACAAAGTGTTTTGTGACCATAAAGTACTTTATAAACATGAGCCATTATTAATAGGCTATTTGAATATATTCATAAAAGGTAATTTTTATTTATTTTATTTATATTTTATTTATTTTATTTATAAAAGGTAATTTTTATTATTCTCCAAGGAGTAGTAAAAATAGACAAGCATATGACTATAATACTCCATGTAAGTGTTCATATACATGAATAACTTCATTCTTTTGATACATCCATTCTCTTAAGTAGTTAGCATGAGATCACAAGAAGAAATCACGCTTAATTCAAAGTTTTCACAATGAATTCATCTAAAAATGAAAATTTAATCATTTCATGTATTTTTCATAAGTGATTCATGAAGCAGAAGTCTAATCATGTGTGGGGCACTACCTTTTGGTCTCCTTCCTTCATATCTTCTGACATTTTCCAAAGCTCTACCTTAGCCTTTAGCTTATAAACTTGAAGTCACTGAAAAAGAGATAAATCTGTCAAAACTATCTTTCATTTCTAAATTATACCTATGTGTATATGCATCATTCCAAGAAGTTTGACTTTTTCATGATTACATATGTATGTATATATGTATATATGTGTGTATATGACATATATCTATATATACAGAGGAGTTAACTCATTCTCAAAGAAGTGAAGTGATGTTCCTATGGTAACAAAACTAGTAAGGGGCAAACCAAAGAGTTGAGCCCAGAACTTGACTTAGTACAATGCTATTTCCACTTGTAGATATTGCCTCTTTTCATTTTCATTTCTTTTAATGTCCTTCTCATGGTAAAGGACAAGTTCATTATATATAATTACAGAATATGAATTGGAAGGAACCTACCCCATCTAATCTTAAATAGGACATTCCTAGACAATATTACTAACAAATGGCCATCTTCCTCCACTTGAAGACTCCTAGTACTATCTTCAGTACCAAAAGTTTGAGTGAAGGTTGTAAATGTTTTGGAAAGGCATTTGTAATATCAGTTAAGGTGGGACTTTCTTACTGTCTTAATGATTAATTGTCTTTGATTGAGTCTTACTAGGTGCTAAACCCCAGGCGCAAACCCCTATTTACTAGATATTAAGCCTAAGTGAGTGTTAAGCCCTCAGGGTCTTAAGGGGAGTTGCTAAAACCAGAGCCAATAGTAGGAGCCTGAGTTCTGTTGGCTCAGATGACGTTTGATGACGGCTAAAGAGTGTATAAAAAGAGAGAACAGAGCTGTTTGCTGGGGCCTCTCACTCTTGGCAGAGTGCTGATGTGGAGACTCTGGGCAGCTGTAGTTAAGAGCCCTCCAGCTTGTAAACCCGGATGTACAGACTCTTAAACTCTGGTAACTATGCAATGAGATTTGAATCAGACAAGATCTGTCTGTTGATGTTTGTAATGTGTTTGTATTTGCTCTGAAGTTTAAGGTGCTGGCTTTTCCCCCTGAAATAAGTGAATGATATTTGTATGTTCAATTAAATTGAGATTGTTAACCCCTTAACGTTGCTTTCCTTAGTAAAGCAGATCAAAAGAACCTGTGTTAGCAGCTTTCTGTGTGCTGGTTGTTGGTGGGTCTTACACCCCTTCAGCAGCCACTAGCAGATTGCTGAAACAGCATTTCAGTAAAATTCAGCACCACATAATATAGTTATATCACAATACCTAACTTTCAGTAGGTTCCAATCTTAGTTACTATTGTGAAATTTAGACTTTTTAAAGACAGATATCTTCTTTCATTATCATTTGTGACAGTTCTGGATCTACGTAGATCAGTGTATAAAGCCAACCATTTCTAGGGCCCACTTATACAAAATAGAGACATACTTCTGATCTTTTCACAAAACCAAAGATTATTGATAGAGCAAGTAGTATAAAACCAACATTGTATTTTAGAGGTAATATTTTTTAGGTTTGGGCCAGAAAACTGTTCAAGATTTAGCAAACCTCCTGATAAGGATAAAAAACAATGCCAGTCATCTTTGTGGTGCCTTTAGCTGTAAGGTTTTCATTTTAATGTCTAGTCATTCAGTGTGCCTGGTAATAGTTAGATAGCCATAAGAATGAACAAGTCTGCATTATTTTAACACAGAAACATCAAAATCTTAGGGATTTGCTATTTCAAAACCTATTCTAACATCTCTTTACTGGCATTAGGATTCAATAGCTTGTTAATTACAAGGAGTTAGTGGAGCCACAAGAATAGGAAGATTATGGAGCAAGCAGGCTTCTGCATAATTCCAAAATCCTACTACTAACCTATAATCAACAAGTCATGTGCCAGATATATAATAACTAAAATATAATAAAGAAGAGAAATATATATATGTGTGTGTGTATATATATATGTACATATGTACACATAGTAAAAACATATTTTTAAAGCCTTCTAGAAAAATAATGGGAAGTCAAATCAAGAACCCACTCTTGTAGTCCTATCCCAGTTTGGCCCATATCCTAAGTTATCCATTATGGCTTCTCTTATTCTTATTTCAAAAGTGATCTAGTCTGGATTCTTGTTTCTACTCCTTAATGTGAAGAAGGGATGGGGAAAATATTGCCTTACCAGAAGCAAAACTAGACAAGATTAACAGTTGTGTATCTGTTTAAGTTGGTGTGGGGGGAGTAGACCTAACAGAGGAGAGTCAATATTCTGTGTTAATCAAGGTGGGATGAAAAGAATATAAAGACATTTTGGGTATCACCTGTGGTATTTTTCATGGCAGAGAAACATCCAGACACTGTAATTTCTCAATCTGAAAAGAATCTTGAAACTACCTAACCATGGTGGTCTGGACAGCAGAAAAAGCCATGTCAGTGGTTTGGGGTGTAAAGAAGTCAAATAATGCAAAGGCTACTTGATCGGAAAGGAAGGTCTACAAATAGATTGAATGTGGGTATAACCACAGCCTCCAAACATATAAAAATAAAGACATTCATAAAGAAAAAGGAGAAAATAAGTAAAATATTAAAAGTCATAATGTAATGAAGGAGTAATATCCAATGACAGAAAGTGGCCCATTGAAAAGAGAGTAAGGCACCAAATTCTATAAAATTCCCAGAAAGATTAGGGCTAGAAATTCAAGAATGGTGCAAAAGTCCCTAGCACTTCTGAGAATCAAACTGACTCCATTTTGTAAACAACCTCCATTTTGAGACTACAGTTTCTTCTTCCTATGAATCACTTGATTTGAGGGAATTCAATTTGTTCACTCTCCCCCTCACATCCCACAAAGTTCCAAGTCTTTCTTCCAATAAGAAATGAGGTTACTCAAACCTGTCAAGATATTAGGAGACAACCCATTTTTCAGACCTAAGGGCCAGCAAGCAGGCTGTGCCCTCAGTTTGGCATAATAACAATCCTTTGTGTTCAGTCTCTGGATGATCTACATCACATCAAAATCCTAGAATTGCTTCTGATCATGAAACCCTGCAATGAATCAAACTTGTTACGTCGTTACTGTTATCCCTCATTGTCAAGGCTACAGCTCACTGGTAGCCATAGGTACAAGTATTGAGATCTCCCCACATTGCCGCAACCCTGCCCCCACTAGGGGCAAGGCTCCAGCACACAGGTCCTTGCTTGTAAACTGTTTTCCTCACTTTGAAATTAAACTTCTGTTGGATTCCTGACCCTCCTGTCTGTATCCTGCTTTGTTCAGCTCTAGTCACCCACAGGTTGGAGACCAGTTTCAATCCAGTTGACAAGCCTTATATCCTGTTCATATACTGTTTCTTGGTTTTCTTTTAATGTATTAAAATCTGTATTCATGTCCTTGTGACCGCTGAAGGGCCCTGGACCTGATTTGTTATGCAACTGCGTATTTTGCTAAAAAATCTCATTGCTTATGTTTGCCTTCTCAGTTATTACAAATCCACTTATGATAAACCGAGATCAGTGTCTAGCACACAATAAATGCTTGATAGATGGTTGCTTTTTAATTGAAAAAAAAAAAACCAAATAGTGACAGGGAATAAAATCTTGATCTCTTTGATATAGGGAACTCCCAGATAAGGAACATACACATACATACACCAATGCAGTTCAGCACATTCTTTCCAACTTATACATCTTAGAGAGTTGCTAAGAATACTGAAAGGTTAAGTGACTTTCTCAGGGTGACAAGAACCTTAAACCTAGGTTTTCTTTATCCCAAGGCTCTATGATACTGCCACTATGACTCACTGACTCTCATAAAAGAGAAATAAGAAAATTAAATGAGGAAATAAGGATGGAAGTTAGGAATATTATTGTTGCAGTTGGGATGAAATCCAGGAACTCCGAGACTGGAGTTCCCAGACAGGGTCGTTGAGGCAAGGATATCCCCCAAGGACCAGAGTACTAGAGAGGGTCAAGCCATCTGGAATGAATTTGCTGACTCAAGTATTTTTGAAGTCAAGGTGACAAAGATTTATTACACTTTTCAGCAGGCATGAGTTCTTAGGGAACTTGTAACCTTGGAAGGGTGAAGATAAAGTTTATATAGTTAATTCTATAGTAAAACAAGTACTAAATATGTTAATTAAGTGATTCAGGGCAAGATTAGAGACTGGTTAAGAAGTGGTCAGTTCTTAAAGGAACATGCAGCATTTTTTATATCTACTGAACAGGTATCTTACCCAGAGTTCACTGGGAAATAACCCAAGGTGGGGGGCTACATGGAGGTGTGGTTTTAGGCCTGAATGTCACTAAGTCAGCTAATGGTCAGGGCTGACTGGGAAATACCTAGGCTGTTCCCATCAATATCTCGTTAGACAAGATACAGCCAGTTCAGCCAGTACACAGCTAGTTCAAACTAATAAATTCTACAGGTACAGCTGGCCACTATATCAGGGAGAGAGATAAGTGTTTTGCTAGGGCATGCTGTCCTGTTTTACTAGAGAGAAACGACTAGGGAAAGTGTTTTAAGGCTAGGGAGAGATGTGATTTTGGAATTGGTTGTAATTTTGGAACTGGAGTCCAAGCACAGGCACCGGGACAAATGTGATTTCAGAATTGGGATCCAAGCACAGGCACCCAAGTACCCCATCATTATCACACCAACAAAAGTAAATAAGAAAATAACAAGAACTGCCAAGCTAAATGTCTGCTTTCCTATCTTTATGACAAAAAAAACAAGAAAAATAAAGGTTATTTAAGTGTGCTTAGATCTATATTCAGACACCATGAGTTCTTTCTCTAGGGATGGATAGCATTTTTCATCAGAAGTCATTTAGAATCATTATATCGCTGAGAAGAGCTAAGTCATTCACAGTTAATCATCTTATAATATTGCTGTGTACAGCAATATATATCTATAATATTGTGTACAATGTTCTCCTGGTTGTATTCATTTCACTTTTCATCAGTTCACGTAATTCTTTCCAGGTTTTTCTGAGAGCATCCTTCTCATAATTTCTTATATCGCAATAGTATCCTATTACAATCATATAGCACAACTCATCCGTCCATTCCCAATTGATGGGCATCCCCTCAATTTCTAATTCTTCACCACCACTAAAAGAGCTGCTATAAATATTTTTGTACATATAGGTCTTTTTCCTTTTTGTTTTTTATCTCTTTGGTATACATGGTTTTATAGCCCTTTGGCATAGTTCCAAATTGCTCTCCAGAATGGTTGGATCAGTTCGCAACTCCACTAAGCATGCATTAATGTATCAATTTTTTGACTTTTCCTCCAACATTTATCATTTTCTTATTCTGTCCTATTAGCCAACCTAATAGGTGTGAGGTAGTACCTCAGAGTTTCTTCAATTTCCATTTCTCCAATTAATAATGATTTAGAGCATTTTTCTACATGGCTATAGATAGGATTGATTACTTTATCTGAAAAGTAACTGTTCATAACTTTTTGATCATTTACCAGTTGGAGAATGGCTCTTACTTTTTACAAATTTGATTCAGTTCCCTACATATACGAGAAATGAGGCCTTTATCAGAGAAATTTGCTTCCAAAATTGTTTCACAATTATGATTGCTAACTATAATTCCTCCATCCTATTCCCCACTTCTGTTTATTCCATTTTCTCTCTGCTTTCATCCTGTTCCTCCTCAAAAGTGTTTTGCTTCTGACTACTGCCTCCCCTAATCTGCCTTCCCTTCTATCATCCCATCCAAGATGTTTGAATTGTTCCTTTTTGGTTGCTTGAAATATTTTCTTCTTGAGCCAAGAGCTCTGGAATTTGGTCATAATATTCCCAGAATATGCCCTCTTTCAGGCAGTAATTGGTGGATTCTTTCATTTCTTTTTAATCCTCTGATTCTAGAATATCAGGGCCATTTTCCTTGACAGTTTCTTGAAAGATGATGTCTACACTCTTTTCTTATCATGGCTTTCAGGTAGTCCAATAATTTTAAAATTCTCTCCCAGGATCTATTTTCCAGGTCAGCTGTTTTTCCAATGAGATATTTCACATTGTCTTCAATTTTTCTCACTCTTTTGGTTTTATTTTATTGTTTCTTGCTTTCTCATAAAGTTGTTGCTTCCATTAGCTCAGTTCTAATTTTTAAGGAATTATTTTCTTCAGTGAGTTTTTGAACCTCCTTTTCCATTTGACCAATTCTGCTTTTTAAGGCATTCTTCTTCTCATTATATTGTTGTATATTGTTTACAATTTGGCCTGGTTTGTTTTTTAAGGTATTATATTTTTCAGTATTTTTTGCTTTCTTTCCCAAGTTGTTGACTTTTTTAATGATTTCCTTGCCTCACTCTCATTTCCCTTCCCAATTTTTCTTCTACTTCTCTTACTTGATTTTCAAAAGAAAATTGAGCTTTTTCATGGCCTGAGACCAATTTATATTTTTCTCGGAGGCTTTGGATGTAGGAGCTTTGACTTTGTTGTCTTCTTTTGAGTGTGTTTTGATCTTCCTTCTCACCATAGTGACTTTCTATGGTCAGAATGTTTTCTGTTGTTTGCCCATTTTTCTAGCCTATGTCTTGACTTTTAACCCTTTGCTAAAGGGGGTTCTGCTTCCAAGTTAGAGGATGCAGTGTCTCAAGTTCAGCCATTTTGTACACCTGTTTTCAGAGATAGTTCCGAGGACTTGTAAGTTTTAAGTTCTTCTAAGGTAGGATGATTTAAGGAGAGGTGTGTTTATTCCTCTCCTGGCCTGTACTCTAGTGCACAAGCAATTTTTTCTGCTCTGGAACTGTGACAAGGGTCCCACTGCTGCAGCAACGATTTGGCTGGCAGCTGTTGTGGGGGGTGAAAGACCAACACAAGCCCAACAACAAGAAAGCTGCCAGCACAGGTTCTTTGATCTGCTTTACTAAGGAAAGTAACATTAAGTGGTTAACAATCTTATTTCAATCCAACATACAAATATCATTCACTTAGCTCAGGAGGAAAAGCCAACAACCTGAACTTCAGAGTGAGTACAAACAAATTATAAACAGAGACAATATAAACAGACCAAATCACAATTCATAGTTACCAGAAAATCATCAACATCTGGGTTCAAAAGCCAGGAGGCTCTTAGAGCAGTTTCCCAGAGTCCCACAGCACTCCTCCAGTGGCTGAAAGCTCCAACCTTGGATCTTAAGTACCCATGTCAGGGCCCGAAGGTTTCACACCTAATCAGCAAAAGGGTGTGAGCCTGGGGTTTAGCATCTAGTAAGCAAAAGGGTATGGGCCTGGGGCTTTGTACCTAGGGAGGCTTAACCAAAGATTTTTGATTATTTTAGCATTTCTAAAAGAGAAAACAGTAAAAAAAAAAAAAAAAGTCCCACCTTAATTACCAATACAACTGCACACACCAGCTCCACTATGCTACTGCTCCTCCTCACCTTGGGACTGCTACCCAGGACTGAAACCCATATCTAAGTATGGGCAAAGCAACACAGTCTTGCCCTCAATACCAGCAAAGAGACTCCTGTAATCTCCTTCTGACCAGTTGTGTGACCCACTTACCATCTGTGGGCTGAGAGCTCTGGAAGCAGCTGATGCTGCGGCTGATTCAGTAGCTACCAAGGCCTGCTACTGGTTTGGTAGGGTCTTGTCTGCACTGATGCAGCCTGCACTGGAAAGTTCTGCATAGGACTGTGCTCCATTCTCACCCCAAAGTGACAGACCTGTCTTGCCAAACTTCTAAGTTGTCTTGGACTGGAAAATTGTTTCACCCTATCCTTTTGTGGGTCCTGACACTCCAGAATTTGTTTTAGGCCATTATTTAATAGCATTCAAAAGAGTTTGGGGGAGAGCTCAGGTGAATCTCTGCCTTTTCTCCACCATCTTAGCCCCACCTCTCCACCTCTCTATATCTTAGCCTATTTCTTAGTCTTGATGGTTACTGCTTTATAATACAGTTTGAGATCTGGCGTTGTTGGCAACTTTACTTTGTATTTTTTCCCATCAATTCCCTTGATATTCTTGATATTTTGTTCTTCCAAGTGAATTTTGTTATTTTCTTCTAGTGCTATCAAATAACTTTTTGGTAGTTTGATTGGTATGGCACTGAATAAGTAAACTAGTTTAGGCAGAATTGTCCTTTCTATTATATTGGCTCAGTCCACCCATAAGCAATTGATATATTTCCAATTGTTCAGATTTTACTTTATTTGTGTGAACAGTATTTTGTAATATAATTACATATATAACTCCTGGGCTTGTATTGTCAGGTAGACTCCCAAATATTTTATATTGTTCACAGTTATTTTAAATGGAATTTTTCTTTCTATCTCTTGCTGTTGGACTTTGTTGGTCACATATAGAAATGCTGATGATTTATGTCAGTCTATCTTACATCCTGCAACTTTACTAAAGTTGTTAATTATTTCAACTTGGTTTTCAGTTGATTCTCTAGAATTCTCTAAGTATACCATCATATCATTAGTAAATACTAATGATTTTGTTTCCTCACTGCCTATTTTGATTCCTTTGATGTCTTTTTCTTCTCTCATTTCTATAGCCAAAATTTCTAGTGCAATATTGAATAATAATGGTGATAATGGCCATCCTTGCTTCACCCTAATCTTATTGGGAAAGCTTCTAACTCATCCCCATTACAGATAAAGCTTGCTAATGGATTATATAGATACTGCTTATCATTTTAAGGAAAGCTCCCATTATTCACATGTTCTTTAGTGTTTTTAATAGGAATGGGTGCTATATTTTGTCAAAAGCTTCATAAGCATCTATTGAAATAATCATATGATTAATATAGTCAGTTATGCTGATGGTTTCCCTAACACTGAACCCACTTCACATTCCTGGTATAAATCCCACCTGGTCATATCCTTGTAATATATTGCTGTAATCTCTTTGCTAGTATTTTATTTAAAATTTTTGCATAGATATTCATTAGTGAAATTAGTTTATAGCTTTCTTTCTCTGTTTTAGCTTTTCCTGCTTTAGGAATTAGCATCACATTTGTGTCATAAAAGGAATTTGGCAGTACTCCTTTATCTATTTTTCCAAATAGTTTATGTAGCATTGAAATTAATTGTACTTTAAATGTTTGGAATGACAACAGAAGATGGCAGACTAAAGGCAGAAACTCACGTGAGCTCTCCTCCAAACCCCTCCAAATACCTTTTAAAATGACTCTAAACAAGTTCTAGAGCAGGAGAGCCCACAAAAGATGGGGTAAATTATTTCACACAAAAGATACAAGAAAAAGTTTGTATAGTAGAGGGGGGAAGGGGGAGACAAGGGGGAGTAAGTGAACCTTACTTATATCAGAACTGGCTCAAAGAGGGAATACCATAGACACTCAATTGGGTATAGAAATCTATCTCAGCCTACATGAAAGTAGGAAGGGAAGGGGATAAGAGAAGGGGGTGGTGATAGAAGAGAGGGCAGATTGAGGTAGGGGGTAGTCAGAAGCAAAACACTTTTGATGAAGGACAGGGTGAAAGGAGAGTGAGAATAGAATAAATGGGCGGGAAGGAAAGGATGGAGGGAAATACAGTTCTCATGGTTTTTCCCTTTTGCTCTGTTTCTTCCTTCACAACATGACTAATGTGGAAATATGTCTAATAGGATTTACATTTATAGCCTATCAGATTGGGGGAGGGGGAACAGGAGACAGAGTGAAAAAAATTTGGAAATCAAAATCTTATAAAAGTTAATGTTGAAAACTATCTTTACATGTAATTGGAAAAATATAAAATACTATTAAGTGGAAAAGAAAAAATAAAAACCTGGGAGGCCTTACAAGAACTGAGGCAAAGGGAAATGAGTAGAACCAGGAGAACAATGTTCACAGTAATAGCAATATTTTATGATGATCATCTGTGAATGACTTAGGTATTCTCAGCAATACAATGATCCAAGACAATTCTGAAGGACTTACAATGAAAAATGCTATCCATCCCCAGAGAAAGAACTGATGGAATCTGAATACAGATTGAAGAATATTTTTTTAACTTTATTCTTCTTGAGGGTTTTTTTTTTGGTCTATGTTTTCTTTTACAACATAACTAATAAGTAAATATGTTTCGTATGACTACATATGCATGACCTATATTAAATTGCCAGCCTTCTTGGGGTGAGGGGGAGAGAATTTGGAACCCAAAATTTTAAATCAAATGTTAAAAGTTGTTTTTACATGTAATTGGGAAAAAATAAAATTACTAATTTTTTTTTAAAAAAAATATTTGATAGAATTCACTTATGAATCTAGCCCTGGAGATTTTTTTTTCTTGGGAAGTTCATCGATGGCTTGTTCAATTTCTTTTTCTAATATGGGGTTATTTAGGTATTCTATTTCTTCATCTGTTAATGTGGGAAATTTATATTTTCATAAGTATTCATCGGTTCCACTAAGAATGTCAGATTTATTGGCATATAATTAGGCAAAATATTTTCCTTGACCTGATAGTTCTGAAATTTGGCTATAATGGTCCTTGAGTTTTTTATTTTGGGATCTCTTTCCTGAGGTGACTGGTGGATTCCTTCGATGCCTATTTTGCCCTCTGATTCTAGGAGATCAGGGCAGTTTTCCTTGATAAGTTCTGGAAAGATGCTGTCCAGGTCCTCCTTTTGATTATGTCTTTCAGGTAGTTCAATGATTTTGAAATTGTCTCTCCTGGCTCTATTTTCCAGGTCAGTCATTTTTCCAATGAGGTATTTTACATTGTCTTCTATTTTTTAATTCTTTTGATTTTGTTTGATCAATTCTTGATGTCTCATAAAGTCATTAGCTTTCACTTGTCCAATTTCAATTTTTAAGGAATTATTTTCTTCATTTAGCTTTTGTACCTCCTTTTCCATTTTGCCAAAGCTACTTTTTAAGGAGTTGTTTTCTCTTTCTGAGCTTTTGATTCTTTTTTTCATGATTCTCTTGCATCATTCTCATTTCTTTTTTATTAATTAATTTATTTTTAGTTTTTAACATTCACTTCCACAAGATTTTGAGTTCCAAATCTTCTCCTTCTCTCTCCCCTCCCCCCACCCCAAGACGACATGCATTCTGATTACCCCTTCCCCCAATCTGCCCTCCCTTCTATTACCCCCCTCCTCTCATTCCTCTCCCCTTCTGTTTTCCTGTAGGGCAAGATAGATTTCTATACCCCATTGCTTGTATATCTTATTTGCTAGTTGCATGCAAAACAATTTTAACATTTGTTTTGCTGAAGTAAAAAAACCCCAAAGGGTAATGTCAAATGGTCACCTGCCCAAAAAGAATTTATAGAAGATATTAAACAAGACTTTAAAAATCAAATGACAGAGCTGGAGGAAAAACTAAAAAACTAAAAAAAAAAATCCAAGAACAAGGTTATGAAAGGAATGTCAACCAATTAGAAAAGGAGATCTAGAATCTGAAGGAGGAAAATGACACCTTGAAAATTGTAAAAGGACAAAGTGAAGCCAAAGAAATTATAAGAGATCAAGAAATAATTAAAACATGAATAATGAAAAAATAGAAGAGAAAGTGAAAGATCTTATAAGAAAAAGAACAGATTTGGAGAATAGATCAAGAAGAGAAAATATAAAAATAATCAAACTAACTGAAAATTATGATCAAAAAAAATCTTGATACAATAATATAAGAAATAAGTAAAGGAAATTGTCCTGAAGCATTAGAACAAGGCAGGGAAGTAGAAATAGAAAAAATCCATATATATAGGTATGTACATACACATATGCATACATATGTAGACATATACTTTCCCAAACATACTCTGCTCCTGATTTTTTAATATTTATGCATACTTCTTGTTTCCTATCCTTCCTGATTCCTCTACTTTACTTCTACTGACTACCTTGCCGTCCTATTACTTACCTACCCCTGTAATAACAATTTAGATTTGAAGATCTTTACCACCCATTAATAGGCCATCTGACCTGCTTACACTACAGGAAGCCTAAGTCACATGTGGTGTGAGGAGCTTGCTGAGAGGAAAAGAAAATCGTGTCATAGAAAATGCTGAGAGAGCAGCACTTAAAAGAGATCTTATGAGGAAAACTTATAGGAATATCTAGTCAAATATCAAATTCTGAAACCCCCAGCTCAAGGATAAAATGTTAAAAGCATCAAGATTAAAACAATTTAAACATGATGGTGCCACAATTAGAATTACACAAGACCTAGCAGCAGAGACATTAAAGGATTGCAAGTCTTGGAACACAATGTATTGAAGAGCAAAAGACCTGGGGATCTGGCTGAAAATATCATACCTCGCAAATTTAAGTATTATCTTGAATGAAAAAAATGGACATTTGATAAATGCTCAGGCTTTCAAGACTTTGTTTTAAAAAATCCTGAACCTAATAGAAGAATCAACATACAAAAACCAAGAGAAACATAAGGTACATGCCAAAGACTGACTATAAGGGATCCATAATGACTGACTGTTTACCTTTTATATAATGGAAAATGGAAAATGTCTAAGATTTTTATTAATAATTGGCAGAGCTCATAAGAAAGAGGGGGGTAAACCTGACTATAATATCAATTTAAAAAGTAAAACCATTTAGAAACAGTTAAAAAGAGTAACTATTTTATACGAAAAAAGGTGCAGGAGGAAGAAAGGATACAGAGGAATTATATGGGGGAGGAGGGCTGGTAGTCTGGTAACCTACTTTTATTGGGAATGGGTTTAAGAGGGAATGATACATATGTATTTACAAGAGCATAAAAGTCTTTTAAATTTAGAAGAAATAAAATGGTAGGAAAATAGACAGGGGGAAAAGACAAGGGAGGGATTTTTAGAGGGGAGAATGAAGGAATAGGTAAAAGGAGGGTATAGAAGGGTGTTTAGATTTTTGGGAATGGGAAGATAGGGAAGGGATCCTTAGAGGGGGGTGTATCAGCAAGGCAATAATCACAATATAGATGATAATTGTCAAAATGCCTATGTGGTTCTGTATTGCAAAATATAAGAGACTCTCCACATAGAAGGTAGAAGAAGTAAACTATTCAGCTACCAAATAACCAGATCCCAAAACCAGTAAGTCCACAACATCACAGCAGAGAATCACTCCATCCCACAACCTTTCACGCCCTGCTGGAGCCCTGCCACCAACAAGCAAATTTTTAGCACAACTACTACATGTCTGCTCTCTTTCCCTCAGCTCTATCATAACTGCTCTCTCAGCATTTCCTGTGACACAGTTTCCTTTTCCTCTCAGCAAGCTCCTTCCACCACATGTGACTTAGACTTCCTGTGATGTAAGCAGGTCACATGGCCTATTAATGGGTGGTAAAGGTCTTCAAATCTAAATTGTTATTACAGGGGGTAGGCAAGTGATAGGAGGGCAAGGTAGTCAGTAGAAGTAAAGTAGAGGAATCAGGAAGGATAGGAAACAAGAGATATGCACAAATATAAAAACAAAGATCAGGAGTAGAGTATGTTTGGGAAAGTATATATCTATATATGTATGTATATATGTATACGTGTATGTACATATCTATAGCTGTAGAGAAATATCTAAGCTTTATTGTAGCCTTTGGGGGTGGGGTGCGGAGGGGGGTGAAGAACAAAGTAAAAAAGTGCACAGCAGAGAACAAAAGAAAACTCACAAGGAAGCAAAGAAAAGATGGACAATTCTCAACACAATATATATTATTTATCATATAGGCTTTCTTGAAACGAAAATCTATAGTTGTGTATTTTGAATCCTCTCTTACATTCTGCTATGCACATGACTTGCTTTTTTTTTCTTTCTTTGCAATTAAGTTTCAATATTTAAGTTTATGATGTGTTTTCTTCCTTTTCTCTATTCTGTATTTGTGTTCTGGCCCTTGAGTCTAAAATTAAATTAAATTTTAAAAAAAGACATTTATTTTTAAAACTTTGAGTTCCACATTATCTCCTTTCCTCCCTCTCTACCCACCTTCGTTGAGAAAGAAAGCAATTTGATATAGGTTATACAGGTGTAGTCATGCAAAACACTTCCATAACAGTCATGTTGTGAAAGACTAATTAAATTTCCCTCCATCCTATCCTGTCCCCCATTTATTCTATGTTCTCTTTTGACCTGGTACTTCCTCGAAAGTTTTTGCTTCTGATTACCCCCTCCCCCAATGTGCCCTCCCTTCTATCATCCTCCCCCTCTCTTATCCCCTTCCCCTCTACTTTCCTATAGGGTAAGACAGAGTTTCATGATCAATTAAGTGTGTATGTTATTCCTTCCTTATGGCAAATCTGATGAGAATGAGGTTCACTCATTCCCTCTCACCTCTCACATCTTCCCTTCCATTGTAAAAGCTTTTTCTTGCCTCTTTTATGTAAGATAATTTACCCCATTCTACCTCTCCCTTTCTCCTCCCAGTACATTCCTCTTTCACCCCTTAATTTTATTTTTAGATATCCTCCCTTCATATTCAACTCTCCTTGTGACCTGTGTGTGTGTGTGTGTGTGTGTGTGTGTGTGTGTGTGTGTATTCCCTCCAACTACCCTAATACTGAGAAAGGCCTCATAATATCATCTTTCCACATAGGAACGTAAATAGTTCAACTTTAGTAAGTCCCCTTATGATTTTTCTTTTCTGTTTAGCTTTCCATGCTTCTCTTGAGTCTTGTATTTGAAAGTCAAGTTTTCTGTTCAGCTCTGGTCTTTTCATCAAGAATACTTGAAAGTCCTCTAGTTCACCGGAAGTCCAGTGAAACTTCCCCCTGAAGTATTATACTCAGTCTTACCGGGTAGGTGATACTTGGTTTTAATCCTAGTTCCTTTGACCTCTGGAATATCATATTTCAAGCTCTTCAATCCCTTAATGTAGAAGCTGCTAAATCTTGTGTTTTCAAAATACTTGAATTGGTTTTTTCTGGCTGCTTTGAAACATTCTCTCCTTGACCTGAGAACCTGGAATTTGGCTACAATATTCTTAGGAGTTTTCCTTTTCAGGTCTCTTTCAGGAAGTGATCGATGGGTTCTTTCAACATCTATTTTATCTTCTGGTTCTAGAATATCAGGGCAATTTTCCTTGACAATTTCTTGAAAGATGAAGTCTAGGCTCTTATTTTAATCATGGCTTTCAGGTAGTCCAATAATTTTTAAATTATCTCTCCTGGATCTATTTTCTAGGTCAGTGGTTTTTCCAATGAGATATTTCATATTGTCTTCCATTTTTTTTTCTTCTTTTGGTTTTGTTTTATAATTTCTTTTTCATTAGCTTCCATTTGCTCCATTCTAATTTTTAAGTAATTATTTTCTTCAGTAAGCTTTTGGACCTCCTTTTCCATTTGCCTAATTCTGCTTTTTAAGGCATTCTTCTCCTCATTGGCTTTTTGGACCTCTTTTGCCATCTGGGTTAGTCTATTTTAAGGTGTTATTTTCTTCAGTATTTGGGGGTTCTCCTTTAGCAAGCTATTGACTCTTTTTTCATGATTTTCTTAAATCACTATCATTGCTCTTCCCAATTTTTCCTCTACTTCTCTTACTTGATTTTCAAAATCCTTTTTTAAGCTCTTGTATGGCCTGCAACTAATTTCATATTTTTCTTGTAAGCTTTCAATGTAGGATCTTTGACTTTGTTGTCTTCTTCTAAGTGTATGTTTTGATCTTACTTGTCACCAAAGTAAGATTCTATAATATGATTTTTTCCTCTGTTTGCTCATTTTCCCAGCCAATCACTTGACTTTGTAGCTCTTTGTTAAGGTATGTCTTTGTTTCCAGTGTGGACGGTGTTTTGTCCCAAGGGGTTTTGTGCAACTGTTTTCAGAGATATTTCTAGGGACCTGTAAATTTTCAGTTCTTCCAAGGTTGTATGATCACGGGATTCTTTGTCTATGCTATGGTCTGTGAGTGACCACAAGCACTCTTTTCTGCATTGGAACTGTGAGGAGGATTCCCTCTCCACCACACCAATGCTCTTCCTTGCCCCAGGACTGCCACCCAGGACTGCAATGCAGATCTAAGCAGGGCAAAGTAAGAGAATCCTGCCTCCATGCCAGCAAAGAGGTACATGCAGTCTCCCTCTGATCAGCTGCTCAATCCCCCTACCCTCTATGGCCCGAGAGCTCTGGAAGCATCTGCTGTGTCTGCCACCCTGGGGGCTGGGGCTAGACCTTGGTCCTCTCTCATCCAGGTCCAACACACCTTTCCTATTGACCTTCTAAGTTGTCTTTGGCATTTGTGGTTGAAAAGTCGGGAAACCTCTATAGCTGCCAGTTATTCAATCTCCTGAGGCCTGCTCTGGCCCTGTCTGTGCCAGGGCAGCCTACACTGAACTTCCCACTAGTTTGCTGAGGAAGGACTTGCTCTTCTCTCAGACTGGTGCAACAGATCTTTCCTGTCAACATTCCAGGTTGTCTTGGCATGGAAATTTGTTTCACTCTGTCATTTTGTGAGTTCTGCTGCTCTAGAATTTGTTTAGAGTCATTTTTACAGGTATTTGGAGAGTTTTGAAGGAAAGCTCAAGCAAATCCCTGCTTTTACTCTGCCATCTTGACTCCATCCTCTCAAGAGGACTCTCTTTTCCCAGTTTTTCTTCTACCTCTCTTATTTGGCTTTTAAACTCCTATTTGAACTCTTCCATGAGTTCTCTCTGGGCTTGTGATCCATACCCATTTTTCTTTGAGGCTTTGCCCATAGGTATTTTGACATGTTATCCTCTTCTGAATTTGTGTCTTGATCTTCCCTGTTACCATAACTTTCTATGACCTGATTCTTTTTTTAAATTGCTGTTTTTGCTCCTCTTTTTTCAGCCTTTTTCCTTACTTTTAAATTTGAGCTCTACATCTGGGGTGAAAGGGCACTGCCTTAAGCTTCTCGTGCCAGGTGCTACAGGCCCTGACTATTTACCTGGTGCTTCACTGGTGTTGCCTTGAGGTCCATATGGGACCCTCCCATCTGGTGCCATGCTGAGGAAGTGGTTTAGGGGTGACTGGCATTGCTGGAGGCCATAGGGTCTGGCAGCTTACCTGGTGCTGAGCCAAGGCACATGGG
Source organism: Phalanger gymnotis (assembly GCA_028646595.1). Lineage (NCBI taxonomy): Eukaryota > Metazoa > Chordata > Mammalia > Diprotodontia > Phalangeridae > Phalanger > Phalanger gymnotis. The sequence continues at coordinate 225,038,125 of CM053623.1, forward strand.
GGGTCCCAGTGCTGGTGTCTACCCATTCCTTGGGGCTATCCTGAGGCACATAGGGGTCCTGGAGCTGGCATTTGTCTGTGTGCTGAGGTACATGGGGGGTTCTGGTGCCGGCACTGCCTGTTTGCCCATGGTTCTGGGTAAAATGCTTAGGCACTTGGCAGTTCCCAGTGATGACATCAGTCCTTTTGCCTGGCTATGCCCAGGCATGTGGGGGCTCTCAATATTGGTGTCTGCTTGCTGACATACTAGGGTTCAGAACTTCCAGCTAGTTTGCTGAGGCAGGACTTGCTGCTGGCTTGCCTGAACACTTCTTGTCCTGGACTGCACTCTTCTTTCACCCAAGTGAGATGGCCTTTCTTGCCAACCTTCCAAGTTTCTTAGGCTAGAAGGTTGTTTCACCTTGGTTTTTTTTGCTGGTTCTGCTATTCCAGAATTCATTTGGGGGCACTATTTTATAGTTGTTTGGAGGTGAATGTGAGAGAGTTAGGGCAATTTCCTGCTTATTCCACCATCTTGGTTTCCAGAAGTCCTGAAGTTTCTCTTTGTTGATGGCATTACACTGGTTGCGTCAAGGAGTAGAACACATATATTACGTGGGTACACATACCTTACACAAATTTGTACTGGATCCTCTCAATGGAGGGTTATAGCTTTTTTCCTCTGCTTTTAGCAGAAGATCATTTTTATAGGATCATAGAAGGCAAATGGTAAGTGTTACTTAGGGTTGAGGTTTAGAAAGGGGCAAGGGACAAGAGGCAAATGCGAATGTAAAGGGAAATGAAATAGGATATGCAATATTAACAATACATGTAAGGGAGAATTTCCTAAAACTTAGAAAGGTTAAGCATGTGATTATAGGTGTAGATATTATAAAATCTCATTTTCTGAAAGTCTTTTTGGAAAAGAAAGCTCTAATTAGTTTTAAAATGTGTAGGTGTGGTCCTACCTAAAATAGTAAAAGGAGATGAACTAGATGATTATCTCCAAGTCCCTACCCATGCAAAGACTCTGTTGAGTCCATAAACAGAAGTTAATCACAAACTGTACTTGACTTTCCTTTCCCTAGATTGCTTATTGTGTGTTGGTGAAGGAAAAAAGATTCAAATCATCTTCCATTGTGTAATCACCTGTGGTTGAAGGACAGTGAGTCCCAAATGCCTTAATGCAGTTTTAAGTTCTTAAAGTTTAAAACACCCTGTACTTCAACCATGGGTGGTCACACAGTGGAACACAATTTGAAACTTTTCTCTTTTGAGCTTTAATAGCTGAAAACCACTAAAAACTTTTGGAACATTTTATATAGGAAAAGCTACTGTTCACTATGAAATGCTAGAAGGGCTTTAATGTCAGCCTGGTCTAGAGTATCACACTTGAAGCTCTTGTGTTAGTGTTAGAAAAAATAGGTAACAATAACAGATTCATGAAAGTCTAGACAAGAAAGAGTGTATCCAAGAGGAGAAGGTGATCAACTGCCAAATGCTACAGATAGGTCAAGAAGGATGATTGAGGAAAAGCTCGGAGATCACTGGTGACTCTGGAGAGAACAGTTGCTGATTATTTGTTTTCTTAAACATTGTTCTAAGATTTTATTTTTTATTTCTTGAAAAATGATTCAAAAACTTCCCATGTCAACTGGGAGGAATCATGGGGAGCTTGTTGATCCTGAATATGACAAGATTATGGCAGTTTTTCCAAAAGATCATAATTGACTACCTCTCTTCTTCTGGGCCCTGAAGACCATACCATCAAAAACTAACAGCAATATTTTGCTCTCTAAATTGTTCCCTAATTGCTTATTCTTCCACACCGCTGTCTCCAGGTTGCATGAGTTAAAGCATGCTATAATAAAATTCTATTACTTTATGCATTTTATTATCTCATCTGATTATTTTATGAAACCTCCTCTAAATTCCCAAACTGCTGATATATTTTGGTACAGTCATACTGAGTACACATGGAACAATTCAGAATTGTTTGAAGCTAAAGAATAATCTTATTTATAGAAAGTTGAAAGCTGATTAATGATGCATATGATACATGAAAACTAGCAACTATTGAACTTGGATTCAGACTGCATGATTGTTTACAAAGAATCAAAATGAAGACATGCTCCAAAGGAAGTAGCAAAGTAGAAATTTAACTATGAGGAAGCAAAGAAATAAGGTTTTTAAAGATATGAAGGGGAAAATCTGGAGAAACAATTAACAAAGCACATGGTACAAAACTCACTTTAATGAACACATTTGGCAGTTTCCAGAAGGAATCAAGTCTCATATGGCACCTAACATTTGAGGAGAATAAAAGTAATTTAGCGAAGGTCATTGCTTCTCCGACCTGATGAGAACCTTATTAACCTTATTTCTGTGCAGCGTGCTATCATTTGAATCTGGCATACAATCCTTCAGGAAGTGTATTTTTTTGAATACCTATGTAATTGTATCCTTTGTAACAATAAAAGGGATATATTGTGGTCTGAATGCTCATTCTTGCTTAATCTGACACCTAGGAGAGCCCCAAAGCTAATTCACAGAGGATGCACTCCCTTAGTTAACATTAATTATAACAGCAAAAATAGTAATTTTGTGCTGTTGTACAATAGCAATTTGCTCTTGAATGTGACTTGAAAAAGTAATTATAGTACTATAAATACAAAGTTAATAATAACGGTTTACACTGACAGCTCATTTTCAAGTTTAAAAGTGCTTTCATACATAGAGTCCCATTTATTTCTTAATGGCATCCTGTGAAGTCAGTAAGATAGTGGTTTTTTTTTTTTTAACAGAACAGAACACTAAGTCTCAAGGGAGCTAAAATAAATTGGCCAAGGTCACATGACTAGTAAGTAGTAGAACCAGAATTAGAATTCTGGTCTTTCTGATTTAGGAATTGGTATTATTTCAACTATATACTTCAAACTTAGGCTATTTTATATGCTCTTTTAATGTGCTTCATTTTATACACCACTGGCACCATTGGCCACTCTCTTCAAAGGGCTAATCAGGTCACCCTTCTTGTTCACTAAAGGCTTATTGTCTGAGAAGTTCTTCTTTACTACTTTGAGGTCCTAGTTCTTACAATAATGCCACCATATTTCAGGGAAATGTGGAGAGAATCAGCATTATTCTCCTCAAACTACTTTTCTGCTTCCAGAGAAGGTTTTGGCCTGCTCTGTCCAGATATAGGTCATCCTAGAAAAGAGTAGATTTCATGGGAACAATCAAAATAATGTGTTCATACACTTTCTCTTATGAAGTTTGAAGAACGCGGCAATATTTTATTTCTTAACATTGAATCTTTTCTTGGTTGTGTAACCCATACCCCCCCAGAGGCTCTTCACTACTGAAAGTTTTGAGGTAGTGGACATTTGGAGATTCATTTGTAATTTCAAAATAGCAGATGCTACTGTTACCTTTTCCACATAAATAATTTTGGTATAAGGATCATAGAATGACAGTAATACCCCCATTGTATCTATTTCACAGAGGGCGATGGGCTCTTGTGTGCTTTTTTTATTCCAGAATGCAGGTCAGCATTCACTAATGTGACTGAAACTAGTGGTGAAACATTGCCATCTGCCAAAATGATATCTCTTATCATTTTGAAGGGCTGAGCTCCTTTGTGTGTTTTTTTCCTTCTCGAAAACAATCTCTCACTTCCTGGGATGAATTACTCTTACTTTTTTTTTTGTCTTTGGATGCTGTGCATATCAGACTGTCATTTCTTTTACATCTTACATTATAAATCATGTCTGAGTATATGTCATCCAAATTTATGAGGGCTTCCCCTGTTCCCACCTTACAGATAATGATGGCACTATCACAATCTGCACTAAATGGAATGCTGCATGCAGTTGGATACCAAGCTATGATACTAACTCTCTTTGAATACCCTTCCAAAATGAACACTGGTTCAATCAGAGAGAGGGAGTCCATCTTCTGGGATGTGCTATATATTATAACTATGCAATCTTCTGAACTATTGGTAATGACTTGGTTACTGTATGAACACAGATCTGTACTGAAGCAGAGTGGCTTGTCTTGCCTCTGAAATATAGTGGCTGAGTGACTGTGAGAAGTCACTTCTCTCTTTGTCCCAGACAACTCTCTAGGACCATAAGTTTCAGAGAAGTTGCTAATCTGTATAAGTAGAGGAAGTTTTGATACCTTCACAGTAATAAAATCACAAGTCTGGACCAAAAGCAAAAGTCAATAATAATAATCATAACAACAACAACAATAATAATAATAATAAATACATAAGACTCACATAGCAATTTAAAGTTTGCAAAGCATTTTACAAATATTATCTCACTTTTTCCTCACAACAACCTTGGGAGGTAGATGTTACTATTATTATCCCCATTTTACAGAGGAGGAAAGTAGGGCAGACAGAGATTACGTGATTTGACACATAGTAAATGAGGCTGGATTTAAAGCTAGGTCTTCCTGACTCCAGGTCCAACATTCTATCTATTGTACAACCTAGCTCTAAATTCTGAGATAGAATCAAGTAAATGAGCATTTTAAGTACCTATTGTGTTCCAGGAATTATAATAATAATAATAAACAATATAATTGATATAATAATATGTCAACAAACATTTGTGAATAGAATACTTTAGAAATAATAAAGCTATAAAATTTATTAATATATCTGTTGGGAGGTCAGACAGGACTAGTATGGGGCCATTGCAGAGCAGGAGATATGTATATGGAGCAATGTGAGTCAGGTTAGTCATGGTTTGGTTCAAGAAGCTGTCATAGGGGTGAGCCAAAATCAATTTATCCTTGTTTTCCCATTAAATCATCTTTTGGATTCATTTGCCTTCCTACCCAGTCTACACTCCATGGTCAGCCCTTTCAAAAATGTTCTTGCTCCTCTTTCCTGACTGCTTATATTAGAGTGAAGAAGAAACATCTACTGTGAGCCTCTAGGTTGAAAGAGAAGCCTCGGGCCATTATCTCTCCACCTTGAGAGATGTTGTTGTTGCCTTGTCTGAAATCATAGCTGCCATGCCTTCATTTTTATGTTTAGCTAAGTCAAAATAAGTTTTGCTGTAACTCTCTAACTAATTCTGCCAACCTCTTCCATTTTATGGGTGAATCCATATCATTAACATTCATAACCATGATGGTTAATTGTTTAGTTCCATCTATTTCTATTCTCTTACACTTTTTTCTTTTCTATGCTTCTCTCTCTCTCTCTCCTTACTTTGAGTTATTTCTCTTTCTTTTTTTGCTTTTAACATTTTCTTCACCATTTCCTCCCTAAACTTAAAGTTTATGTTGCTTATGAATCCCTGTGATGTTCCCCTTTCCTCTCTTTCTATTCCTATCTGAATCTTTGTTTAGTTTATTGTATTTTTACATCAAACTCTGTGTGTGTTCTGACTTTTTTCGACCAATCTAAAGTCATGCTTAAGTGACCTTTCCTCCCACACTCCTTCTGTGCATGTATATAATTCTACTTAAACAATCTAATTGTGTGCCTTAACTAATTCCCTCACCTTTTATCCAACTTCACTTTTTCTTTTTTTTCTTACAACGTATTCAAAATCTAGCAAAATAATTTCTAGGCAATCTATCTCAATCAAGTACTTCTATTACCCTTGTGACAAATGGATTGTAAAAGAACCCTTTTAACATCTCTCCTCTCCATTCAAATTTAAACAGTTAATCCTTTAAAAGTCTCCTCTGATTGTTTACTCATAAATACTTATTTTTCTCTTGACTTCCATATTTATACTTTTTTTCTTTTTTTAAATTTTTTTTATTATTTAATATATCTAGTTTTCAGTATCGATTTTCATAAGAGTTTGAATTACAAATTTTCTCCCCATTTCTACCCTCCCTCCCACTCCAAGATGGTGCATATTCTGGTTGCGCTGTTCAAAAGCCAGCCTTCCCTTCTGTCACCCCACTTCTGTCCCAACCCCTTTTCCCTTCCTTTCTTGTAGAGCAAGATAAATTTCTACATCCCATTGCCTGTGTATCTTATTTTCTAGTTGCATGCAAAATTTTTTTTGTTTTTGAACATCTGCTTTTAAAACTTTGAGTTCCAAATTCTCTCCCCTCTTCCCTTCCCACCCACCCTCCCTCCCTAAGAAGTCAAGCAATTCAACATGGGCCACATGCATATCATTATGTATTACCCTTCCACAATACTCATCTTGTGAAAGACTAAC
>CM053623.1:225044808-225055147 GCA_028646595.1 Phalanger gymnotis
AAAAAAAAAACAGACCAGAAAAACAGATTGAAAAGAAAAAAATTAAGAATCTTCAGATTATCTGAATGTCATGACCAATAAAAAGACATCTGATTTAAATACATCTAAAAAAAACTTGCCCAGATGTCTTGGAAATGGAGGGCAATGTGGAACTAGAAAGAATCCACTGATTGCTTCCTGAAAAAACCCCAAAATGAAAACTCCCAGATATATCGTAACCAAAATTCAGAGTTTCCAGATCAAAAATGAAATACTACAAGAAGTCAGAAATAAAGAATTCAAGTTCAAATTCAAATTTAAGAAGCTACAGTGAGAATCACACATGATTAAGCAGCTGCCACTGCTGAAAGGACTGGAAAAGAAATGGAAAATTTGGAATGTGATGTTCCAGAAGACAAAGGGTATGGGCTTAGAACCAAGAATAATTTATGCAACAAAATGAGTATAATGCTTTGGAAGGAAAATGGACCTTTAATGAGAGAGAACTTCCAAGTATTCCTGATGAAAAGGCCAGAGCTGCAGAGAAACCTTGAAGTTTAAACACAGGATTGAGGAGTAACATAAAAAGGTAAACATGAATGAACAATGATAAAGGACTAAACAAGGATAAACTGCTTACATTCAAATATGAAAAGAAGATGTATATGTCCCTTCTAAATTCTATCATCATCGGGGTTCATGGAGGTAGTCCAATTAGATAAAGCCTAAGAGTGATTCTGTTAGGTCTTCATGATCTCAATAGAAAAATGGATGAAGAAGATAAAAGGAATACTTGGGCTTGGGGGGAGGGGTGGAGGGTGGGCAGGAGGGAAAGAAAGGAAAATTAGGAAATATTATCTCAATGCAATCAGTGTACACAGGTAAGTATCTATACAAACAAGGAAGAAGGGACAGAAGAGAGCAGCTGACACTTTTACCTCACTTTGACCTAAACTGGTTAAAAGAAGGAAAAACGCACACAGAGCACAGAAATACAATTCTCTCAAAAGGGAACTAGGAGGGAAAGAACAGAGAAGGGAGTGGAATTAGAAGAAGCATAGATTAGAGATCGGTACCAAGCAAAACAGACTCTAAGGGTATACAAAAATATTTATAACCCTTTTTGAGGAGACAAAGGAAGGAAATCTGAGGGAATGTTCAGAAATCAGGAATGGGTGAACAAATTATGGTATGTAAATGTGATGAAATACTATTGTGCTGAACTCTTATTACCATAAAGACCAACTGAGACTCCAAAGGACTCATGAAGAAATATGCTCTTCACCTTCTGATAGAAAAGTGATGGATTCAGAATGCAGAATGAGACAATTTTTTTAATATGGCTACTGTGGAAATACAACTTTAATGAGTTTCATATTCTTGATTGGAGAGGGGGAGTAAGAAGACTAGAAGGCAGATCTTGGCTGACTAAAATAAAATATTTTAAGAAATTTATTATATGCCTTTGCTTTGACCTATATCTCCTATCTACTTGTTTTCTGAAAACTTACAAGGCAATCCACTCAAACCTAAAAAACTTTCGTTGTGAAACATTTATCTTGTTCGGTCCTATCAGTATTCTGGAAGTATGAACACAAAGAATTGCTCAAAAACAACAAAAGGTAAGTGATTCATAACAAAGATGTGGTTCTGTGTTTGAACTGTACATTACCATAGTAAAAGAGATGTCTGTGTGTTTTTATTTAAAAGCACTCTGTGCCTTTTTGAAAGTGATACCTCTATAACCCAATTTGAAAATGCACACAAACCAAGACAGAAGCAAAGAAGAAAAGTTGGAGTTTTAGTATGTTTTGAAGAGTGGGATTAATCTTTTTTTGGAAGTTTATGACCTTTGATGAATTATGTATGTAGCAAGGTTTATGGGATCTGCCAACCTCACTTATAGGTCACCCCTCAGCTATCTACTTAACTTGCTCACATATTTAATGTTATCATCTCAAACTCTTGTATATTTCCTCAGCTAAGTTCAGAGACCCCACCCCAGTTCATCAAGTATTACTTATACTTTCTTAATAGGTCCTTGATGTCCTAGGATTAAATAATTATTAAACATATTGAATATGTAAAATATTAACAAAGAAATCAACAAAGTATATAGAGGATTATTTACAATATTTTAACTGTGAGGATTATCTTAACTAAGTCATCATGTCAAATCATTACTGTATTAGCAGATGAATTCTCTGCACTTCTGAAAACATAATCCTACATACTTTAATCCATTGAGCATAACAAAATCTCTTAACAAAAATTCTCTTCATCTTTTCCACAAGATAAAAGTTTAAAATAGTTGTCAAAAAAAAGACCTCTCCATTCTCTTTTTCTTTGTCTTCTCCAGCTTCTCTCCAGCCATAATGACAGAATAGTATCTGCCCTTCTGAGATACAATAGCTTCTCTCAACCTTTCATTCAGTGCAACCCAAATTCACAGTTAAAAAAGATATTTCTACAACATTCCATTTGACTAGAAACTACAATAACAATAACTACAGCCTTTGTAGAAGATGCTTTTCTAATTTTTTTAAAATATCTGATTTATAAATGACCCCTGTGGAAAAATATAAATATTGTAAAATGTTCATGTAATACTTGTATTACATAGACTAAGTATTAAGCATGCCTATTCTATACGTAACAAACATTTGCTATTTGACTGATTGAAGGTGTTACAAAGAAGGAGGTAGACAGTCATTTGGAGGGAGATGTAATTGTTTCAATTTTTTAACATTTAAAAAAGCAAAGTATACCTTCCAAAATAAAAATCTCTAAAGTGGTTTTTGTTTTTAAATGTGTCTCTGGGAATATTAGATGGTCTATTTATAAGGTATTAAAGTCAAGAAAGTAACTTATTTATAATATAGTTTTGGAGGCTTGTTGAAATGCTTAAAAGGTAAACAAAATGTAAAAAATTAACCTGGAGGTTTAAACCTAGCTTGACTTGAGGCCTTCAAAGCCAAATAATTAAAGTTGAAATACATTTTTAATACAATCTTCAAAAAAAAAGAATCTTAGGCCTTGTCCAAGTCCAATGCATCTCATCAGAGGTAAGATTCAGCCAGTTCTCACCATTTCTACAGAACTGATACCTAATTCTATGTTGAGTTTAGTGAACTGGTTGTTAAAATGACACTTGTAATCAGGGTTCTCTCTAAGGTGGGTGCCTAGTCAGCCACCCAATGTGGAAATGATAAATCTATATTCCCCACCCCTTCCCCACCCCACACCCCCACAAACGCAGTGCTATGTCCTGGAACGGAATACGGAATGGAGGCCTAGGGGAAAGCGAGATGAGTAATGAGGTTCCAGCACAAGATGGAAGGAGGAAGGGAAGGGGAGAGCCAGGCCCCGGATGGGAGGGCTGGCTAGATGCCCAGCAGAAGCTGGGGTGGGGGGTGAGACTCAGGGGGGTAATAGTAGCAGCAGCAGCAGATGATGCAAAGGGCTTAGACCCTCCCCCCCTTCCCTGCTCCCTCCCTCTCCATCTGCTTGTGAATGAATCACTCACTGGCCAAGCCATGCCTCCATGGGCCAGCATCAAAGCTAGAGGGCTGGCACTAAGTCTCTTAGCATAAAGGCAAGAGAAAACAAGCAGTTACTTTGGGCTTCTTCCCAGGGCCTTCTGCCTCCTGCCTGCTCACCACTCCTACTGTACCTAGCATGAGGAGACAGAAGGTACTGATGGTGGAAGCCACCCAACACACAGACTCCACTGCCCCTGTTCAGGGTTGAAGGAGACAAGGTCCAGGAACCCGAAGACTGGAGTTCGCAGACAGGGTTATTGAGGGGGAGTGTCCACCAAGGACCCAAGTACTGGAGACGGTTGGGGCTGTCTGGAATGAATTCATAATCTCAAGTATTCTTTAAGTCAAGGCGGCAAAGATTTATTATGCTTTACAGCAGGCAAGAGTTCTTAGGGAACCTGCAACCTTACAGAGATGCAGGAAAAGTTTATATATGAGATTTGGGGGTGAAACATGTCAATTAGGCATTTTGGGGTGGGATTAGGGAGTGGTTAAGGGGTGGTCAGTTCTTAAAGGAACATGCACTTTTTGTATCTACTGCGCAGGTATCTTACCCAGGGTTCATTGGGAAATAGCCCATGGGGGGGGGTGACCTGGGGGTGTGGTTTTGACTGTGAAATGTCACCAAGTCGACTCCAATCAGGGCTGACTAGAAATATCCAGGTAGCTTCCATCAAATGACTTGTTAGACAAGATGAATGTAAGGGAGTATACATTTGACTATGTCTAGGATACACATCAGTAAGGTCAGTTAGTAGTAAATATTATTATGGCTCAGTGCACAGCCAATTAGCATGTACACAGGGAGTCCAGTAAATTCTATAGGTGCAGGCCACAGTATCAAGAGGAGAGATAAGTGTTTTGCTAAGGCATGCTGACCTTGAACTGGAGAGGAACACCTGAGACAGTATTTTAGGCTAGGGAGAGATGTGATTTTAGGACTGGATGTGGTTTTAGAATTGGGGTCCAGGCACAGGCACCCAAGCACCCCAACACCCCCACCACCCTACCATTGCCCCATACCACCAGCCCCCTCTGGCCCTTACACACCTGGCCCAGCCCTTACCAACCCTGCTCCTTCCGCCAGTACCCTCTCCTCTTGTAATCAGCCTGTCTCTTTCTCCCTGGGGCTGAGCCCTGACCAGAGCTGATCCCAAGTGATCCTGATGACTGAGGGACCCTTGTACCATGGAAATCAAGAATGCCAAGCTCTCAGAGGGAGTGTTCCATGGGGGGGGGACAGGAGAAGGGGGGCAGGGGGAGACATGCTAAAAAGTCAGACTGTCCTTGGTGCCTCAGACTTGGCCTTTTAGTGTAACTAAAGCTGTTCAAGAGAAACTCCAACTTTTCCCCTAGCCTAAGCTCACCTTAATCCTGATGTCTCCAGGTCTCAGGATGGTGTTGGCTGACTCCTTGGAGAAATCAGGCTGCAAGTCCATGGTTATAACAACCCCATGTATACAACGCAACACAAGACCATTTTTCTGAACTGGTCCAGTGCCTTATCACAAACACACTCACACTCACACACACTCATACACATTCACCAATATTTATTCACACACTTATACACATTTATATACACTCACAAATACACATCCACACACAATCACAGACATATACATTCACATATATTCACTTACACACTCATGCACATTCACACACACTCACAGACTACGCATATTCTCATACATACACACACATTCATACACATTCACCAACACTCACTCAATGATCGTTAGGGCAGAGAACCAGTTGTTAATTTATTTGCATTCCACCACTGCATCTCACATATATCCACAACTCATTTGTGAATGTTTTGGATAAATAACCTTTTATCTTTTTTTAAGTATTCCTGACTTGTTCTAGATGTACTTACGGCCATAGAAATAAATATACAATCAATTATGTAGATGCCATCGACAATTCTGGAAAACTTCTTTGACAATGTCAAGAAAAGATGAAAAAGTTATAGAGATGCATAGGTGAGAGAAGGGCCAGCTTGAGTTTGTCTAAAACATTAAAAAAAAAAAAGTTCTGGTCTATCTCTGCATTTTAATTTTACGTGTTTTCTATAAACAACATATTGTTAGGTTCTATTTTCTAATCTATGCTGCAACTCTCCATTTTATGGATAAATTCATGCCATTTGTATTCACAATTATGAACATTAATTGTATACTTCACTCCACCCTATTATCTTGTCATTTTTCCTTTCTTTGCCCCTTGCTCCCCACCTTTACAGATAAGAAAGAGGTGGTGAAAGAGAAATGACATGAACACATAATTTATAATTAAAGCAATTTTATAGCATTCCACTGTCTCTACTCTCTTCCTCTTACCTAGACCCCAATCACTGGTTCTAACACTTTCTTTCTTTCATCTTATAAAGTTGAACTTTAGTTCATTTGTAATAGTTCCCTCCTCAACTCTACACTTCCTCCTAAACCCATCCCCCCTTACCATATCATTGCCTGTTTCCTTGTTGAATTAAATATTTAATATTAATATTAATTAATATCTAAGATTACTCTATCAAACTCTTTGTGTATATATGTGTGTTTGTGTGTTCAGCCTTCTTTTGCCTAATTCAGATGAATGTGATGCTTGTACCTCCCGCACTTTGTTCATTTTGCGAGACTCTTCCTCTCATACCCCAGTTATAACACAGTAAATTCCACCATTTCATCATTTCTTCCCTGTTTTCCTTTTTTCATCTTATAAAACCATAAAAATAGAACAACATCTCTCCTAATCCTTCTCTTTGTCTTATTTAACTCACTGTGAAGATTTGAAGTCATTAGGACCCTAAAGGAGCAGGTGTCTTTTTTCTGCTTACACGGGTGGGGAACCTGCAGCCTAGAGGCCACATGTGGCCCTCTAGGTCCTCAAGTGCAACCCTTTGACTGAATCCAAACTTCACAGAACAAATCCCCATAATAAAAAGATTTGTTCTGTAAAACTTGGACTCAGTCAAAAGTCCACATCCAAGGAGCTATAATGCTGTGGCCTTGAGGCCACAGGTTCCACACCCCTGGCCCTATTAGAATGTAAGTACATCACCATCTTTCAGCCCTTTCTAATTATTCAAATATATTTATCTTTCTATGTTTCACTCTATTCCTGTAGTGGCCTTTATTTTTATTAGTCTGAAATTAACAAGCACAAAATGAAATAAGTATTTCCACGAAGTAGAAAAATAGAGGTTTGTTCATGAAATTGTAAATATTACATACATCTTCCTTTCCCTTTTAAGCATATGGTATATTCAGCATGTAACTTTCAAAGCTGACTTGCTGGCCTGTTTCTTTCTCACCTCCTTTATGCTCTCTTCTATGAATTTCTAAAAGTCCTTCAGTGACTATCATTTTTCCCCCTATTGCAAAGTTTCTACTTAGCTCTGGTCTTTTCATCAGGAATGCTTAAAAGTTCTCTATTCTATTAAAGATCCATCTTTTTATACCCAATCATGTAGTGTAAGTATTAATGTCTACAAGCCCTTATATTTAGCCTTTTGGAATATCATATTCCATATTCCCTAAAAGCTGTCTTGTATGATCTTGTTTGCAATGTTTTTTTTTTCTTTGATCTGAAAGCTCTGGATATTGACTATGACTTTCCTGGTATTTTTTAAAGTCTCTTTCAGGAGGTAATAATGGATTCTTTCTACTTTTACTTGGCCATCTGCTTTGAGTAGATCTGGGAAGTCTTCATTATTTCTTGAGATATGGGATAACCAAACTTTTTTGTCATTGTTTTCAGGAAGTCTTTGTTGTTATTGTTTTTGTTGAGTCATTTTTCAGTCATGTCAGATTCTTTGTGACCCCATTTGGGGTTTTCTTGGTAAAGGTAATGGAGAGATTTGTCATTTCCTTCTCCAGTTCATTTTACAGATGGAAAAACTGAGGCAGAGTTAAGTGACTTGTCTGAGGCCAGACTTGAACTCAGGAAGATGAGTCATCCTGACTCTCAGCCCCAATACTCTAGCTGTGCCTAAGGAAGTCTGATGATTCTTATGTTGTCCTCCTTGAACAGTTTTACAGGTAAGTCAGTGGGTTTTTTTATAGCAGATACTTTATTTTTTTCTATTTTGTCAATCTTTTTACATTTTTGTAACTTTTTTGTTGAAGCAGTCTGTTATAGTGGGTAATAAGCCAGTCTTGAAGACTGGAAGACTGGGGTTCCAGTCTAGACTCTTATTTATACTAGCTTTATGATTCTGGATAAATCAGTTAATTTCCCAGTACTTCTAGGCAACTAAGACTATAAATTACGGGTGTAATAAAGGTTTGAGAACTGATTACAATCTTGAGATTCATAGTTCACAGGAACAAGCATTTCCCTTTAACCTTTGAGAAGCAATTTAATAACATTGTAATATTTGAGCCAGTAGGTAGAATTGACTCACTCCTCAAAATCATTAAAGAGACACAGTCTGTAAGAGACAGCCTGAGATGAAGTGGTAGGGACCTATTTTTCTGAGCAGCATCAGCAATGAGATCAGTCTCTCTAATCCTGCCCAGAAGGTCACCAGTGCCATAAGGGGCAATCAATGGGTGAAAGAAGAAGCTGAAAAGACTGAGCTGTGTCAGAGAAGAGAGCACTTAAGGAGTTCTGTCAGCTCCTGCGTGAATCTTGGAGCAGAAGACCTGGACTAAAATTACTGGCTGTATCTACATACTCAAGGACTTAAGGAAGTTCTAAGGTCAGGCTTTTCCCGAACTTCTCCGATTTATGCCTATAACCCTTCAAATCTAAGTCATATAACCATTTGAAGCTTATCCTGGCATGGCACTTGAATATTGATTTGTACAAGTTTCATCAAGATTGCTTTCCAGGTTTCCCAATAGTTTTTGTCAAATACTGAGTTCTTATCCCCAGTAGCTTGGATCTTTAGGTTTATTAATAACTAGGCTACTGTGATTATTTGCTTCTGTACCTAATCTCCCAGTACCAAATTGCTTTGATAAAGTCTGTTTTATAGTATAGTTTGAAATATAGTCCTGCTTAAGTTCCCTTTCTTTTCTTTTTTTTTTTCATTATGTCCTTTAAGGTTGTTGACCTTCAGATGAATTTTGTTATTTTTTTCCTAACCATAAAGTAATTCTTTGGTAGTTTGATGGGTATGACACTGAATAAGTAAATTAATTTAAGTGGTATGGTGGTTTTTATTATATTGGCTTATTCTACCAATCAGCAATTAATATTTCTCCAATTACAAAGATACTTTTATTTGTATAAGGAACATTTTGTACTTGTATTCACATAGTTCATATGTGTGTTAGCAGGGAGATTCCCAAGTATTTTATACATTCTGTAGTTATTTTAAATGGAATTTCTCTATCTCTTCCCATTAGCTTTTATTGGTAATATCCTGCAACCTTGCTAAAGTCAAGAATTGTTGTAAATAGTTTTTTAGTTAACTTCACCTATTTTGAGTCAGTAGTCCCAAATGTTTGAGGGATCTGGGAGTTGTTTCATCCTACACAGAAACATTCACTTCCCAAACTATATTCTATGGAATTCCAACTATATGATATGACTAAGAGATCATCAAGAAAATGTCCAAGTTTTTATAATACCGAATATGGAATTTGCTACACAAAAATACTTACTATATTTGGTCATTTTTAGTAAGAACATTTAGTAAGAACATTTTTAGTAAGAACATTTAGTAAGAACATTTTCTCTATTTTGCTCAAAAGTTCTGATGTATCCAGTCTCCTCTAAAGGGCTTCGATATTATTTCATATTCAAAAGGCTTTTGTTTGCCAAATAAGTTTGAAAAAATACTGTTATATCCATACTCTGCTTTGATGATATTTTCAGCTCTCAAAAAGTGGCATCTTGATCAGCAAGAATGAGAAACAACTGGATTCAATAGAACATTCACAAACTAGGCATCTAACAAATATTTATTGAATTGAAAAGGACTAAATATTTTCATATGAAAGAATTTAAATGTAACATCCCCTGCAGGGATGCCCCTGTCTTCAACTTATATTCACAGGTTGGATTCCCCAGAAGATGACTATCCTGGATTGTAGGTACTCTATGAGTACACACTCATAAAGCTAGAGCTCACAAGCCCCCACAGTGCACTTTCAATTGTCAGCAAGTTGACACAACTAACTAAAAACAAAAGCATTTGTTAAATTGCCTCATGAAAAATATTAATGTTTTTCCCATAAACATGGGACATACTCTCCCACGAATACACATGATTTTAGTGGGAAGACTGGATATACTCAAAGTATTTATAAATAAGGGGACACACTTAGGAAACATACATGGCCAAAGCCACTTCTGGCACTGTAGGGTCCCAATATCTTTTTGTATGGTATCTTCATGCTATTCTACCTGGATGCAGCATCATTGCTAGTCATGTCATTTTCCTCTAGATTCCATGGGCCTATTTCTTTCTACAGCTCAACTGGACATCTGGACTCCCTCAGCCTGCTCACTGGTAGGCCTGCTGAATGAGTTGTTCCACTGCTATTGTTGATGGAAGGGAGAGAAAAATCCCCTCCCCACTCCACAGTCTGACTGAAGTTCAAGAGAAAAATCAAAGAGCAACTACCTCTCAAGATCTGCTTTGTTTCGGAGAGTTTGGAGTTGAGTTGTTGGGTTTGGGGGTCGGTTTGATTGGTATCATTTTTTTTGGCCATGCATGATTTTCTTAACTGTAGCATAAAAGATGACTTATTAACTGACTCCTTACTGAGCCAGCCACCCTATCCACCCTATCCAATGCCATCGAGTAGTTGGTTGAAGAACTTCTCCAATGAACTAATGAATGAAAACTAATGAACTAAAGG
>CM053623.1:225055247-225089305 GCA_028646595.1 Phalanger gymnotis
AGGCACTCCTCACCACCTGGTTTGCCATAGTAGGTTTACTTCCGTTGATTTTCTGCCTAGTAAAAAGCAGATGCTCTTTTTTCAGCCTCTGTTATCTCCTAGATGATGAGTGCCCGCCTACCCCACAAAACGCTTTCTTTAGCTTTTTGTCAGCTATGGCTATCCTCTTTTAAAATGAAAGAATTGCCAAATCCCAAGACAAATAAATGAGGCATTTTTTTTTTTTAAATCAAGGAAAGTAACTGCTAGGTAGGCATCCCACCAGCCTCTAGCACCACAGCAGTCATCTCCAGAACCGGCGTCATCCCCCTGCCCCACCCAGTTCAGCCCCGGATTTAGAAGCCACATGCGCTGGGGTAAGAACCCTTGCTGGTAGCTCTGGATTCTTAAAGGAACAATTGCAGCTTGACTACCTGGCACTCTGAAGAGAAGTCTCTTCCCCTACCTTACCCCCCCCCACTACCCCCATAGAGGCATGAATGCCAGAGATGGGAGGTTGTTAAAGAAACCGTAAACTTCGATTTCTGGCAATCTCACAGGGACGTTCAGACCTAAAGGTTTTGACAATTTCCTTTTCTTCTCCACCCTTCCCCCATCCACCAGAAACAGAGGTGCCTTCCCCTCCCCCACACTCTCCTCCCCAGACCTACTAGAAAAAGCACAACCTTCAGTCCTTCCCTGAGCCGGGCTAAGGACCTTTTCCTAGTAAGCTTTCCCCACAGTCACTCTCTCCTCATCCTCCCTCCTCCTCCTCCTCCTCCTCCTCCTCCTGCCCCCCCCCAAAAAAATAGAAAAATAAAGTGGGCCGAGAGACGTAGCGGATCTGAAAGCATAATCCAGAATGAATGGAAAGATGTTGCCCAGAATTCAGTCCTTGGGCAGTAGTAACTGGGGCCACGGCTCGCGCTTGCCTACCTAAAATGCTCTCACAAGGGAAAACTAGGGGGCTTCAAGGCCGTAGGAGAGCAGCGTGGTCTGGTAGCCCTTTCTGTCTGCGTCCTCCAGATCCACACGTAAAGGTTGCAGCCTCCTCTGATCTGAGAAGGAGGCAGGCAGCAACAGCGGCAAAGGGGAAGGTAGGAGTAACTTCCTCCCGCTCCACACCCAGGCTCCGAGCCGGATATTATAGTCATTGGTTGTAAGAGGAAGACCAGAGAGCTGTGTCCTCGCGGCCGGAGTTGGGTTAATTTGGTGTCTTTCCCCACCCTACTCCGGGAAGGTCCGAAATAAAGGTAACCTAGCAAGCTCCTTTAGGCTGGCAAAGGCAAGCCGAGCATGGAAGGGCAGAGGAGACAGCTTTTGGAGGGCCCAGCCTCTGGGGGAGCTCAGAAAGGAATGGGTTAGTCAGGGAGAAAAGAGGCATTTGGGGGCTCCTAGGCTATCACGCCACAAGGCGAAATTTGGGAAATTGAAAAGTGAAGCTTATGACTGGCTTGGGGGAAAGAGGGTAAATTTTAGAAGCAATGGGTCGAGAAGGTTCATTGACATTTGGTTGTCTTTTGGGGGCCAAGTGCTAGGGAAAGGACTAGGGTTCACCCTGACTAGGAAGAGACGGTGAAGCACGCCCAGGGTGCGGCTTTGATAGAGCTGCAGTGGTTCCCTGGGAATATTCCTGGAAAGATTGGCGGGGAGGACGCAGGCCTTGGGGTGAGCTGGGGAAGAGGAGAGCTCAAGCACTCTCTTGGATATATTCTCAGTCATCTTTACCTAAATGCCCAGCCTTCTTAAGATCGGTACTCTCAACCCACCTGCTCTTACTCCCTGACCCCTCAGGCACTTCCAAAGAGCAGGTGAAGCAGCTTGCCCATGCGATAAAAAAGGCAGCTGGAATTCGTTGAGATGTGACCTGCCCCAGACGGAAGTTTCAAACCTCCCTCCCTCCCCACCTACTGCATCTTGGAGCGAGGCTGGCAAGAATCCAGTTATATCCTCAGACATGTCCTAGTAGTACTTTGCCTATAGATTAGGAAGTCCTCAGGCCTCAGCAACCTAGTTTGTTAGGTGTGGGTTTGTTTTTTTTGTTTTTTTTTTTTTTTGGAGGCTTCTGGGTTAATCTGCCTCACTCTGGGGCAGTTATGGTTTGAATGTTCCTCACGGAGGGCTGTTCGTCGCCTAATTACTGTGGAAACCTAGACTGGAGCTTCAGGAATGATGCCAAACTGTTTCCCCTGCTCTCTATTAATTTTGCTGGTCACTGGGGAGGTATGAACAATTCATGACTATGGGATAAAATTATTGCTTTATTTAAGTGTGTTGCTTTGTAAGGTGATGGCTCTGTTGTGGATATTGTTTTGAGTTGGTGGTGGTTGTTTTTTGTTTGTTTTGAGAGCTGATTGAGTCATCCATAAACTGCTAGCAGTGTACCATTCAAGAGCTGATAATTCAGGATACTTGCTTTGTCTCTTCTTCAAGCACCAACCCTAATTAAAACCTCTCACAGGGGCTGGTAGGAAAATTCATATGACTTTTTTAAAAAATTAATGATTATTTCCTGAACTTTGGAAATTGTGGTAGGGGGTTTGACAGCAAGCGTGACTAAAACAACTGTGCACCTGTGAAAAGTTTTCAGTTTATTGGCGAGTTTCAATCATCCAAGCTTTTTGCTTCTGATTTGCCTTTGGTATGGTCCAAATATCACAGTGCTAGAGGTTAAATGTGATTTTAATTAAACTCCTGTACACCAGACAATATTTGTAAATGAGTACATTTAGGAATATGTGTTTTGTAAGGAACACAGAGTTCTACAAGTCGAAGTGTATATAAAAGTGGAGTGAAATTTTGGGAGACCCAGTTTTCATGACAGTTTCTAGCCCTATTCCTTTTTGTGTATTTAAAATGCATAAGCCTATAGCTTATGCATAACAGTCATTTCTTGAAGGAGGGTGGAGGGAAGAAGCAATCCTCCCACTCCTCCAGATTGAACTCTCTCATAACAAAGAAAAACAATCAAAACAAATGCAAAACAAAACCATCCAGTGAGGCATCTATCATTGTATCCAACATTCCGTCTAACGCAATGGTTAAGGGCTCCTTGTTCTTTATGAAGTTCTTACCTGGCTAAATTTTTAATCTCTTAGTTTCTACACTATCAAATAGAAGCAAATAGGATTCTTCCTATTCTTCAAGTCCTAAATTTCCTGTAAAAATAAATCTCTGTGAGAGATTAAGACCAATCAGATAGTAACTTTTCCTGGGTAGGCAGTGTCACATTTGTTCCAGATCAAGAAAGAGCCTGTAAAAATGTGTGTATAGCTTTTCCAACTTCAAAATGTTTTGACATTTCCTTATTGTAACCTTATAACCATCCTATTGGCCATACAAGAAGGCATTTTCCTCCATTTTGCAAAAGAAAGCCTCTGTTCTGTCTCAATTCTCAATTTTATCATTAGTTGTTTTGGTCAATTTGGATTATCTGATATGTATATAACTACTGATGCGTGTATATAATGACTGATGTGTGTGTGTGTGTAACTACTAAGGGTATTAAAACAATTTGTCCACCCAGGAACCGAAGTAGTAGTGTCTGTGAGTCTAAAAGTGAAATAAAAACTACTTGTTTACCCTAAATTATATGGAAGGTGAGGGGGGAGAGCCTTAATACTTCTCTCCCACATCCTACCATCCTCTAGAGTTTTAGGTATGGTACCCAATAAGAAGAAACAAGTAGCCTACTTTTCTGAAATATAAGTAAATCTAGACCAAGTGACAATCAGAGTGACATTGGGATGCTTGATAAAGTAATAAAGTAGACTAGAAAATGAAATGGAATAACTTGAGGTCAAGACTAGGAGACATTGGGATCAAGTTATCAGAGACATCCTTCGGGTAGGCTGTCTGTAATATGAGGTGGGTAGTGGGGTTTGTAAAAAGGAAGGTATAGGGCACCAGATGAAATTGGGAAAAACAATCTACTTATAAAATCATTCAAAGTAAGCAAGTAGAATGTAAGACTGTTATGGGAAGATCTTTTCTTTTACTACCATGTGTATTAAGGATGCTTATTTGAATTAGCAAAATAATCTGTGAAAAGCTTTAGCAACAAAAATAGCACTAATCAAACACATATGAGTCCTCAATGAACACTCTAGGCCATAGTGAATGAGAGAGATAACTCCTTATCTCTTTATTATATCTTCAAAAGAATGGTGACATCTAATTTTCTCAGTAGTAGCAGGAATTACTTGCTCCTTTTTCTTAATTCCTGTTCAGTTGCTCTTGGTACATCTTCTGGATTAACACTAGTTAGTTCTCCAAATTTTATTTTTTTTTCTCCTCAGTGGAATCTTTTTTTTCTTTTTTTTTATTTAATATTTTTAATTTTCAGCATTGATTTTCACAAGAGTTGGGATTACAAATTTCTCCCCATTTCTACACCCCCCACTCCAAGATGGCATGTATTCTGCTTGCCCCATTCCCCAGTCAGCCTTCCCTTCTGTCACCCCACTCCCCACCCATCCCCTTTTCCCTTTCTTATAGGGCAAGACAGATTTCTATGCCCCATTGCCTGTATATCTTATTTCCTAGTTGCATGCAAAAAATTTTTTGAACATTTGCTTTTAAAACTTTGAGTTCCAAATTCTCTCTCTTCCCTCCCCACCTACCCTCCCTAAGAAGGCAAGCAATTCAACATAGGCCACATGTGTATCATTATGTAAAACCCTTCCACAATACTCATGTTGTGAAAGACTAACTATATTTTGCTCCTTCCTATCCTATCCCCCTTTATTCAGTTTTCTCCCTTGAGCCTGTCCCTTTTCAAAAGTATTTGCTTTTAATTACCTCCTCCCCCATCTGCCCTCCCTTCTATTGTCCCCCCTTTTTTTAATCTCCTTCCTCCTTCTTTCCTGTGGGGTAAGATGCCAATTGAGTGTGTATGTTATTCCCTCCGCAAGTCAAATCCAATGAGAGCAAGATTCACTCATTGCCCCTCACCTGGGTCTTCCCTTCCTACAGAACTGCTTTTTCTTGCCACTTTTATGTGAGACAATTTATCCCATTCTATCTCTCCCTTTCTCCCTCTCTCAATATATTCCTCTCTCATCCCTTAATTTGATTTTATTCTTTAAGATATCATCCCTTCATATTCAACTCACCCTGTGGCCTCTGTTTATATGTGTGTGTGTATGTATATATGTATATATTCCCTTCAGCTACCCTAATTCTGAGAAAGGTCTCACGAATTACACACATCATCTTTCCATGTAGGAATGTAAACAAAAGAGTTCAACTTTAGTAAGTCCCTCATGATTTCTCTTTCTTGTTTACCTTTCATGCTTCTCTTGATTCTTGTGTTCAAAAGTCAAATTTTCTATTCAGCTGTGGTCTTTTCATTGAGAAAGCTTGAAAGTCCTCTATTTTATTGAAAATACATATTTTGCCTTGGAGCATGATACTCAGTTTTGCTGGGTAGGTCATTCTTGGTTTTAATCCTAGCTCCATAGACCTCCAGAATACCATATTCTAAGCCCTTCGATCCCTTAATGTAGAAGCTGCTAGATCTTGTGTTTTCCCGATTGTGTTTCCACAATACTCAAATTGTTTCTTTCTGGCTACTTGCAGTATTTTCTCCTTGATCTGGGAGCTCTGGAATTTGGTGACAATATTCCTAGGAGTTTTCTTTTGGGGATCTTTTTCAGGAGGTAATCTGTGGATTCTTTCAATTTCTATTTTATCCTCTGGCTCTAGCATATCAGAGCAATTCTCCTTGATAATTTCTTGAAAGATGTTGTCTAGGCTCTTTTTTTGATCATAGCTTTCAGGTAGTCCAATAATTTTTAAATTATCTCTCCTGGATCTATTTTCCAGGTCAGTGGTTTTTCCAATGAGATAGATGTCTTCCATTTTTTCATTCCTTTGGTTCTGTTTGATAATATCTTGATTTCTCATCAAGTCACTAGCTTCCACTTGCTCCCATCTCATTTTTAAGGTAGTATTTTCTTCAGTTGTCTTTTGGACCTCCTTTTCCATTTGGCTAATTCTGCCTTTCAAGGCATTCTTTTCTTCATTGGCTTTTTGCAGCTTTTTTGCCATTTGAGTTAGTCCATCTTTATGGTGTTATTTTCCTTAGTATTTTTGGGTCTACTTTAGCAAGTCATTGACTTGTTTTTCATGGTTTTCTTGCCTCACTCTCATTTCTCTTCCCAATTATTCCTCTACTTCTCTAACTTGCTTTTCCAAATCCTTTTCAAGCTCTTCCATGGCCTGAGACCAGTTCATGTTTTTCTTGGAGGCTTTTGTTGTAGGCTCTTTGACTTTGTTAATTTCTTCTGGCTGTGTGTTTCAGTCTTCTTTGTCACCAAAGAAATATTTCAAAGTCTGAGTCTGAATCTGAGTCTATTATCCCTGCCTGGCCATGTTCCCAGCCAACTACTTGACTCTTAAGTTTTTCATTGGGGTATGACTGCTTGTAGAGTAGAGAGTACTTTGTCCCAAGCTTGAGGGGCTGTGCTGTTGTTTTCAGAGTTATTTCTACACAGCAAGCTCTGCCACAGCAGCACTCCTCCTCCCCCAAGAACCGCCAGCCTGGACTAGACTCAGATCTGAGCTGGCTCTGCACTCCTGCTCAGATCTGCCACTTAATTCCTCCCACTACGTGGGCCTGGGGCCAGAAGCAACTGCAGCTATAGTTCTGTAGCTACACCACCGCTGCCCCCGGGGCAGTGGCCGAACCAGAAACTCCTTTCACTCTGTCCCAGAGGTTTTTCCCACTAACCTTCTCAGTTGTCTTTGGTGTTTGTGGGCTGAGAAGTCTGGTAACTACCACAGCTCACTTATTCAGGGTGCTAGGACCTGTTCCACCTGGCTCCCAGTCTGGTTGATCCAGCACAGCCCACACTGGGTTCTGCTCCACTCCACTCCCAGCTCCATGCGCTAGACCTTACCCAGAGACCATCCAGGCTGTCCTAGGCTGGAGCCCTGCTTCCCTCTGCTATTTTGTGGCTTCTGCAGTTCTAGAATTTTGTTCAGAGATATTTTTATAGGTGTTTGGATGTCCTGGGGGAGAGCTTTAGGCAAGTCCCTGCTTTCCGGCCACCGTCTTGGCTCTGCCCCCCTGTTCTCCAAAGTTTAAAGAAATATCTTTCCTTGTCATCTCTTCCCACCTCTAATGTGGTTTTACCACAGGAGTTCACCAATACACCTAGGAACTTGCACTCTATTTCTTTCAAAGCTGTCACCTGGAAGATAAAGACCTAGAGAAATGAGAGTAGAGGGGAATTTGATGATAAAGAATCTATATTCTCTCTTCCTTGCAAAGTAGGAAGGTTAGCATGACATTTATTGATTGCATCAAGCTAAAAATTTATATTGTAGGCAGAAAATTGAGTTTATAAGACATAATATATGTAAGTTCAGATCATAGAACTGAGACCCAGAGACTTCAAATTATGGGGAGACATTAATGTTGATGTAGTAAGTTTAATAGGATATATGTATGTGTGTGTGTGTATATATATATATATATGTGTGTGTGTGTATATATATATATATATATACATATATACTATATATATGCTATTTGAAAAAATGAAGAACAGAACCTTCACATGGTTTAGTGGAACAGTCAGTCAATAAACTTTAAACTTTTATTAAGTGTTTTCTATTTTCCAGCACTGTGTTAAGTATTGAGGATATAAAGAAAGGCAAAACTCTGTCCCCTCTCTCAGGTAGCTCACATTATAATAGAAAAGTTAACATGTAAATAACTAGGTACTGGACATGCAAAATATATAAGGAGTAGATAGAATGTAATGGTGAAGAAGGGTGAGACTGGAAAAGGCCTCCTGCAGAAGATGGGGTTCGAGCCAAGTATTGAAGGAAGTCAGGGAAAGTAAGAGGCAAAGATCAGAAGGCAAACCATTCTAGTCAGTTGTTAAGTATCTTTTATCTGGGAAAGCCAAAAGACAGCCCCTGCTCTCAAGGAGCACACAATCCATGGTGAAAAGGCACAGAAATGGGAAATGAAGTATTGTATTCAAAGACTGCAATTAGTCCAGTATAGCTGGATTTAGAGTAAGTGGAGAGAATAAAGTTTAATAAGTCTAGAAATGTAGAAAGGAACTAGGTTGTGAAAGGCTTTAAATAGCAGAGGACTTTCTATTTGATCCTGGAGGTAATAAGAAGATGCTGGAGTTTATGACTAGTGGGGTAAATGGTCATACTTGTACTTTAGGAAAATCACTTTAGCAGCTGAGTAAAAGATGAATGGGAGAAGGAAGAGAATTGAGGCAGGGATATCAATGAGATTATTGTAATAATCTAGGGAAAAAAGTGATGGGATCTATACTAGGTTGGTGGCTGTGTAAATGGATAGAAAGAAAAGAAGGTGGAAACAGCAAGATTTGGCAACAGAAAGGATATGTTGAATGAGTGAAAGTCGTGAGTCAAGGATGACTCCAAGTGTATCAGGGATGCAAGACTGGGTGACTGAGAATAGCAATGCCCTCAACAATAGTAGGAAAAATTGGAAAGAATAAATGGTTTGGGGGAGGCTAGGTAGGAAGGAAGAAACTGAGTCCTGTTTGGATAGGATTGTCAAGGGTTGAATTGGGAGTCAGAAAACTTGGGCTTCGATTTTCTTATCTTGAATTTGAAAGGATTAGACAAGATAATCGTGAAATAATTTTAAATATAACATTCTATTGGTCTATTTTAAATTAACTGGAAAACATTGCAAGTACATAATAGCAAATTGTCTTTGACCTATTTACTTGCTTTTCATAATCCTGAGCATGCATTACTAATGAAGTTTTTTAAAGGATTCCATCTGGAAAGACCTGAAACTTCATTATCTTACTTTATTAGCGCATGAACAAAAAATCTACTCTCCAATCCACCTGTGCCCTATATGTGTACAAACAGATTCAAAGATTGGTACATATACATTTAAATTAATAAACATAGTTCCAGTTACCACATGCATTCTTCCTCACAAATCCAAGCACAAGTTCAGTGAGGATATTTTAAACTTCCTGAATAACATTAAGTGTCCTCAAAGAACTCATACCTGAAGAGTGAGAATTTTCTGTATAACAGAAAAAAGCTTATTCCCTGGAGGTGGGATATTTGTGTTTTATAAATGTCTGAGCTACTCCCTATCTTTGTAACTGTAGACAAGCCAGTTGTCTTATCTCTGCTTTCATTTCCTAATCTGAAAAAAAATGGGAAAATAATATCTGAACTGCCTACTTCACAGGATTGTGATGAGGATAAAAATCTATAAAAATACTTTGAAAAAAGTTATTAGTCCCATGAAAATGTAAGGTTGCCTTAAAATTCAAGTCTTTGAAGCCTATGTGAAAAAATCCTAACTTCTATCACTTCCTCCCAAAGTAGACTGAGCAAAGGTGGCTGAAAAATAAAAAAGGCAGGTACTGCTTTAAAGTTTTAAAGCACTTTACAAATATTATCACATTTGAACTTCACAATAACCCTACAAAATAAGTATTGCATCTGGGCCATCTTTGTCATGCTGCAGATAAAGAAACTGAGGCCCAGAGAGGTAGAGTGACTTGACCAAGGACACACAGCAAGTAAGTGGCAGAGCTGGGATTCACACTAGGGTGTTTTGATACCAAGTCTGAGGCATTCTTTACTACCTGTGTGCCTTGCTCAGAATACTGCAGTTAGTCAATGATAAAGCAAGGCTTAGAAATTAAGGCTCCATGCTTTCAGTTCAGTTATTTTTCTGCTGGACAACGTTGCCATTCAAGATTGTAAAGTACCTTGAATACCCCTTTGAGGATCTTGGACTTTATTCTGAATATAATTTGGAATATAAACATAGTGCCTAACACATAGTAAGTACTTAATAAATGCTTAGTCTGTATAAAAGATTTTTCAGTGGACGAAAGACTTGAAGTATTCAATATGGTTTGGAGGGGAGATATGAAAAGATCATAGTTTTAGAGATGAAAAAGGATCTTAAAAGTCATCTAGTCCAGCTGTCTCATTTTACAGATGAGGGTACTGAAGCCAAAAGTGGTCAAGTGACTCGTCCAAGGTCATACAACTAAAACAGGCAGAGCCAAGATCTGAAACTAGCTTTTCTCCAAACCTAATATTCTTCACATTGCCATGTGTTACTTGAAATTAAATATAAGGAAGCCATATAGGAGACTGTTACTATAATACAGGCAGGAAGTGACAGGAAAGAGTGACATTCTCAAAAGGAATGTTTATAAGACATTCCCTAACTCTTCCCAGCTCTTTTAGGTTTCCTTTCAGCTCTTAGCTCAGCAGGTTTTTGTTTTCTCTTTTCAACACTAGCAGGTCTCTCGGAGTCTTCTCTTCAATGCCCTCTCAATGTCTGTTTCTCTCATACTCTGGGCTCTCCTTATATACAGTTCTAGCTGGCATCTGATTGACTAGAACTCAGGTCTCTGGCTGAATTCATACACATCTGATTGGCTAGAATTCACCACACATACAAGTCTCTGATTGGCTAAAACTCGATGCACATTCAATCCAGCAAAAATCCCACTTTGCTTGCCATTACAGTGATAAGAATGGTATTGGTCTAAGGATAGATTCTAGGGGGCAGTCTACTAGAGAGATGGTTCACTAGATGTGTTGTGAATTTAAAGCTGCATTTGCAGGTCTGCCTTCCATACATTGTACATGTGTGCATCTTCTTACTTTATTGTAGTGTTGCCAACTTAAATGTTCAGTGTGCAATGATTCCTCATGCCCAAGGATACTGCATAATAAGCAAAAAAAAAATTTTTTTTGAAAACCATTGCACAAACACCCTCCCTCTAGGTCAGAGATTTTTAACCTTTTTTTGTTGTGGACTCACCCTTTTGGCATCTGGTGAAGTCTGTGAATTCCTACTCAGAATGTTTTCAATTAATTGAAGGAACTGCTAAATTTCAATTAAAGTAAAAATGTAATTTTTCCCCACCCAAGTTCACAAACTCCTTGAAATCAATGTGGGTCTATGGGCTCCTGGTTAGGAACCCTTGCTCTAGGTTATGACTATTCTGGGCTAAGCTTGACTCAGGCCAGCCCCCTGACTATTTAAATCCAATAATGGAAGGAAATGAAATACTCAGTTCATTCAACAGTTAGCAAAAGAAGATTTACTTAGCCACAGTAAGGAATGGCTGTTCAACAAAGGTCAGAGAGATAGAGATATCAAGAATGCCACAACTTGTTTCAGCTGAGTAAAGGTCCCCTACATCTGACTAATGGTCCACACAGCATCATTGCCTAGAGTTTCTTACAGAAATTTTGTTCTCAGTGAATGAGGATGTCAGCAGCCCAAGCCTTCAGTTTCCTGAGTCAACTAAGTCTCAAAAGATGGTTTCAGTCCCTTGTAAGGAAAACCCAACCTAACTTGCTTGGGGGTCAGGAATCGAAGCTATTGCTTCTACCATAGACATTAATTAATTAATAATATTTGAGTCTGGTCATTGAATTAGTTATCCATACCACCTTCTAGCCCATAAGAATATCATGAGACCTTTTGTCAAATGGCTTAAGGCATCTAGGTATTATATATCTACACCATTCTCTTTATCTACCAATTTAGCAACCATGTCAAAAAAGGAATTGAGCTTAATATGGACTGACCTTTTTATTTTAAGTTTTCTTTGTTTCAATTAAGTAGTCAGGAAACAAGCATTTCATCATACAAAGAACAAAAAAGAAGACTGTATGTGAAACTGTGTACTTCTATTATCTAGGTTTTTTAACCATATATTAAATTTAATTGGAGCAGCTAGGTGGTATAGCGGTTAGAGTGCTGGGCCTGGAGTTAGGAAGATTCATCTTGGGCTTGTTGTGACAAAGGTTTTGGTATAGCTTTGGATGAAAAAGTGAGTTTAGTCAGTAAAAATCCACTCTCAGCACCTATTCTATCTACTCTTTTACCAAGGCCTATTAATTTTAAGGCTCTCACATATATTCCCTTCTCTCTCTTATACTACCACTCTGGTATAAACCTTCATCACCACAATTATTGCAATAGCTTGCTGGTAATTCTGCCTGTTACAAATCTCTTCTGCTCAGCTGTCAAAGTGATCTTCCTAAAGCACAGATCTTACCCTCCTACTCAATCAATTCCAGTGGTTCCCTATTAACTCTAGTATCAGATATAAAATTCTCTGTTTAGCATTAAAAGCCCTTCAGAGCCTGCCCCTCCACCATCACCACCACACCTTTCCAGTATTCTTACAGCTTATACCTTGCCCCTTCCCACAGCCCCACATACTATCCTTCAATCCAGTGACCCTGACCTCCTTGCTATTCCTCACATAAGACAATTAATTTATCTTGGGACTCTAGGCAATTCAACTGGCTGTCCATCATGCCAGACCACTCTTCCTCCTCATTTCTACCTCCTGACTTCCACAACTTCCAGCTGATATTTCACCTTCTATAGGAAGCCTTTCCCAGTCTCTCTTAATTCTAGTGCCTTCTATCTCTTGATTATTTACAATTCATCCTATATATAGGTTATTTATACAAAGTCGTTTGCATGTTGTCTCTTCCATTGGATTGTAAGCTCCTTGAGAGCAGGGACTGTCTTTAACCTTTTTTTGTATCCTCAACAGTTGCAAAGGGCCTAGCACATAATAGGTATTTAATAAATGTTTATTGATTGATTGACATGCACCAATATCTCTCCAAAGCGCTTTCATTATATGTCATCATGATTTCCTACAAAGAAGGCTTCCCAGCCTCTCCCACTTGGAGAGTCTTGGGACAGGTATTATTGGAATGTGCCAGACTTCCCATTATTTAACAAATAAACATAAAACAAATCTGCACAATGTCCTTATTCAAATGTATATGTCTCTGGACCTTGATTCCATAATCCCCTTCCAGGAGCTGAATAACATAGTCATTGCTTTGATCAGAGTTCTTAAATCTTTTAAAATTCTTCTTTGCAGTATATAAAAATGTTTTCCTAGTTCAGCTCATTTTAACTGCATTAATTCATACTTTCTAGGATTTTCATGTCACAGTATTCCATAATATTCATATGCTACCATTTATTCAGCTATTCCACAATTAATGGATATCTCTCTAGATTTTCAGTTCTTTTTTTCCATTTACTCTCATATTCAGTATCAGGAAGTTTACTTTGTTTGTGACTATTCCTTCCCTGCTAGTATTCTCCTTAATCTCCTCCCAATCCCCATTTATTTCCCTGTTGAGTTTTATATATTTCTAAACCAAATTGTGTATGAGTCCCTTCTTTGTTTCAAATAAGAGTGAGTTTCATCTAATGCTTACTCTCCCCAGCCTATTCTCTGTATGCACTTCTCATGTACTGCAATTCTAAGAAATATTATGTTCTGTCCCCTTCTTCCTTTCTTCACTCTTATGTTCCTTTTATCCTCCCTTTTCTTTACCCTCTTAAAACTCTAATAACAGAATAAATCCACACTCAGATCCTCTACTTTCTTATTTACTTTTCTCATTATGCTTTGAAGACATTAAGATTCTGAAGGAAAACTTTTTTTCTCCCTGTCAGAATGTCAGTACTGCATCATTATACAGTCAACTTTCAGTTGCTCAAATAAATTTACCTCTTTAGTGTAAGGATGGATTTGAAACTACCTTATTCCATTTTAACCTTGATAGTTTAACTAGATGAGGACATGTCTCAAGCAAGCATTCACTCAACTAAGTGCTTAAACTAAGTGTTAAAAGGTCTTCAAACTGGAAAGATGAACAAAAATCATGTTAAGATATTTGAAGGAAATTTGGACACACCTCAGGAATCATCTACAAATTATCAAACAATTCATGAGAGAGTGATTTCCAAAAATTCGAAGAAGTGTGGTTTTCTAGTACACCCTTAAATAGGAACTGCCTGGAGAGGGGAGAAAAAAAAAGAGGTTTTGACTTTGACTAGGACACCTTCCTGTCCACTCCACTTTGGTTGGAGGATAGCCTTGTGAATTTTCAAGGGTCCAGAGAATTGCATCTTCCCTTTGGTTTCCTGGCATCATCTCCCCAGAACAGCAGTGATTTCACATTGTCTGCAAGGAAAGCCAAAGACAAACTTTACTCACTACTCTTTACTCATGACTCCAGCAAAGAAATTATAAAATGCCTAAGGGGAACTTCTTTAGCCCCTCACAAGTAAGATAAATATTTTCATCAATCCAAAACTATTATTTGCCCCATTATTACATGGGATCTCTAATCATGAACCACATTTCTCCTGAATTCCATATGTACTTGTGGAAGAGTGTGTCACAAATCCTTCAAGGGATGTCTTATACCAATTGTTTTTATTTTATAATCTAATTAAATACCACTTCTCAAAAGTTATTTAAGGCTGACTACCTAAATTAAATCTTAACTCAAGGGTACCCCTAGAACCTGGGACAGAGAGGGTTGCTTTACTCTGGGACCCAGGACTTGCCTTTGAGTTGGGATAAGAATCCTTGGGTTTCCTAAGGGACTATACTAGCTTTCTCTTGACTGCTACATCTCAAAATTCTGACAGATCTCTGGTCTTGTCATCAGGAATGTTTGACAGCCATCTATACCAACAAAGGCCCATTTTTCCCCTGCAGGGTGACATTCAGCTTTGTAGGATAAATTATTTTGATTATGAGCACTTTTATTTTTACTTTGCAATTCTAAGCTCTCCTCTTACCCCTGGGTCCATGTTTTTGGAGATCATTATCAAATAGGACTAGGATAAGTGGAACCATCATCAAGCATCATTGGAAGGCCAGATCAAACAAACATTAGAGTTCTAGGTCCACAAGCTCCATGAAAGGGCCATTGAACATGCCATTTTTAAAAAGAATTTTTCCTCTTGCTGGGCCCTTGTTGCTAATGAATGAATACTTATAGTTCATACCATCATTCTTCATCTTTGCCTATTATAAATGGTACAAGATGGTCTCTCTAACAAGATAAGTAAGGCACAATACAGGAGGTCTCCATTGTTAAGAGGATGTTATAAGTTGAAAAATCTGCTCATATGTGTTTGAGTTTTTTTATAGGAATGCTTCAAAAAATCTCTTATTGAAGGTTCTTTTTTCATGACTTTGAGCTTCATCTTAAGTTCCTTTGCTTTGGGGATTATATTATTCCATTCCCTTTTGTGGTTGCCAGTAAGCAAATCTTGTGTTATTCAAATTTCCTTTCCTTTATATTTGGAGACCTTTCTCCCATTGCCTTGCAGAATCTGTTGCGAATAGAATTATAAAATTTTAAACCACTGTGTCTTAGAGTTTGAAGCCTGATTTTTTTTTAAATTTCTGGCTACAATATGTGGATTCTGTATATCGTTGCTTTGTTTAATGTATTCAGGAGTTCTCATTAGTTTTCTTGTATTATTCCTTGTATTATAGTGTTCAAGTTTTTTGACTTGTCATGTTCTAAAAGGTCTATGATCTTTATGTTTCCATGTTTCCTGTCTTCAAGATCAGTAGTTTTTGACTTTATTGAAATCATATGTTATTTTAATATTTTTACTTTCTGCTCCTCTCTTCTTCAAGATTGTCCAGCAGTTCATTTTATTTGTATTTCAAATCTGTTGTCTTTTCTTTCACTTCTTTGGAGAGAATTTCCACTGTGAATTCAAGTGTTTCTACTCTGCTAATTATTTCTGCTACAGAAGCCATACATTCTGACATTTGTTCTCTTCTGGTTTCTGTAAAGATTCGCCTTTCTCTCCTGAACTATCTGGAATTTCATTGTTGTAGTGGGTATTGAATCATAAGATCCCTCTAACTAAGGATAAGGCAGTTACCTCTGCCCTATGCTGTTCCTCATACCAATTGAAGCAGCTTGTACCAGTTGAAGCTGGCATAATTCTAAGCGGTTCTCTTTTCTCTGACTAGCACATCAATTATATCGTCCACCTTCCCACCATATAGTCTAACTTCCCAAGGCTGAGAGGTTTGCCCTTACTTTAGTCTATATCTATTCATAATATTTATCATTGCCTATCATTTTATCTATCTGCCACCAATATAGCCATCATCAAATTTCTCATTTTCTCTCTGGGCAACACAGCAACACTGCCTTTGATCAAGGTACCCATTTCACCATGAAGGTGATTTGAGATTGGACTACTACCATAACCTGCCTCATCAGGAATTTCATCATTGAGATTCAGATATTATAGGTAAAAAAATTCAAACAATCAGAAAGTTCAATATCAATGAAACACAATGAGGTTTACATAATATTATGTTGCAGCTACTTTAAAGGAAAGAAAAATTTGGAATATATTTTAAAAATAAAAAAGTTTACAACCGAAAATAATTACCTGTCCTGAAAAACCCAATACAATTTTATGGAGGAGGAATGGAAAATTAATAGAAGAAAGGACTTTCAAGTATTCCTGTTGTAAAAACCAAAGTTGGATAGAATCTTTGAATTGCAAACACCAAGAGACAAGAAAGCCTAGAGAGGCAAATATATTTGAGTAATAGGAATTAGTAAAAAGATAATAAACTGCTTATATTTAATAAGTAAGAGAGAAGTTGTGCCTTCAGAATCATTTTGTCTTGTAGGAATCAAATAGAGAAAGTAGAAAAAGACAAACATGGGACCTTTTGGTAGAATTTTTTCCTATTTTATTGGTTTTAAGAAAGAGAAGAAGAAAGAGAAGCATTTACTGGAAAGAAATGAGGGAGAAGGATGGGAAAATATGGTATGTACTAGAAAAAAGTATACAAACATGGAGGTGAAGAAATGGGAATATCTTTTTAAATTAGCAAGCCAATAAATCTGTATTAATAGTTTCTAAGTTTTATTGACATGTTTTGTTTTTACATCACAAATATTTCCAGATTGCCGCCACTCCATGAGAATTTTCTTATAACAAAGTATATGTATGTGTGTATGTATATACATACATACATACATAGTGTGGGTATGTAAGTATGTATTTATTGCATTACACAACTAAATTTATCATATCTCTGTAATAATATCCATCCTTTAGAATCAGGGATGGTCATATTTTCTTATAACTTTCCAAGTTGTTTAAGTATCGTCACTATTGTATAAACTGTTCTCCTGGTTTTGTTCATTTCAGAATTGTTGACTTTTATGTTTGATGTTAATAGTACAAATTTTTGTTCAGGCTCTTTGCTCATCATCAGTTCATGAGAAAAGGGAATAGCATGAATCTCATTAATATCTGAACCAGGAAAAGAAGGGTTGAACATGGAAATTTTAGTGTAGAAATACAACCAGTAAATAGACAAGGATAGGAAGAGGAGAAGTTAAGAGTAAGGACAGAGTTAAGGGTAGAATAGTAACAAGCAAAATAAACTTCATCTACAGGGGGAATATCAAAAAGAAGATATTAAAAGGTGAAAAAAAGTATAAGAACAAGAAATAGGGGACTGTAGTAGGTGAGGAGAAGTGGGACAGCAAAGTAAAATCAGACCAGAATAACTGTCAGTTGCTAGGGCTGATCATGTTCTTTTTCTTGCCACATATCTCCTTGGTAAGGAGATGGGCAAAAAGAG
Organism: Phalanger gymnotis; assembly: GCA_028646595.1. Classification (NCBI taxonomy): domain Eukaryota; kingdom Metazoa; phylum Chordata; class Mammalia; order Diprotodontia; family Phalangeridae; genus Phalanger; species Phalanger gymnotis. The sequence goes on from CM053623.1 coordinate 225,072,707, forward strand.
GAAAAAAAGAAAAGAAAAGAAGATGGCAAAAGCCCAATGAACAATCACAACCATGAAGATTAGTGGGATATACTCGCTCATAAAATGGTAGCAGAATGGATTTAAAAGAATAATTTAAAACACACTTGAAGCAAAGAGTAAGACAGTGGAAACAAGGGGCTGGTTCAAAATGTATCATGCCTCAGGTAAATCCAAAAAAGTAGGGCTGACGTTCATGATCTTAGACAAGTCAACAGTTAAGTAAAAGATATGGTTAAAAAACATTAAGTAGCCACCTTTTGCATAAGGCACCACAGGTAATGAAATAAGATCAACACTTAATACGTATGTTCTGAATAGCACAGCACCTAATACCTTAAAAGAAAAAACTAATGAAATGGCAGGGAGAAGTAGATAGAAAAATTATAATATTTGGGAACCTCAGTATGTCCTTAAATGAGAAAAAAGTCAAGGGCCCTATTATAGCTTTATTGATTATTAGAAAATAGAATTGAAAAAAGAATACATATTTCTTAGCTTTTCATGGCATCTTTACAAAAATTGACCATGTTCTAGAGCATTTAAAAAACTCATAGTTGCAGAAAGCAGAAATATAAAAATGTATTACCAACCATTACAAAATAAAATTATAATCAATAAAAACATTTGAAGAAATACCTAAAATTAAATGGTGACTAAATAACATAATCCTAAATAGTGTGCATAAAAATAAATATAGAAACAACAGATAATCTCATCATCTAAAATGGCAAGGCAAGTTAGCAAGTATTTATCAAGCACTTATTATATGACAGGGCATCTAGATGGCCAAATGGGTAGAGAGACAGACCTGGACTTCGGAAAACCTGAGTTCAAATCTGGCCTCGTATACTTACTAGCTGTGTGACCCTGGGCAAGTCACTTAACCCTGTTGCCTCAGTTTCCTCATCTATAAAATGAGCTGGAAAAGGAAATGACAAACCACTTGAATATCTTTTCCAAGAAAGCCCCAAAAGGGGGTCATGAAAAGTTGACCTGACTGAAAATGACTGAACAAAAACAAATTACATGCCAGGTGCTATGCTATGCTGTAGGAATGCAAAGTAAGGCAAATACAGTTCCTGCCCTGAAGGAATTTACTGTCTAATGTGGAAGACAACATGCAAGTAATTATGTATATTCAAGGATACAAGATAAATTGATGGTAATATCTGGGGGAAGACCCTAATATTGACAGGAATCAGAAAAGGCTTCTTACTTGGAAGGCTCTACCACATGTCAGGCACAAATAGTCTATATGAACATTTGGAGTTGAGATATCTAAATTTGCATATCTCTTTTGAGCTACTACAATTCTGCTTCATTCATAGAGCACAGTGCCTTATTTGATGCAAGGATGCCAGGCTGGATAGTCCTGTGCCAGTGTCTCCCATGTCTCACAATCAATTCCAAATTTCTTCAGAGAAGTCTTGGGAGTGTAATTGTATTGCTTCCTCAGACCACCATGTGAGCTCCTGCATTTCATGAGTTCTCCATAAAATAGTTTTTTTAGGCAAATGTACTTTTGGCATTTGAACGATGTGGCCAGCCCATCGGAGCTGTGTTCTCTATAGTAGAATTTGAGTGCTTGGCAGTTCAGCTTGAGAAAGCCCCCCCAGTGTCCAGTGCCTTATCTTGCCAGGTAATCTTCAGAATCTTCCTAAGACAATTCAAATGGAAGTGATTCATTTTCCTGGTGTGGCACTAGTAGACTGTCTAGGTTTCACAGGCATACAACAACGAGATCAGCACAACAACTCTCTAGACCTTCAGATTCTTAGGCAACCTAATACCTCTTCTCTCCCACACTTTCCTTTGGAGCCTCCCAAACACTGAGCTAGCTCTGACTATGCATGTGTCAACCTCATCATCTATGTGTACATCCCTAAAAAGTATACTGCCAGGGTAAGTGAACTTATCTACAGTATTTAAAATTTCTCCATTTGCTGTGACCAATGGCTCCACATATGGATGGTGTGATGCTGGCTGGTGAAGAACCTGTTTTCTTAGTGTTAATTGTTAGGCCAAAATGAGCACAAGCAACAGAAAATTGATTCTGACCCATCTCAGGTCAAATTTTGAACCAGCCCCCCATTTGATTCATCTCAGCTTCAGATGTTGCGTTGAGTCCACAATCATCTGTAAACAAAAAGTCACACACCACCTCTCCATTTTAGTCTTGACTTGTAGACTTTTCAAGTAAAATAGTTTACTATCAGTGTGGTAGCTGACCTTGATGCCATTTTCATCCTCATTGAAGACTTCTGACAACATTGCTAAAAACATCATGCTAAAAAGTATGGAAGCAAGCATGCCATCATGAAATTGACATATGATACTGGTGAACTCCAGACAACCAAATTAGGACATAATTTTTCGCAAGCTGTCACAAGTGACAGTATCAAAGGACTTGGTCAGATTGATGAACATTGTATACAGACCTTTATTCTGCTCCTGACATTTCTCCTGTAGTTGTCAGGTAGCAAACATAATATCAACCATTCCTTGGCCCTTTCCGAGCCACATTAACTCTGGGGTAGATGACCATCTTCTAGGTGAAGAATCAGCCTGTTAAGGAGGACTGGCAAAAATCTTGCCAGCAACGAATAAGAGACAGACCCTGCTATGATTGTCACAGGAAAACTTGTTTCTTTTCCATTTATAAGGATGGACAATGGAGGCATACTTGAACTCCTGGGGAATAACCTCTTCTTGCCATATAATCTGGAAATTTTTAGTCAGCTTTTGTATTCCACGTGCCTTGTAAAACTCAGCTAGAATAGAACAAGTACTAAGCATTTTGTCACATGAGAGGAGCCTGATCGCATTCAAAAACTCTTCTAAAGTTGGAAATTCAGCTAGAAAGGGGTTAACTTCTACCTGAGGTGTAAAGTTAATGACCTGGGCATTGGTAGATGTTGGTCTGTTGAGAACAGTATGTAAGTGCTCAGCCTATCTCTCCAGGATCCTATCCTTATCACTAATCAATGTGACTCCATCAGCACTGAGTAGTTTAGATGCAGCAAAAGTTTTGGCCTTCAGGGCACCATAAAAGTACTTTGGATTTTTACTATTAGCATAAAACTGAATTTTATCTCCCTTCTTACTGAGCCAAAAATCCTGCATCTTTCTAAGCTTTGCTTGCATGTTACTTTTGGGATTGAGGTTTTTTGTGGTTTTGTTTAATATTTTATTTTCCCCAGTTCCATGTAAAAACAATTTTTAATGTTTGTCTTTAAAATGTTGAGTTCCTCTTCCCCTTCTCTCAAGATGGAGGACAAAAAGCCTCCAAAGGAACCAAAGAAAAAGAAGGCCAGAAAGAAAAAAAAAGAGAAGTACAAAAAGGAAGATGTGGCTGAAAAGGTGGTGAAAAAGCCTCAAAAGCATTGCAGTTGGAACCCTGTCCTGGCCTGAGGGATCAGTAGATATTCCAGGTCTGCAATGTTATCCTGGTGAGCCATGTACAAGCAGAAGTACACTGCACCAAAAACCCAGATTGAAAGGCAAAAGAAAGAGAAGGTGCCTGCTACTATCTCAAAGTCAGTTAGTGGTGATAAGAGTGGAGAACCGGTGTGGTAAAAATTCAAAAAATGCCTAGGTATTACCCTTCTGATTATGTGCCTAGAAAGCTGCTAAGTCATGGCAAAGAGCCTTTCAGCCAGCATGTGAGGAGACTTTGAGCTAGCATCACCCTGGGTATGGTTCTGATCATGCTCACTGGCCACCACAGGGGCAAGTGAATAGTTTTCCTGAAGTAGCTGGCTAGTGGCTTGCTGCTAGTGACTGGATCTCCGAGAATCAACCATGTTCTTCTGAGAAGGACACATCAGAAATTTGTCATTGCCAACTCTACCAGGGTTAAGTTTTCTGGATGTAAAAATTCCACATCATCTTATTGATGCATACTTCAAGAAGAAGAGGCTCCATAAACCTAGACATCAAGGAGAGATTTTTGACACAGAAAAAGAGAAATACAAGATTACAGAGCAGTGCAAGGCTGATCAGAAAACAGTGGAGTCTCAGATCTTGCCCCAAATCAATAAAATTCCTCGGCTCCGTGCCTACCCGCATCCTATATTTTCTCTCCGATGGAGTTTATCCTCACAAACTGGTGTTTTAAATGCCTTGCAGAGAACTCTTATTAAAATATTTGGAATAACTAAAAAATAAAATAAAATGTCGAGTTCCAAGTTCTCTCCCTTCCTCCTTCCACTCTGCCTCCCTTGTAAGAAGGCAAGAAATTCTATATAGGTCATACATATGTAGTCATGTAAAACATTTCCATAATAGTCATGTTGTGAAAGAAAATATAGACCAAAAGAGAAAAAACCTTAAGAAAAACAAAGTAAATTAAGTATGCTTCAATCTGTAGTCAGACACCACCAGTTCTTTTTCTGGGGATGGATAGTATTTTTCATCAGAAGTCCTTCAAATTTGTCTTGGATCATTGAATTGCTGAGAATAGGTAAGTCATTCACAGCTGATCATTGCACAATATTGCTGTTACTTTGTACACAGTACATTTCATGTTACATCAGCTCATGTAAGTCTTTCCAGGTTTTTCTGAGAGCATCCTGCTCATTGTTTCTTATAGCACAATAGTATTCCATCATAATCATATGCCACAATTTGTTCAGTCATTCCCCAATTGATGGGCATTCCTTCAATTTCCAATTCTTTGCCACCAGAGAAGAGCTGCTATAAATAGTTTTGTACATATAGGTCCCTTTCCTTTTTGTTTTTTTGTTCTCTTTTTGGATACAGACTTAATAGTGGTATTGCTAGGTCAAAGGGTATGCATGGTTTTATAGCCCTTTGGACATAGTTCTAAATTGTTCTACAGAATGATTGAATCAGGTCACATTCCACCAACAGTGCATGAATGTATCATTTTTTCCCAAATTCCCCCCCCCTACATTGGTCATTTTCCTTTTCTACACTCTTAGCCATTCCAATAGGTATGAGGTAGTACCTTGGAATTGTTTTAATTTGCATTTTTCTAGTCAATGGTGAGTTAGAACTTTTTTTTCATATGGCTATAGATAGTTTTGATTACTTCATCTGAAAAAATATTCATTTTTTTAATCATTTGTCAATTAGGGAATGGCTCTTATTTTTATAAATTTGGCTCAGTTTTCTACATGTTTGAGAAATGAGGCCTTTATCAGAGAATCTAGCTTGAAAGTTTTTTCACAGTTACTATTACTAATTATATTTCCCTCCATCCTATTCCCCTTAACCTCATTTGTTCTAGTCTCTTTCCCCTTTCACTCTATCCCTCCTCCAAAGTGTTTTGCTTTTGACTATCCTCTCCCCTTTCTTCTATCACCCTGACTTCTCTTATCCCCTTCCTACTTTCCAATAGAGTAAAATAGATTTCTATGCCCAATTTAGTGTGTATGTTATTCCCTCTTTGAGACAGTTATGATGAGAGTAAGGTTTGCTCACTTCCTATTCTCTCTCCCTTCTTCCCCTCCATTGTAAAAGTTTTTTCTTGATTCTTTTATGCGAGATAATTTACCCCCATTCTACCTCCTCCTTTCTCTTTATCCCATTGCATTCCTCTCTCATCCCTTAATTTCGTTTTTTTAGATATCATCCCTTCATATTCAACTCACACCTGTGCCCTCTGTCCATATATACTCCTTCTAACTGCACTAATAATGAGAAAATTCTTATGAGTTAGAAGTATCATCTTCCCATGTAGTAATGTAAAAAGTTTAACCTTATTAGGTCCCTTATGATTTCCTTTCCTGTTTACCTTTTTATGCTTCTCTTGATTCTTGTATTTGAAAGTCAGATTTTCTATTCAGCTCTGGTCTTTTCATCAAGAATATTTGAAAGTCCTCTATTTCATTGAATAGCCATTTTTTCTCCTGAAGGATTATACTCAGTTTTGCTGGATAGGTGATTCTTGGTTGTAATCCTAGCTCCTTTGCCATCTGGAATATCATATCCCAAGCCCTCAGATCCTTTAATATAGAAGCTGCTAAATCTTATGTTAGCCTGATTGTGGCTTCCTGATACTTGAATTGTTTCTTTCTGGCTGTTTGCAATATTTTCTCTTTGGCCTGGGAGCTCTGGAATTTGGCTATAATATTCCTGGAAGCTTTCATTTTGGGATCTCGTTTAGGAGGTTATTTGGTGGATTCTTAGTTTCTATTTTACTCTTTGGTTCTAAAATATCAGAGCAGTTTTCTTTGATAATTTCTTGAAAGACAATGTCTAGGCTTTTTTATTGTGGCTTTCAGATAGTCCAATAATTTTGAAATTATCTCTCCTGCATTTATTTTCCAGGTCAGTTGTTTTTCCAATGAAGTATTTCATTCTTTTGGTTTTATTTTATTGTTTCTTGATTTCTCATAAAGTCATTAGCTTCCATTCACCCAATTCTGATTTTTTAAGGAATTATTTTGTTCACTGAGCTTTCACATTTCCTTTTCCATTTGACCTGTTCTACTTTTTATGGAGTTTTTTTCTTCAATGAATTTTTGTTGAACTTTCCTTTTGACGGAGTTAAATGCTGCCTTCTTAGAAGGAAGTGGATCCAAGGAACAGCAAGAAGGTCAATGTTGCTGGTTCATGGACTATATGGAGGAGAATAAAGTATAAGAAGATATGAAAAGCATGTAAGAGGAAGGTTATGAAGGTCTTTAAAAGTCAAAATGATAAATTTATATTTGATACTGGTGGTAATAAGGAGCCAGTGGAGTTTATTGAGTAGGGAAGTGACTGATCAGATTTTCACTTGGGAATATCCATGTTTCAGCTGAATGTTGCATGGACTAGAGCAAGTAGACACTTGAATTAGGGAAACCAACAGGAAGTTTATTGTAATAGACCAGGCATGAGGTGAAAAAGGTCTGAATCAGGGAAGTGGCAATGCCAGAGGAGAGAAGAAGTATATGAAAAATGTTATGAAGATAGAGTTGACAGAACTTGCCATTAAGAATCAAGGATGATACCCTAAGCTGGAAGCCTAGGAGATATGGAAGAAGTGGTTCCCTTGACAGTAATAGGGAAGTTTGGAAAAGGGAAGGGTGTTAGGAGAAGGTAATGAGTTCAGTTTTAGATATGTATATGGTTTCTACAGGACATCCAGTTCAAGATTTCCAGTAGAGAATTGGAGATGAGAGACTAGAACTCATAAGAGAAGTTAGAGCTAGAAAAATAGATCCTTAGATCGACAATCATCTACCAATGATCAATCAATCATAGAGATGATAATTGAATCCATGGATAAATACAGCAAAGAAGACACAGGACAAAAACTTTAGAGACATCCACAGTTAGCGGGCTGGAAAAATATCCAGCAAGAGAGCATGGGAAGAGGACAGACAGATAGAAGAAGAAGGAGAAGGAGGAGAAAGAAGTTTTTACTTTTTAAAGATTTGTTCTCATCAGTGAATTTTTTTCTTATTTTTTTCTTTTACCTCTCTAATTTGGTTTTTAAAATCCTCCTTGAGCTCTTCCAGGGATGCTTTTTGGACTTGAGACCAGTTCACATTCCCTTTTGAGGTTTCAGATGTGAGTATAGTGGCAATGCTATCCTCTTCCGAATTGGTATTTTGATTTTCCCTGTCTCCATAATAAGAATCAATAGTCCTTGGTTTTCTGGATTGTTTCTTCATTATGGTTTTCTTTTAAAGTGGATCTCTGCTTCTGGAGCTCAGGGGACTGTGTCCCAAGCTTCTTGTCTTGGGAACTGTGGGCCTGGTTACTAGCTTTGTGTGCTTTGGCCTCTGGATTCATGATATGTGCGGAGGGGCCATCTGGCTGCTGGAAGTCTCCTCTTCCCCTAGGGCTGTGCTACAGCATGGGTGGTCTCAGCCATTGTGTGTGGTGGTGTCTTCCACTGCCCCTGGCTGTGCAAAGGCACATCTGGGGTCCTGATGTTGATGCTTACTGGCTCCACCCTGCTGGGGCTCAGGAACTCCTGCTGTTCTGCTGGAGGGGAGGGGGCTGCTGGGACACCTCTCTTCCTGTACCGGTCTCCTTCTGCCACCACAAGAAGGGCTCTCTCTCCAGTTTCCAGAACTAAAAGGCTACTGAAGCCCCACTTCTGGCTCCTCTATTCCATGGTTTCTCCCAGGGGACTGTTATCTGGGTGAGGAAGGGAGGGATGAAAACTGTTTTTCCTGGTCATCATGACTCCTGGAAGTTTAAGAAGGCAAATTTCAAACCTTTATACTGTGGGCTGAAAGCTTCAAGAGTAGCTGCTCCTGCAGTCGCAGGCTCTATGTTGGTGTGTCCTGTAGCTCTGATAGACTTCTGTCCTGGGCTGAGAGGCCTGGGGATTGCCACCATAGCCAGCACTTCAGCCCTGGGCCTGCTCCCACTCAGATACGTTTTATTTTCACATGCCCAGCACTCTCCCAGCCTGGTTAAATGTCTGGGTTCCACTGCTGGTCCCGTTCTGGTGTGGTCTGGTGCAGTTCCGCATGCCCAGTGCTCCTGTCAGACTCAGTCTCCTAGTGGCTTCTGACTCTCAGAAAGGATATTTAAAAAGAAGGAAGTTCAAAATGAAAAATTAAACCACTTTGTTATGCTAATGAAGCTGGTGACACAGTGGATAGAGCATTGGTCTGGAGTCAGAAAGACTAGCTATTTGACCCTGGGCAAGTCCTTAACCTCTGTTTACATCAGTTTCCTGAACTGTAAAATGGAGATAATAATAATGCCCTCACATAGTTGTTATAAGGACCAAATGAAATTGTATTTGAAAAAAAAATCTTAGAACAGTGCTTGGCACACAGTAGGCATTACATAAATGCTTATTCCCTTCCTTTCCCTTCCCTTCCCCACCAAAGCAAGGAGCTTAATTCCCTTCAAAAGCTCATTCACAATTTTCATCATTGACACATTTTATGGGGATTTGTTTGGAATACTGTTTAAGTTCTGACCAACGCAGTCAGTCTGGGCTGGTAAATACTGTATTCTTGTCGTATACTTGGTTACTTGACTGTGTCAATTGGATAGATCTAGGCTTCATTTTAACAGATAAATTCCTTTTGGCTTCAATTCAACAATTCAGTTCAATTCGTTTATAAAGCACAAAGCACTGCAGATACAAAAACAAATTAAATAAAATCACCGAGCATTTATTAGGTGTCTGTTATGTGCCAGGAACTGTGCTAAGTGTTGGGCATATAAAGGAAGGCAAAAACCAGTCCCCACTCTCAAGGAGACAACAGTCTAATAGTGGAGCCAACATGCAAACAAGTATGTACAAAGATATTTAGAGGATAAATTGGAGATAATCTTAGAGAGTAAGCACTAGAATTAGAAAGGATCAGGAAAGTCTCCTTACCAAAGGCGAGATTTTATTTGGAATCTGAAGGAAGAGAAGGAAACCAGAAGATGGAGATGATGAAGGAGAGAATTTCATGCATGGGGGATAGCATGTGAAAATTCATGGAGTCAGGAAATAGAGGTGGCAAAATAAACAAGACGCAAGTGAAAAAGTCTCTGATTTCAAGTTTATTCTGTGGTAGGTTGAGTAGGGGGAAAGGATACATTAGAGATTGTTGTTCTTTGGTCGTTTTAGTCATATCTGACTCTTTGGGACCCCATTTGAGGTTTTTTTTGACAAAGATACTGGAGTAGTTTGCCATTGCTTTCTGCAATTTATCTTACAGATGAGGAACTGATGCAAACAGGGTTAAGAGACTTTCCCAGGGCTGCACAGCTAGTAAGTCTGAGGCCAGATTTGAACTCATGAAAATGAATCTTTCTGACTCCCAAGCAAGCACTTTATCCATTGTGCCACCTAGCTGTCCCATAACAGAGATGCCAATAAATAAATATGATATTTTTATAACAAGTAAGTAAAAAGTGATAATAATTAAGTGGGAATAATTCCCCAGTTTGGCAATTGTACTTGTGAGTTGTGTCCCCTGAGGGTAGTTGCCAATCTTAAGTTCTAGGAGTAACTCTGTGAATCTGCACTTTTAACACTATATTTTGTATGTTTCTCATTAACAATTAGCCAATAGATTTGATTAGCTGTTAGCAAAAGATTTTACTAAAATTATATAGTGAGAACAGTTTGTACAAGCATTCTTTCACAAAAGTCTGGGGGCACACTCACAAATACACACAGCCTCTATGGGAAGAATAGGTTCAAACTTAGAGTACAGAGGTAATAAGGCATATATATATAGAATACATATGTGGCAAAAAGTAACTCACAACTTCTGGAAGTCATTTACTTCTTTATCTGCTTGTCTATTCATTCATCCATCAATCCATCCATCCATCCTTTCATTCATTGATTTAGGGAGAGTCTTTACATAGCTCCTCGAGTTCAGCATCTTTTCTGGATGGGATATTTAGCTGGGCTGCTAGCTTCTGACTCTAGCATGAGTGCATAGCCCAGCACTCTGCTACAAGAGATTATACTACTAGAACACACTTCAGCCCTTAGGTGATCATTTCTCTGTATTTGTGCCTATCCTCTGGTTTGTGTGTTTCTCTGCTCCCAAGTGGATGCATTATCTCCTACATGTCCCGTAGCTCCAATGATATAATTGTGACGGGGAGGAAAGTCTTCTTTCCTTGTCTTCCTCAATGCTCCCACCCACCCCCAGCTGCATCTCTGATATAGTGACAGGAATCTGCCCCCACATGTTCCAGAGCTTAGACTCTTCTACTCTTCCTACTCTCAAACTGGAACTCAAACTTAAAATTCATCCAACAATTTAGTCCCCAGAAAGGTGGCTAGATTATTTGTTCAGTCAATTATGCTGTTCCTTCTTGTCACAAAGAAGATCACACCTCATTAAAAGCTCACAGGACATAGACACATCTTATTTACATATTAAACATCATTACTTGTGACTACATTCTGATATATCAGCTGAGATGGAGGAGGTATCACATCACCCCACCCCCATACATATTTCAAGAGAGAGAATATTTTTTAAAAAACCCAGAAGATCAGAAAAAGCCTTATATGGTGGGTGGCACCTGAGCTGTGATTTGAGGTTATGCTAGGGCTTCTGGTAGGTGGAAGGGAAGAGAGAGTTCATTATGGACATGAGAAACCTTTTATGCAAAGGGAGAGAGGTGGCAATGGAAGGACATATATGGAGAATATTTGGCAGACCGGTTTACCCCGGGGGAAGGACTTACTGGAGGGTATATGATGGGGAGTAATATGAAAGAGGAGCATCATGGTACAACAATACAGGGCTAGACTTGGAGTCAGGAAGACAAGTTTAAATTCTGTCTCAGACATTAGCTGTGTGATACTGGGTAAGTAACTTAAGTAACTTAGTCTCTCTGTGCCTCTGTTTCCTCTATCTGTAAAATAATTGGGTTGGACTTTAGCTCTAAATCTACATGTCTGTGAAAAAAGATATGAGAAATGTGTGAAGCCTGATTATGGAAAATTTTAATTTTAAAACTGAGAACACTGTGTTTTTTGGGATAAGAGGCAGTCATTGCAAATATCTGAATGGGAGTGTGACATAGTCAAATTTGTATTCTAGGAATATCAATTTGTCAGCAGTGTCTGTATAAGATAAAATTTCCTCTTGGTATAAGGGGAGAAAATGCTGTCACTGGGACCACTTGGGAAATTATTGCAATAGTCTAGGGCAGGAGTTCTTAACTAGGGGTCCATGAACTTTAAGCAAATATATTTTGATAACTATATTTTAATAAAATTGGTTTCCTTTGTAATCCTATGCAGCCTTATATTTTCATTTCAATCTTTATTTTTAACATAATTAGCTTTTTCTTTATTCCTATATATTTTGTTTAATACATTTAAAACATTCTGAGAATGCAGACTGCCACAGGAATCTATCACAAAGGTCTTGTTATAGGGAGAAGTGATGAGGATTATCATGATGGATGAGGAAAAGAACCAAAGAAATTGTGTTCAAGAAATAGCTAAATGTGTATAGCTAACATCCTCTCAAACTCTCTATGGTACCATCATATTATTTCTTTTATTTAAATAAGTTTTGTTGATGTCTTTTGTTTATACATCACTGTTGTTCCCCCACCCCCAGTATATCTTATGGGATGGTTCTCTGGAAGAGATAGAATAAGGGATACTAGTATTTTTAAGATGAAAAAGAAGAGGAAAAGATCAAAATAATTAATTGATCAATACAGTCTCAAAATACATGCAGTATGCAATATTTGTGGATATTGTATGTCTACAAAGGGAACAGTAGTGTCTTCTCATATGGCTTGTCAGCCATTCACTTTTGGTGTGTAGTTGTTCTTCTGTTCACAACATTGCCATTGTTAGGTATCTTGTTCTCCTGGTTCTTCATCTGCCTTTATAAGTTCATGCACTAAAAGCTTGCAGGTTCCCAACCTGCCCCTTGGATCAGAAGTGTGGCAGAGCCAGCCCTAACATCAACTCTGAAATGAAGTAGTCTATAAGAATTGACAAAAAGAAAAAAATTAGACCATCATGAACTATTACAGTAGTAGGGACATTCAAGACAGAAATGCAGAGTAAGAAAATGACTATAAAACACCTATAAGCAGAGCTTCAGAGAAAAACAGGTATGGCGCAAACTCAACTAGAATTACTGGAAAAGATGAAGCAAGAATTTTTTAAAGCTTTAAATAAAATTTTTAATAAATGTACTGAGAGTACTTGAGGAAAAAACTTGAAAGGAAATGAAAGGTATGGAAGAAAGAATTAGAAAGGGATATTAACAGCTTGCCACAAAAGTACAAAATCTTGCCCAGGTAACAAATTCATTTAAAATTCAAATGGAAAAAAGAAAGCCAATAATCCCATGAGGCAAAAGAAATATTAAAACAAAGTCAAAAGACTAAAAAAAGAAGAAAATGATACATATCTCATGCAAAAATAACTTCCCCAGAAAACAGATGGAAAAGAAATAGCATGATGGAGATGAGAAAATTTCTGCCATTTAGACCTGGAAGAAGGGGTGGTTTAGAATACAGAGGTGAATTTTGTTGCAGGCTCCTGAATCAATTTAGTCAGCCCTGCTTCTGGGACCATGATGGATGGTGGAGAAGGGGGGTGTTGAGTGAGTGAATTTGGCGTTAGGGTTAGCCTTCTCTGCTGTTTGGATTCTTGTTTCCTAGATCATAGAGATGGCTAATGCTGCTTTAACTCTGGTACATGATTCTAATTTTGGAGAAGTTTGACAGTTCATGAGGATTAGGGAAAATATCTGGTCCTCCATCTTGTTGGTCATATGACATGGAAGTCTCCATCATGCTGTTTCTTCTTAAATTCAGAACTAGGTGAAGCAATTGATCAATTGGAAGCTCATGGACTTGTATGAGGAAAGAAACTAAGATGCTACTACTGACATTCATACATGAGAGGTTCAAAGTTCTGTAAATTGAATTGACAGTATGGCTATTTGCTATAGAGCCCCTTAAACTACAGCTTCCACAATTTATTGCACAGTTCCTCTTTTGTCATTTTTATGACCTTTTTATGACCAAAGTTTTGGCACTTTTAAGTGGTACAACATCAGAAACAGATACTTATCAGTGGAAATAACATTTTTAATTATTTATTTATTTTTAGTTTTCAATATTCATCACAAGATTTTGAGCTCCAAATTTTCTCCCCATCTTTCCTTTCTCCCTACTCCAAGATGGCAGGTCTTCCAATTACCCCCTCCCTGAGTCTGCCCTCCCTTCTATCACCCCACCCCATCCTCTTATCCTCTTCTCCCTGACTTTCTTGTACAGTAAGATAGATTTCTATACCCCATTGCCTGTATATGTTATTTACCAGTTGCATGTAAAAACAATTTTTAACATTTGTTTTTAAAACATTGAGTTCCAAACTCTCTCTCTTCTTCCCTGCCCACCCACCCTCATTGAGAAGGCAAACAATTCAATAAAGGTTGGACATGTGTAGTTATGCAAAACACTTCCATAATAGTCATGTTGTGAAAGACTATTTCCCTCTATCCTATCCTGCCTCTAATTTATTCTATTTTCTCCTTTTAACCTGTCCCTTTTCAAAAGTGTTTGCTTCTGACTACCCCCTCCTCTAATCTGCCATCCATTCTATCATACCCCTCTCTTATCCCCTCCCCCCTTTACTTTCTTGTAGGGTAAAATACCCAGTTGAGTGTGTATATTATTCCCTCCTTAAGCCAAATCCGATGAGAGTAAGCTGTAATAGCTTTTTCTTGCCTCTTTTATGTGAGATAATTTACCCCATTCTATCTCTCCCTTTCTCCTTCTCCCAATATATTCCTCTCTAACCTCTTAATTTTATTTTCTAGATATCATCCTTTCATATTCAACTCACCCTGTACTCTCTGTCTGTATGTGTATATGAGTGTGTGTGTGTATGTGTGTATATATATATACACACACAAATACACATGTACACATATAAATGTGTGTATATATATGCAAATATATATACACATATACATATGTGTATGTGTATATATATATGTGTGTGTGTGTATATATATACATTTACATATATGTATACCCTTCAACTACCATAAAAGTCTCATGAGTTACAAATACCATCTTTCAATGTAGGAATGTAAAGAGTTCAACTTTAATAAGTCCCTTATGATTTCTCTCTCCTGTTTACCTTTTTGCGTTTCTTTTGATTCTTCTATTTGAAAGCCAAATTTTCTATTCAGGTCTGGTCTTTTCATCAAGAATGCTTGAAAATCCTCTATTTCATTGAATGTTCATTTTTCCCAAAAAGAATTATACTAAGTTTTGCTGGGTAGGTGATTCTTGGTTTTAATCCTAGCTCCTTTGACCTCTGGAATATCATATTCCAAGACCTTCAGTCCCTTAATGTACAAGCTCCTAAATCTTGTGTTATCTTGATTGTGTTTCCACAATACTCGAATTGTTTCTTTCTGGCTGCTTGCAAAATGTTCTCCTTGACCTGAGAACTCTGGAATTTGGCTATAAAATTCCTAGGAGTATTTCTTTTGTGATCTTTTTCAAGAGGTGATCAATGGATTCTTTCCATTTCTATTTTACCCTATGGTTCTAGAATATCAGGGCAGTTGTCCTTGATAATGTCTTGAAAGATGATATCTAGGCTCTTTTTTAAATCATGGCTTTCAGGTAGTCCAATAGTTTTTAAATTCTCTCTCCTGGATCTATTTTCCAAGTCAGTGGTTTTTTTCAATGAGATATTTCACATTGTTTCCTATTTTTTTCTTTCTTTTGGTTCTGTCTTATAATTTCTTGATTTCTCATAAATTCATTAGCTTCCATTTGCTCCATTCTAAATTTTTAAGGAATTATTTTCTTCAGTGAGCTTTTGGATTTCCTTTTCCATTTGGCCAATTCTACTTTTTAAGATATTCTTCTCCTCATTGGCTTTTTGGACCTCTTTCGCCATCTGGTTTAGTCTATTTTTAAGATGTTATTTTCTTCAGTATTTTGGGGGGTCTTCTAAGGTGGTATAATCAAAGGAGAGTTGTTTACTCCTCTCCTGGCCTGTGTTCTGGTCTGTGAGTGACCTCAAGCACTCTTTTCTGCCTTGTAACTGTGAGAAGGATTCCCTCTCCACAAGCTCTGCCACACCAATATTCCTGTTCACCCCAGGACTGCCACCCAGAACTGCAACCCAGATCCAAGCAGGGCAAAGCAAGAGAATCCTGCCTCAGTGCCAGCAAAGTGATCCCTGCAATCCCCCTCTGATCAGCTGCTTGATCCCCCCAATGTATGTAGGCCTGGAGCTCCAGAAGCAGCCTCTTCTGCTGCTGCCACTGCTTCTGGTGCTGCTGCTGCTACTGCCACTGCTGCCACCACAGCCACCTCCACCACCCCAGGGCTGGGGCCATTCCATCCTCTTCGCTCAACCCTGGGGCTGGGACCTGACTGGCTCCTCTCTCCCCCAGGTCTGACAGTTTTCCCACTGACTTTCTTCACTGTCTTTGGCATTTATGGGTTGAGAAGTCTGGAAACCACTACAGCTACCAGCAGTTCAGTTCCCTGAGGCCTCCTCCAGCCCCATCTGTGCTGGTGTGGTCCATGCTGGACTGTGCTCTGCTCCCAACCAGGTGTGATAGACCTTTCCCATGGACTTTCCAGGTTGTCTTGGACTGGAGATTTGTTTCACTCTGCCATTTTGTGGGTTCTGTAGCTCTAGAATTTGTGTAGAGTAACTTTTACAGGTATTTGGAGAGGTTTGGGGGAAAGCTCAAGTAAGTCCCTGCTTTCACACATCCATCTTAGCTCCACCCCTCACCCCCCCACCCCTGCCAGTGGAAATAACATTAAAGAAGAGGCATTAGCTTTACTGCTGTGCCCTGGGACTTTTCCACTTTACATGTAGCTGAAATCTTCCATAGTGTTATCTCCTCCATTAGAATGGGAGATCCTTGAGAATAGGCACTGTCTTACCTTTTTTACTTTTAGATTTGTATCTTTAGCTGTTAGTACAATATAAGCTCTTAATAAATGATTCATTCATTCATCTGTTCTTAGAACTCTGTAACTATAAACACTATCCTTTCTTTGGGAAATGTGAAGGAATGCTTGCCAGAATATATAGATATATATGTATATATTAGCCAATTTATAAATAATAAATAACTATTTTTTTCCGATACAAAGTTCGAAGCATTT
>CM053623.1:225089805-225101076 GCA_028646595.1 Phalanger gymnotis
AAATCATTAGGGAAGATTAGAGTTCCTAAAGGAAACAGAAACAAGGTTTCAATGGGTAAAACATTTCTGAGGTGGAAGAGGGGAGATTTCACCCTTTTTAGCATGCTAGAGAAAGGAAGAATGTTACCCAGGAGAAATGGAAAGAAAAGGATACCAATAAAATTAGAATTTAAAAACAAATTTCACGCTCTTCTTAAACATGAGGGATCAGCAGGAGGCTCTGAGGAGGAAGAAACTGTTTGTCCTCCTAAGAGTGATGTAGAAGAACCACAGAAGCTAACAGGTGATCTCCAGGATGAGGAAGAAGTAGAAGAGTCAAAGTAGTTGCTGGTACTCATCTCAGGTTATCGAGGCAGCTGTTTTTCACATGATAACAACAAGAGGTCTGTTGTTTTCCTGGGACATATGTCCAAGACATAACAATCTCCTAAGACACATCAAAATGAATGACAATCCCTCCAAAATAATCTATGTGTACAAAAACATTTGTAGCACATTTTTCATGGTGGTCAAAAATTAGAAATTAAAGGGTTGTCATCTAATTTGGTAAATGGTTATGCAAATTATGGTAAATTTATATAACAGAATATTATTGTGCCATAAGAAATAGTGAAATGGATAACTTCAGAGGAAACTGGGATGACTGAACTGGCACAAAGTAAAGTTTGCAGAAGTAGGAGAAAAAAATGATACAATAATAATGTTATAGAGAAAATGACTTTGAAAGACTTTAGAACTCCAATCAATACAATGATAAACCATGAGTTGAAAAGAATGAAGATGAAATTTGCCATTCACCTCCTGATAAAGAGGTAATGGACTCAAAATGAGAAAAGTAAATGCATTTTTGACATGTCAAATTTTGTTTTCCTAAAGTATACAGCTAGGTAATGAGGGCTTTATTTCTTTATTTTTTTAGTTGTTCAATGAGGGGTGGCAATGGAAAAAAGAAAAGGAAAATATGGGTGACAACTATCTACTTATAGTGATTGTTGTCGACACAGTATCCTTTGAAGAGGAACCTAAAATGTATTGCCAATGATTACGAAGTCTTGAGCAAGAAATCGAAGACCATCAAAGAACAAATTGTGTTTTCCTCAAGAGATACAGGAAAAAATAATTTGAGAAATGAAGAGATGGCTAAAAAGCTGGTGTCTGGGAATGAAATTTTGATAGCTTACCACGGCTTATACTATAGGGTTGAAATTTCTGGCCAGGGATGGAGAATTTATTTAAAAAAAAACAAACCAGCACTAAAAATAATGCATTTGCCATGTGTCTTACAAACCTGATCAAAAGAGTTTTGTCTGTGTGTGTGCCCAAAGTTGGACTCTATATTGAGTAAAGACAAAGAAAGAATAGCAGCTGGGAAACCCACAAATTCACAGGAGACAAAATCCAAGAAAAGAATGAATCAGTATAGTCTATGGGTTCAAGTAATGCCCAAAGTTTGGGCAACAATTAAGAGGAACTAGAACTTCTGAAACAATGGTACAAATTTCACTTTAATAGGTATTACTGAAACTTGATGACTCTGCATGGATATACTTTTTTCAAAAGAAATAGATAATACTAGTATTAGTAATGATGGTGGTGATCACTAACATTTATTTAGCATCTTACATGTTTGTTTGTTTTTTATCCTCACAATAACCCTGGAAGGGAGGTGTTATTATTATCCCCATTTTACAGATAGGGACACTAAGGTTGAAAGATGTTGAATGACTTGCCTAGCTAGGGTCAGAAAACTAGTAAGTATCTAAGCAAAATTCAGCTTATAGCTTCATGACTCCCAGTCCAGTGTTCTATGCAGTGTGTCACCTAGATTAACATTCTATATTAGAATTAACATTGTATATTCAGAAGATATGCTCATATGAAGAGAACCAGGAGCCCAAAATGGGAAAGCATAAAGGAGAGTGTTTAGTGGAAGGTCAAAGAAGGTAAAAATAGAAGTGACTTTATCATTGCAATGGGCTGTACAGAAAGAGGAAATACATGAGGAATTTAGGAAACAGATCACAAACTTGGCCTGAGAAGTAATGATGGGAATTTCAATTATGGAGGTATTTGCTGGATCAAGCCAAATGCTGAGCAGCTAATGACTTATTTTTTTGTTTTATTTTTGTATTCCAAACTTAAACACTTTAAAAAAGGACATTTCCATGTAGTAGAAGACAAAAAAAGAGTCTCTATGAAACTGTCTCCATTTCATATTGCTTCCTTTTTAAAAGTATATATTAATATATTCTACATGTTACTTTCAAAACTGTCCTGCTTGTGTTTGCTTCCTTCAGAACTTCCTTCTGTTTTCTTCTGTGCATTTAAAAAAATATTTCAGTGGCCCTTTTTTGGCAACACTATTGCTAACCTCTACTCCACCAAACAACTCCTCCATTAAAATTCAAGAGAAAGAAATTTGTTACTTTGTAACAAATAAACATAATCAAGCAAAACAAAAGTACACACTGGACATGTTCAAAAATATGTCTCTGCACTTGAGTCTATCACCTCTCTCTCAGAAGGTAGGTAACATGCTTCATCATGGTATGTTACAGTAAGAATTCCATTTGTACACAGTCTAGGCTAGATGTGTGCTAAGGTCTCTTCCAAATTCTATGATTCTGTGATTCTTGAGTCTGAAATTTAAAGGAGAGAAAAACAGAAAGTGTGATACAATTGGACAAAGCATTGGCTTTGGAATTGGGAAGTACTGGGTTCAAATCCTCCCTTTTACTAGCTGTGTGACCTAGTGCAAGTCATTTATCCTTTACAGCCTCAGCTTCTTCATTCGTTAAATGAGAGGTTTGGACTCTAGCTCTAAGGTCTCTTCCTGCTCTAAAACTATATGATTCTATGATATAAAATAAATATAAAATAAAATTTTGGGCTACTCTAATGGCTATAGCTATTCGTAATTTTCCTCTCATTTGGTAGACCATGGAAAGCACATTTCAAAAAATTAATTTCTTGAGGTTCAAATAGAGTCCAACCACTGTATCTTAGTAATTTCAATACCTAAAGAGCAGAAATATAGTGATCATAGTTTTAGAAACTATACTCCTACATATTTACTCCATTGTAAAGTATGTCAGAGTATTAAGTAATGTATATATAGTATAAAGCATGGTTTGTGAATACTACCCTTCACCCAAAATCTAGCATTTTGTATTAGCAAGTGAGAATGAGATTACACCACCACTTAGCTGTTCTTGGGAGAAGGCTATATCACCAAAGCTATATAGAGGTTATCACCTGAGCATCTAGTAGTAGTGACCCTAATGTTCAATTGAGCCAGATTGAATTTCTTCATCCTTCAAGTCCTCTAATTTTTTGCCATGACTTTTTGCATCTTGACTTTAATATCTTCCCATTGCTGCAACAGCATTAATAAGGTAACTTGTAACTTGAGCAATCTGGTTAACATATACAAAAGTGACTACAGTATTTATCTGACCTACATCCCTGGCTCTTCAGTATTCTGTAAGATTGAGAAATTTGTCCCAACATTTCCTAAGCACTAATTTGCTTGCCATGCTCAACCTGAGATGTTACTTTGACGTACAGTTCCTTTAGGTGTGCTCTAGACAAAGTATTCATTTCATTATTTGGAACAAGCTGATTCCTCCAACAATGCCAATTAAGCAACAATATTTATCGAGTACCTGCTATGTTTGAGGCACTGGAGGGGGGAGGAGGGATACAAAAAAGTCTGATTGTACCTTCCCTTAATGAGCTTAGGGGGAATACATAAATATATGTCAAGTTAATTAACAGTATTAAGTAACACAAGAGCATAGTTTGGGGTTCGAATGGCCCTGTGAAATCATCTAATCCAACACCCTCATTTTACAGATGTAGAAACTGAGTCTTATCATAGGTATAATTGATATCATATTGCTTGCCTTCTAAATGGGTAGGGGAGAAGGTTTGAGGGAAGGAGAGAATTTGGAACTCAAATTTTTTTAAAAGAATGTTAAAAATAAATAAATGAAAAATCAAGGCCAAAAAAGAAACTAAGTCTCAGAGAAGTTAAGTGACTTGTTCTAGGTCACATAAGTTGTAAATGACTGTTGCAACAATTGGGCTAGCAGCTGCTGTGGAGATGAAAGACCAACACAAGCCCAAAAACAAAAATGCTGCCAGCATAGGTTCTTTTGATCTGCTTTACTAAGGAAAGCAATGTTAAGGGGTTAACAATCTTAATTCAATCCAAAATACCAATATCATTCACTTAGCTCGGGGGAAAAGCCAGCACCCTGAACTTCAGAGCAAATACAAACAAATTACAAAGGTACATTATTAACTGACCAAATATAATTCATAGTTACCAAGAAACCAACATCTGAGTTCAGGAGCCAGGGAGCTCATAACAATGGCTGGCCCAAAGTCACACATCACTCTTTCTGTGGCTCAGAGCCCCAAGGGAGCACGCCAACCTCTGGGTTTATATATCTTGTTCAGGGTCAAAGGTGAGTCACACATGCGACTCACCCACGTGACATAAAAGCATCACAAAAATGTGACTTAAACCCAAGTGGTCTAAAAGTCTCTGATGTCACAAACATGTCACTCAGACTTGTGTAAACTAGGCTTTCCCTTGAGGCAAGGAGGTGATCAAGGACTCCTAATTTAATTAAGGAAACAAGGGCACTTATTTCAAGGGCACTTGATTGAATAAGTGTTAAAAGCCCATCTTAATTACCAATGCAATGACAAAGTCAGAGTTTGAACCCAGGTCCTCTATAATTCTAAATGTGTTCTTTGTCCACTGCTAGACAGATAGAATATACATTAGAATGGATTTCAGAATGAGTACTATAGACACTAAGACTAACAAGTTCAAAGAAGGGAATGATTGCTGTGGGTTGGAAGGTTTTATGGAGGAGGTTGGACTTAACCTGAACCTTTAGAGATAGGTAGGTTGTGTGTAAACAGAAAGGAATCAGAGTAGGCTTGTATTTAGGATAATGTGGTTAAAGACAAAGGCAGGGACAAGAAAAATAAGACATGTTTGAGGACTAGTGAAGGGAGAAAAAAAGGCTTAGATGAATAATATGTGTTTGAAAGTAAGGCAAGATAAAGGTAGAAGGAGAGATTAGGGTCAGGAGAGCCTTGGATGAATACCATGAGGAGTTTTAGACATACCCATTTGGTATCCATTACCAAAATCTGTTGCTTAGCATAGGACAGAGTAAGGAGCTGCTTCTGGAGCTTTTTTTTTC
Source organism: Phalanger gymnotis (assembly GCA_028646595.1). Taxonomy (NCBI): domain Eukaryota; kingdom Metazoa; phylum Chordata; class Mammalia; order Diprotodontia; family Phalangeridae; genus Phalanger; species Phalanger gymnotis. The sequence continues at coordinate 225,095,031 of CM053623.1, forward strand.
AGTGTCCAATAGAAACCCTTTCTTTTCCTTTTTTCTTTCTTTTTTTTTTTTGAGGAGCTTACAATCTCATTTCAATTTACATTTCAATTTATTTATTTATTTTAGTTTTCAACATTTACTTCCACAAAATTTTGAGTTTCCAATTTTCTCCCCACCCCATCTTTCCCCTACCCCCAATCCCATTATGGCATGCATTCTGATTTCCTTCCCTCCAGTCTACTCTCCCTTCTATCACACCACCACACCTCTTCTCTTATCCTCTTCCCCTTCTGTTTTCCTGTAGGGTAAGCTAGGTTTCTATTACCCCATTGCCTGTATATCTGCTTTTTTTTTAAGGAAAGAAATCAGAAATCTCCAATACTTGTTTCCAAAGCATCACCTTCACCCTTTCACAAATTCTAACAGGTTCTGGAGAAGCCCATGTTGCAAAAATATTGATGCTGCACAATAGCTCCTTATTCTGTAAGATATTTAGCCCTGGTTATTACTCTAAGAATGTGACGGTAATTAGGAAGTGTAGCTTTGTATCTTTTCCCTCCCGTATTGTGGGAGTGGTAGATGCCACTCCACTATTACAACAGCTTAGAGTCATTTTTTTTTGGTGGGGAGGATGTTTGAGAGCCTTCCGCAATACGGCTCTAACCCTGCCTACTTATGTTTTAGTGGTATCTGTGACCCTTAAAATTCACAGTTGTTTTTGTGGGACAGTAGCCTGCCTAACATATGGGAGTAATATATTTTCATTTAGTGAGCATGTTTATTGCTTTATAAAATACCTCTAATCACATTGTATAAAAGTTCAATAAATCATATTCTTAGGAAAAGCAAAAATAATATTAAGCTGAAGATTATTGATTTTTTGATTCTTATGCTCTCCTTTTTCCGCTTTATTTCCTGAATGCCATGCTTTAGAGAAGTACAAGATGGCTTTTTTAAAAAATAAAGAATTTTTCAAGGGAGCAACACAGAAAAGACTTGGAAGGTAGGGGATGTATTAGCTGTCTTCAAGTGTTTGAAGACTGCCATGTGGAAAGAGAGATTAAATTTGTCCTACTTGGCCATCAAGATGAATAACAATGTATTCTGCTCATATCAAAACAAAGTATCATGCTCAGTTCTGGCTTCCACATTCTAGGAACCTGAAAGTCTAGAGAGAATGATTAGGACAGTGACGGGACTGGAGAATGCATATAACATAAAGATTAGTTGAAGTGGCCAGAGATGTTTAGCCTGAAGAGAAATACATAGGGAGCCAAATTAGCTGTCTTCAAGTATGTAAAAGAGGGAATAGATTTACCCTGAGCAGAGAAGGAGCAAAGAGGTAGAAGTCGTGCAGAAGCAAATTTTACATGATATAAAAAGTAATCAGAATATGCTGCCATGGCAAGTTGTGAATTCCTCCCATTTGGAGGGCTTCAAACAGAGGCTGGATGACCAATTCTGAGAAATGGCGTAAAGGGGATTCTTTGTAAAAATTATTTATTTAGTCTTTCAAAAATTTAAGTTCTAAATTCTCTCCCTTCTTCCCACCGTTGCCCTTCCCATTGAAAAAGGCAAGCAATATGAAATCAAAGCATATCTCCATATTAGCCACGTTGCAAAAACAACAAACACTAAAAAGCAAGAAACATAAAGTGAAAAAAGTATGCTTTCAATTCATACTCAGAGTTCATCAGATCTCTCTCTGGAGGGGAATAGGATTTTTCAGTATAAATCCTTTGGAATTGTCTTGGGTTTTTGTTTTTGTTTTTGGTTGTTTTTTTTAAAACTCACTCAAAATTTTTTTAATTACTTAAAAAAAAAACTTCCAATCTGGTATGAACAAGATTCTGATTTGGGAACTAAACCAAAAGTTCTTGCTTTCAAATTCATCCTATTCAGTTTAAGCAAACATGCCAACCACCCCCACCACTTGTGACTCTGGCAAGAGAGGGTAAGCTCCTCCCTACTACCATCCCTTATGTACAACACAATGCAGGGTCCTGTCCCTGGAAGGGGGTGGAGATAAATCTTATCTGGGGGTAGGCTACCCCATCCCTCTCCACCATATGCTAAGAAATCAGCAAAAAGAGCACTACTGTCTCCAGGGACTGAGCAGCAGTCATTGGGGGTGGGAAAAAAGATACTATCCAGCCTGAAGTCAGAGGAACAATGGGGGCTGTAATCAGCACTTTGGAGGCAGCTGGGCCTAGATTGGGAGGGTGTGCAGAAGTCCTCACAGCCGTTCAAATACATTTTTCTGTTGCCACTATTCCTAAAGAGTCCCAAGGAGAGGGCCTGGCTTCTTTTATGGCTGGCACCACCATCCAGGTTCACAGACTCAGCATCACAGATAATGATCCTCCACTGTCACAGCTACTCAAGAGGTTGGCATCCCACCCCTGCTTCAGATCACCAGAACAACTTGTATCTTTGCCAAGAAAACCCCAAATGGAGTCACAAAGATTTGGGCATAACTGAAATGACCAAACAACAACAAAGAAGTGATAAAGTAGAATTATATAATAATAAATATTGTAATTATTCCCATGATAAATTTCATTTTGGAATTTTGCATGCGCATAAAAAGTGAATAAACTATTTATACCTTTTGACCAACCCCAAAATTCCACTATTTGGTACATTCCTCCAAAAAAGTAAGATATAAGCAAAAATCTGATATACACCAAAATATTCATAGCACTACTCTATTGTAGAAAAATACTTGCAAACAAAATGGATGTCAATATATTAATGCTTTAAATTACAGCATATGAATATTAATTGAATATTGTTGTGCCATAAATGAAAAATATGAATAATTTAAAGCATGTGGGGAAATTTATAAGAATTGATACTGAATAAAATAAGTAGAACCAAGAGGACAGTATATACAAATTATTACAAACATATAAATTAAATGATCACTAAAAGGAAGTTGAACTTTGAGTAATAGAAAAACTATTGAACATCTTGGAGAATTGATAATGAAAAGTACCTCTTTGTTCATGGTAGAGAGATGGAGGACTACTATGGAGAGTTCAGGACGGCCAGTGTTTGGGGGTGGGAAAATGAGGGTGATATAATAAATATGACATTAATAAAACTTTTAAAAGTATAATTCCGAGTGTAGGATAATTCCCATCTCCCCCTCACATTGGTAGCTTGGGTCCCTTTCTAGATGTACCCTGAGAGATTGCACTGTTACCTTGTATGCTGGTATGTATCAAGTAACTAGTAGAACCCTTTCAACTTTTAGAAAAGGAAATTACTGAGAAGATATGTCAAGGACAACAGTTATGAAAGCAATTCCCTTCCCCACTGCCTGCCACCATACACACACAATACTAGAAAGCACTCTTTACACACAAAATGTCCCTGTGGAGAGTGAGCTCAAAGTGAAATTACAATAAGAATGTGAAAGAGAATATGCGTGGCCACAGGAACCTCAAGACTCTTGGCCTAGGAGTCTTTTTCTCCATTGCAGTTCTCCTGCAGTTTCCCTTAGGCATAGTTCACTGCTGGGGTCCAAGAATCAGTGCCTTTCCAGAGTCTATAGCCAGAATTTCTCTTGGTCATGAGGGGGTCACACTGTCTTTTCACCTCCATCTGCAAGTGCTTACTCTGTCTTTGGCCACTTCTACTTTTGTGAATTCTGCTTCAAACTCTGATCACCTCTTGATATAGTTCTTATGAATCTCCTGGGCACTCCCCTCTCAGAATGTTCATTTACCTAAGATAAAGAAAGAATAAATACAAAATAAAAGATAAATTTGTAGTTCTTCCCTTCTCTCCCTACTGCTCCATTCTGTAGCTCATTTCTGTTTGAGTTTGACACCACTGCTCTAGATGGCTCAAAGTCAACATGTCTATAACCTCTCTCTTAATTTCATTCAATCTCTGATCTAGAGGCCATCAAGTAGAGGTAGTTGGAAATACAGGTCTGGGAATCTGCAATTGTTTGACGAGAAATGATGATTGAAACAGTGTGAAAGAAGTAGACTATGAAGAAAGTGTATATAGAGAGAACAAAAGAAGGCTAAGGACAAAGCCATGGGAATGCCCACATTCAGAGAGGAGGAAGGGGAACTGTCAAGTGAATAAGAAGAGTAGTAAGGAGGGTAGTGGTGGGAAACAGATGAATTCAGTGTAATAGAAGACAAGAAATGAGAGATTGTCAAGGAAGAAAAGATGATTAACAGTGTCAATTGCAAAGAGATAAAGAGAGGTGACTAAGTGATGAACTTTCAGATGCATATAATAATCAGGAGATATATATTGGTGATCTTTGAGAGAGCAGTCCTAGTAGAGTAGTACAAATGGAAAACAAATTACAAGGGGCTGAGAGGTGAGTGAGCAGTGATGACAGACTGTAGTGGGACGGTGGCCAGGAAACCAACCAGCAGGCTACTACAGTAGTCCTGGTGTGAGGTGTTGAGGCTGTGTACCAGGGTAATGACAGTGCCAGAGGAAATAAGGGGGCATATTCAAGAGATGTTATGAAGAAAAAATAGGACTTAGCAACAGTCCCATTAGATATGGGGTAGGGGTGGGAGACTATGAAGAGTTGGAGATTGTTGTTTTTGTTGCCGTGAAACCCAAGTGGCAAGCCTAAGTGGGACAATTATGGTACCATCCATGGTAATATGGAAGTTAGGAAGAGGGGAGGAAGGAAAGATAAAGTATTGTTCTAGACAAGTTGACTTGAAGCTGTCTATGGGACATCCAGTTTGAGATGTGTAATAGGCATTTGGATATGTGAGACTAGAACTTTGGAGAAAGTTCATTCAGGCTAGATAAAGATTGGAGAATCATCAGCAGAGAGATGATAAATGAATAGAAGGGGGTGAGATCACGAAGTGGATAGTATAGAGGGAAGAGGGTCTAGGACAGAGCCTTGGGGGACATCCATGATTAGCAGACATGATCTTGATGAAAATCTAACAAAGGAGCCTCGAGGAGTCAGATAGAGAGGAAGAGAACTAAGATATAGCATAATCATGAAAACCTATAGAGATATGAGTATCCAGGAACAGAAGGTGATCTACAATGTCAAAAGCTGCAGAGAAGTAAAAAAAGGATGAAGCCTTCTTTTTTATTATTATTTTTTTCCATTTTTCAATGTTCATCACAGATTCACATAGAGCAGAAACTCCACTTTTGCCTGCTCTCGACCCATTCTGAATATACCACTTCCATTTGATTATACTCGCCTCTTGAGCGTGTCCAAGTCTGTGGGAAGCTGGAGTACTCATTACCCAAGTCATAATCAGAATTCCAGGCCTTAATACCAATTCATGACACAGAGTCAGTTACTCAGTTTCTACCAAAGCCCAATATGCAGCTAACAGCTGCTTCTCAAAAGGTGTATATTGCATTCCGGACGAAGATAGTTTCCTTGACCAAAATCCTAAAGGTACACTTCGGCTTTGTTGTTTTTGCCATAAACGAGGGTAGAGCCAAGATGGCACCTGGAAAGCAGGGACTAGCATGAGCTCCTCACCAAGTCCCTCCAAAAACCTATAAAAATGGCTCTGAACCAATTCTAAAACTGCAGAACCCACAAAACAGCAGAGGGAAGCAAGGCTCCAGCTCAGGACAGCCTGGATGGTCACTAGGTAAGGTCTATTTCACACGGAGCTGGGAGTAGAGCGGAGCAGAGCAGAGCCCAGCATGGGTTGCATGGACCAACCAGACCAGGAGCCAGGTGGAGCATGACCTAGCGCCCTGAATCAGTGAGCTGTGGCAGTTGCCAGACTTCTCAACTCACAAACACCAAAGACAACAGAGAAGAACTGCAGAACCCACAAAACAGCAGAGGGAAGCAGGACACTAGCCCAGGACAGCCTGGATGGTCTCTGGGTAAGGTCTGTCCCGCACGGAGCTGGGAGCAGAGCAGAGCAGAGCCCAGCGTGGGTGGCGCGGACCAACCAGACCAGGAGCCGGGCTGAGTGTGCCCTAGCACCCTGAATCAGTGAGCTGTGGCAGTTACCAGACTTCTCAACCCACAAACACCAAAGACAACAGAGAAGGTTAGTGGGAAAAGCTGCTGGGGACAGGGAGATTG
>CM053623.1:225107450-225141954 GCA_028646595.1 Phalanger gymnotis
TCTTCCCCAAGAATCCCCAACCAGGACTGGACTTAGATCTTCAGCAGGCTCTTCACTCCTGCTGTGATCAGCCACTTAATTCCTCCCACCAGGTGGGCCTGGGGCCAGAAGCAACTGCAGCTATAGTTCTGTAGCTGCCCCATCTCTGCTGCCCCTGTAGTGGTGGCTGAACTGCAAACTCCCTGTCCCCAGCAGCTTTTCCCACTAATCTTCTCTGTTGTCTTTGGTGTTTGTGGGTTGAGAAGTCTGGTAACTGCCACAGCTCACTGATTCAGGGCGCTAGGGCATGCTCTGCCCAGCTCCTGGTCTGTTTTGTCCACGCCTCCCACGCTGGGCTCTGCTCCGCTCCTCTCCCAGCTCTGTGTGGGATAGACCTTACCCAGAGACCATCCAGGCTGTCCTGGGCTGGAGCCCTGCTTCCCTCTGCTGTTTTTTGGGTTCTGCAGTTCTACAATTGGTTCAGAGCCATTTTTTATAGGTTTTTGGAGGGAGTTGGCGGGGAGCTCACGCTAGTCCCTGCTTTCCAGCCGCCATCTTGGCTCTGCCCCACTAAAGAGCACAGTTTAATGGCAGTTAAGAATTGGTATTGCAAGATTAGAGCTCAGGAGTGACCATGGCTGGATACACACAGACACATACACACGTGTGTGTGTGTGTGCATGTATGTATGTATATATCACAAAGTTATCTACAAAGACATACTAATTAGACTCTTGGGAACTTATAAGGTCAACAAGAGAGTAGAGAGAAGAGAGCCAAGTACAGACACTTCAGGGTATAACAAACAATGAGAGGACAGGATAAGAATGATGATCTGAGAAGATCATCAGAAGAAACTGAGGAGCAGTTAGACATGAAGAAGAGAACAGAGAATAGTGTCACAAAAACCCCAAAAAGAAAGAGTATCCAAGAAGAAAGGAAGGTCAGTAGTATCAAATGCTGTGGAGGTCAACAAGGATGAAAATTTAGAAAATATCACAATATTTGGCAATCAAGAGATCACTGACAAATTTGATGAGAGGAATTTCAGTGGAGTAATGAGGTTAGAAACCAGATTGCAAAAGACTGAGAGGTGAAAAGAAAGGAAATGAAGACAAGACAGCTTTTTTCTAAAGCTTCAACTGTAAAAGAAAGGAAAGATATAGAATGATACCTTAAGGGCATGGTAGGGTTAGGTGAGGATTTTTTGAGCATAGGGAGACCAGGGCATATTTGTAGGCAGCATGGGGAGAGAGTGAATATCGGAGAGAGAAATAAGGTAATTACAAGGACAATCTTCTGGAGGAACACAAGGGATGGGAGCAAGTACAGGTAGAAGGCTTTACTTTGGTGGGTAGAAGGGCCATATTTACTTTTGTTGTTGTTAAGTTGTTTAGTTGTGTCTGATTCTGCATTTTCTTGCCAAAGATACAGGAGTGGTTTGCCATTTTCTTCTCCAATATGTCCCCATTTTACATATGAGGAACTGAGGCAAACACTGACTTGCCCAGGGTCAATGAGCTAGTAAGTATCTGAGACCGAATTTGAACAGGTTCAGTCTTCTATCCCCTGCATCACCTAGCTTCTCTTCACTAAAACCTGAAATAAAAGAGGAAAAAGTAAAGAGTGATGTCAAGGGTTTTGAGTTGTAGCTAATACACTTAAATAAGTAAACCAAATAAAGAAATGAATGGATAGATGGATGAATGGATGGATGGATAAATGAATAAGAGAGAGCTCATGACAAATGGTCCCTTTTCTAAGTAAAGGATGGAGTGAAGTCCTTTGCTGAGAGGATGGAGAAAGGGGTAGTGCGGGAGACTTGAAGAGAAACGATGTGCAACATTTCCCATAAGGAACGTGACAGAAAATTAGTTAGAGAAAAGTAATGTGGCCATGAGGGCCCAAATGAGAGTCTCTCTATCCTACTATCTCAATGCTTTGGTTGGTTCCTAGACTATGGATCTATAAGGTAAGTGAAAAGCTTGATTCTTTGACCCACTTCACATGTTTCTGACTCATTTGTGGGGAATTCCCAAGGAGTTCTTAGTCTGTTTTGGGTTTTCTACAATTTCTTAACGTTCAAAACATTCTGGTTTAATAAAATTAAACTCATACCTAGTAATAGAAAAAAAATTGGAGGATCCTTAAAGATAAATATGTAATATTGAAATCCAAAAGACTCCTATGAGGTTTATTTAGTCCTTTTGTTTTTAATTTTTTTTATTCTATACTAACACACACACCAAATGAGCATTTCTATATATACAACAGAACACAGAAAGATTCTATGTGAAACCATGAATCTCCATTTCATACCACTTGATTTAAAAAAAATGTTTACAAATTCTCAAATTACTTTCAAAACTCTCCTAATTATCTTAGTTACTTCTGTTCCTTTCTGTGTATTCTTTTAAAATGAGAGAATAGCCCCTTTTTTGGATATCACTATGGCTAAACCTCCTTTTTCCCTCTAAACCTTTCCCCCTTAAACAACTGAATGGAAAAAAAAACCCACCCCTTGTAACCAGTAAGTAGTCAAGCAAAACAAATGCACACCAACACCATGTCAAAAAATGTTTCTCTATTACCTCTCTATCTAGAGATAGGTAATGTGCTTCGTCATAGGTCCTCTGTTTGGTCATTGCTCAAACTGTGTGTGGGTGGGTGTATGTGCACGTGCGTGTGCACGTGCGTGTGTAACTATATTCAGTGACTGGCTTTGTGAGTGCATGAGGACAGTAATATAACCAGTATTCCTACCCATAACATATATACATAATGAGTTATGTTACTTCATCTGAACCTGAAGCCACTATTTGATGAGCATGGCACTCTGCAATTCTCCATAGGTCACAGGCTTGAAGGAAACCTCAAATTCAACAGAAATGTCAAAGACTTTACTCTAAAGCTTTCAGGTCAATTACATATAAATGGTATATGTATGTATATGTAAATATATACTAATATAATATTTTTAAAAATTCAGACCTTATTAATAACAAAATAACTGTTGATCAATATGCTTATTTTTCCATTTACATAAAATTTTTATTCAAATAATTATCTAATCCCAATTAGAGAACATTCTCCAAAGGGTGTTAATATGGAAAAAGTAAGCTTTCACGAGAGATACTCTCTCGCATAACATGGATCACATCTTTATCATTTCACAATTGGCCAAAAGATATACAGGATATAAGATCCCTTTGTGTTTACGGCAGTTATGAAAAAGCATTCTATTAAATCCACTGAAGTACTGAGTATGTGGTCAACCTTCTTTTTCCTAGTTCAGATAACAAATAGGTTCCTGAGATTCCAGTTCATTCTCTCTGCCTCCTCCATGCTTATATAGTTTTCTCTTGGTGTACCTGAGTTAAAAGAAATAGTAATTGCCTCACTCTACTTCCTCATTCTTTCCTTGTGTATTTCCTTTTCTCTGCCTTTTCTTTCTTCTCTTAAAATAATATAAACCAGAGGAAAACTACTCCTAGGTCTTGAGTTTCTTTCTTTGTTCCTTTGATTTTGCTATTCTTCACATATAACACTCCATCTCCCTACTCAGCATTTTTCACTGGCTGTCTCCAGTGCCCAGAATACTCTCCCCCTCCTAATCTCTGCCTTTTAGCTTCTTTCAAGTCTCAGCCAAAATCTCAAGTCCCTCTTAATCTCAAAGCCTTCCTTCTGAGACTATCCTATTTTATCCTGTATATCTTGTTGGTACACAATTGTTTGTATGATGTCTCCTCCATTAACTGGTGAGCTCCTTGAGAGCAGGGACTGTTTTTGCCTTTCTTTGTATTCGTAACATTTAGCATAGTGCCTGGCACACAGTAGGCACTTAATAAATATTCTGTCATTGAGGCTCTAGATAAAACTGAAGGAAAAAAACAAAACTTATTGAGTTAAATAAAGCTAAAAGTTGTTTTCTTAAGACTAATAAAATAGATAAACCATTAGCTCATTTGATTTAAAAGAGAGGAAAACCAAATTACTAAAATAAAAAAGGAAAATTCCCAACAGATTGATTGATTAAGCATTTATTAAGCAATTACTGTGTCCTAGGCACTGTGTAAACTTCTGAGAATGCAAATAATTCCTACACTTGAGCTTGCATTCTAATGGAGGAAGACTACACATAAGGAGGAGATGGAAAGTGGAGAGGGAGGTGTGTGGAAAGGTACTCGAGAGTGAGCAAGGTGTCGGACAGGAAAGGAGAAAAATTCATTGAGTAAGTTGAATCAGGAATGACTGTGTGAGCATGGCTGTGGCTCCTCTTAAAGGGTGGTCTAGATATAGCGCTCCTTAAACTGTAGGTAATGACCTCATTTGGCAAGAGTAAAAGGCTTCTGAACACAAAACAACCAAAAAATGATTCAAAATTAAACACATAATGAATCTGAGGTGTTTCTGGCACAGCTTGCCTGTGTTGCATGGCATAACTTCACTGCAGCCTTGGTTCAGGAACACAAAGCATACACTCCAGCCATGCAACACCAACAAACTGCTACCGAAAGGGGAAAAAGGGTTGCAAGTGAAAAAAGTTTAAGAAGACCTGGTCTACAAAAACAGAATCACCATTCAGGAGAGTAGGGCCTCAGGAGAAAAGAATGAAGAGAAAACAGAGAAAATTGTTACAAACTATTTTATCAATTACTCGCCAACAAAACTAGAAATTGAAATGAAACTGATGAATATATTTTTAAAATATGAATTATTCCAGGGGCAACTAGGTGAGACAGTGAGTAGAGCACCAGCCCTGGAGTCAAGAGGACCTGAGTTCAATTCCGACCTCAGACACTTGACACACTTACTAGCCGTGTGGCCTTGGGCAAGTCACTTAACCCCAATTGCCCTGCCCTCCCCCTCCAAAAAAAAAGATATCTCAATTAATAGAATAAGAGATAGAGAATTTAGACAAGATATGAAGTAGGCAATAACAGTCAAGTGCATTTAGAACCAGCTGAATAACTCATTGTCTTTCTCTTCCCAATCCTACCCTCTTTATAATTTCCCACTTACTGTCAAGGATGCTACCATACTACCAGTCACCCAGACTCATCCTTGACTCTTCACTTTCTCCATATCCAAGTGGTTGCCAAGTTCTGTTGATTATACCTTCCTGCTGACTCCCATACCCCCTGCTTCTCTTTGCTGACACTGCCACCACTCTGGTACAAGGCCTCATCACTGCACACCTGAACTACTACAAGATTCTGGTTGGTCTCCCTGCCTCCTCTCTTTCCACTCCAGTTCACCCTTCACTCAGCTATCAAAGTGATCTTCCTTAAGGTAGCCCTTTCCTATCTTTGCAGTCTTCTTACACCTTACTCTCCCTTTCACTTAATCTGTGATCCAGTGACACTGTCCTCCTGACTGTTCCTTGTATTGACTCCAATGCATTTTCACTCTTTCCTGTTCATCCTGACTCTTGGGTTCTCTAGCTTCTTTCAAGTCTTATCTAAAATCACAATTTTCACACAGTCTTTCCCAGTCCCCTAATCTCTGAGATTATCTCCATTTTATCTTACAAATATGTATGTATATACACGTTTGAATGTTGTCTTCCCTATGAGCACCTTGAAAGCAGAAGCTGTTCCCCTTCCTTTTTTTTCCTTTGTAGTCCCACTCCTTAGCACAGTACATGGTCCACGGTTGGTGCTTAATAAGTGTTTGACTTGATTTAGGTTAGTCAACTTGTAAAGTTTCTGGTAGAGTGTCCACAGGTTTTGTGTTTGGCTCTGTGCTGTTTAACATTTTTTATCAGTGAGGCAGATGACTTGCTTATGAAATTTGCAAATGATACAACATACTTTAACGTGTTAGAATTAGTCCAAACCTAGTAAGATGGTTGAGGGTAGGGAGGGGTGGGTGGGGAGGAAATCTAGACCCTAATTTCATTGGTATAGTGAATGCCCAGTGTGGAGATACCCTCTATTAATTTGGTAACCTGTCCATAGACTGCAGTCTTTGAGAGTTGCCTCAAGCATGGAAAGGTTAAATGACTTACCTATGGTCACACAGCCAATGTGTCAGAAACAGGCACTGAACACAGTTTTCTAACTTTAAGTGAGCTATCGCTCACTATACAGTGTTGCCTGAAGATGAAATTTAATAAAGAAAAATGTCTTGTAACTAGGCTAAAAAAATCAACTTTGCAAGTATAAGAATGAGGAGATGTGATAAGACTTCATCTGAAAAAGATCTGGGAATTAATGGATTGTAAAGTTGATATGAGTTAGCAATATATGGCAGCCAAAAGAATCTACAATGGTCATGTTGCATTAAGAAAAAGCAAAGTGTCCAGGACTAGGGAAGTGAAAGTCCAAGTATACTACATTCTGTTGAGAGTATGTCTAAAAGGGCATGTTAGTTTTTTGCTGCCAAAATATAGTGTCCAAAGAAGAGCAATTAAGCTAATGAGATGTTTATGATTATGACATATGGCAGTGAGTAGAGCACTGGCCCTGGAGTCAGAAGGACCTGAATTCAAATCCGGCCTCAGACATTTGACACACTTACTAGCTGTGTGACCTTGGGCAAGTCATTTAACCGCAATTGCCCTGCCTTCCCCCCTCCAAAAAAAAAACACAATTATACCATATGAAGAGAAACCGAAGGCAATAGGGACGTTTATCTTGAAGAAGAGAAGACTTAGGGGAAACATGATAGCTCTTTCAAATACTTAAAGGAGTGTCAACTAGAAGAGGGCAATCCCTCTTTTCTCCTTGGCCCCAGAGAATAGAACTTGAAACAACGGGTAAAAGCTGCAGAAAAGCAATTTTTTGCTTTCGTTGTCAACACCTAATAATTTAAGCTATTTATTCATAATTTATGAATTCATACATGCAGTATATAGGTACATATAAATATACAGTATATATAAATATACTATAGCATTTTCTTTTCGTTTAATCTTTATAACATAACCCTCCCATAATTCAATTCAATTTCACAAACATTAACTGAGTGTCTTCTATGTGAAAGGCGTTATGTTAGGAGTTAGGTGGGTAGAGATTGAAAAACAAAAATTAAAATTAAATTTAACAAGTTAACATTCTACTGGGGAATACAAAGTGTATGCAGATAAGCAAATACAAGGTAATATGAGGAAGAGAGCATTAATAACGAGAAGCATCAGTACAGGTTTCAAGGAGAAGATGACAATAAGGAAAGAGTGTATTTCCAGGCATCAGAGACAGTCTAAGCTCATGAACAAAGAAGGAAGATGGAATGTCAAGTTTGGCAAACAGTAATAAACCAGTTTGTGAAGTATAATATTAAGAAAAATAGGTTGTAGCTAATTAATGAATTATTTTTATTATTTTTTTCTATTTTATTATCAATTAAGGTTCTTTTAGTTGATAGGCAAGTCATTTCCACGTTACCCTATAGGCAAATCAGAATCACTGAATATTTTTGAGCAGGTAAGTGACATGGACAGGTCTGCACTTTAGTACTACTATTATGACAGCTTTATAAAAGTAGAAATAAGGAAAACATTAGAAAGCACAGGGTTAAATGGAACTTTTCTTAATATAAACATATCTAAATATATCATAAATATAAATATATCTAAAACTAAAAGCCAGCATTATCTATAACAAGGATGAACTACAGCTTTTCTAATAGGGTCAGGGTAAAGCAAAGATGTCCATTGTCATCATTAATATTCAATATGGCCTAGAAAAACTAGCTGTAGCGATAAGACAAAAAAAAAAAAGAAACCGAATAAGCATAAGAAAAGAAGAAACAAAATTATCACTCTTTGCAGATATGTTGGTTTACTTAGAGAACTATAGGGTCAAATAAAAACAATGATTTTAGTAATATCTTAGGATGTTAAAAAAAACATACAAATCATTAGCATTTCTGTGTATTACCAACAAAACTCATTAGAAAGAGAAAAAATAATTGCATTTAAATAAGTACAGATAGTCTTGGACCCTACCAAGAAAAACCGTATGAACCATATGAACACAATTACAAAAACACTCTTTACATAAATACTGATCTAAATAATTGGAGAAATAGTCATTGATCATGGGCAAGCTAAGCCAATATAATAAAAATGACAATACTACATAAATTAATTTACATATTCAGTGCCATACTAATCAAACTAGGATCACTTTATAGAGCTAGAAAAAAATAATAGCAAAATTTATCTGGAGGAAGAAAAAGTCAAGAATAGTAAAGGGAATAATAAAAAAAAAATGTGAAGAAGGGGACCTAGCAGTACCAGATTTCAACCTATATTACAAAGTTGTAACCATCAAAGAAATGTGGCATTGATTAAGAAATAGTGAGGTTGATTAGTGGTACAGATTGAGTATTCCATCCATAGAAGCAAAGAAACACAATAGCCTATTGTTTTGTGTACCAAAGAAGAGCAACAACTGGCTATACGACAAAAACTGCTGGGAAAACTGGAAAGCAGTATGGCAGAAACTAAATATAGACCAACATCTTATATCACATAACAAGATAAGCTGCAAATGGACACATGATTTGGACATAAAGGGTGACAAATTTGAGCATGGAAGAAATTACCTGTTAGATGTATGGCTAGTAGAAGAGTTTATAACAAAAAAAGAGAAAGAGAGGCTCCCAGGAAGTAAAATGGGCAATTTTAATTACATAAAATTAAAAAAATCTGTGCACAAACAAAACCAATTCAGCTAAAATTAGAGGAAAAGCAGAAAACTGGGGACAAGGGAGGATTCTATGCAGTGAGATTCTCTAGTAAAGACCTCATTTCTAAGATATATAAGGAACTGATTCAAAAGAACAACAATAAGAGTGATTCCCCAATTGATAAATGAGCAAATGATATGAACGGGTAGTTTTCAGAGGAAAAAAAATCTGAGGCATCAACAGTTCATATGAAATATACACTAAACCTCTAATAATTAGATAAATGAAAATTAAAACAACTATGAGATTATGCCTCATACCCCTCAGATACTCAAAAAAGGAAAATGATAAATTCTAGAGAGGATGTGGGGAAACAGATAGATAAATGCATTTAGAACTGTGGCCAAAAGCTACTAAATTGTGCATACTCTTTGACCCAGCAATGTTTCTACTAGGGCTATACTCCAAAGAGACCAAAGAAAGAGGAAAAAGACCCATATGTACAAACATTTTAAAAGCATCTCTCTTTGTGGGAGCAAAGAATTGGAAACTGAGAGGGTGCTCATTGGAGAATAGCCCAACTCTTTGAACCTGTTATATTGGCCTCCTTGCTGTTCTCTAAACAAAAGACTACCTTTCCCAACTCTGAACAATTTCTCTGGATGTCCTCCATGCCTGGAATGCTTTCCCTCCTCATCTCTACTTCATGGATTCCTTCAAGTCTCAGCTAAAATCCCACCTTCAGTAGGAAGCCTGTCCCTTCATTCTAGTGTCTTCTCTCCCTTGATTATTGCCTATTTATTCTGCATATAGCTTATTTCTACATATTGTTTGTGTGTAGTCTCCTTCATTAGATTGTGAACTTATCAAAGGCAGTGACTGTCTTTTGCCCTTCTTGTTTCCCAAGTGCTTAACACAGTGATTGACACACAATAGCTTTGTAATAAATTATTATTGCCAAACTGAATAGTAACCTAATATTCTATCATTGAGACTAGGAATAGATTAGATCATTAGAATATAAGGAATTGAAATTACAGTTCAAATCTGAACAACTTAATAACATTTTGTCCCAAATTTGTTTTAGAGTTAAAAATTTATCAGCAAGGACCACATTCTGAGTATTTAAATAGGATTCTCGTGTATTTGAATTTGCTGGTTGCCACTTGAATTTGTGCTTAGCGGCAATAACAAGCTGAATGCTTTCTCTTTAAAGTCAGTATCCAGAGTAAATTTCTCTCTATAGTCCATAGTGGGAATTACCCAATTTTGTCTTTAAAAAAAGGGGGGGGGAGGAAGAGGTTGGGATCAGCACATTTTTGGATATTAATTTTTGTCATTAACTAGGAAAAAATTCTTATTGTTTTCTGAAAGGGGGGACCTCATCATTTAAAAGTGCAATAAATACTGTTATTTGCTTTCACTTGTGTGATATTTCATGTATTCCGATAAATTTGGTGTTGTATTACCATAATAGAACTTATCAATTGCTTTCTCTGTCTACTGTTTTCCAGGAGTCCACGTCTTAGCCACTTTTGAGAAAGCTCCCCTTGAGAAAGCATTTAGGAGGCCACATGCTGACTTCACAACCAACAAGTTCTTAATTTGTTTTTGGAATACTCTTAGTCACATGGCTCCAGCAGTGATGTATGACTTTTACCTTCGCCTCACAGGTAGAAAGCCCAGGTGAGAAGATAAAACTACTCTGGAAAAAATATCATTGAGTGGTTGAATCCTAAGGAAACTAATTCATGCTGAATGACTTTGGAACAACTTCAAAGTGTAGGCACTCTTCAGACACAAAGAAATCAGAGAATTTAATACAATGGAAAGAGTACTGAATTTGGAGCGAGTGGACTTGGGTTTGACTACTGGCTATGAAACATAAGGTCATTTTGGAATGACTTGCTCATTTCAACTCTTCCAACTTCAGTCTTTTCATTTGTAATGGGGATTATGCCATCTGCCCTGTCTCATACAGTGAAGATGAAAGGAGTATTCCTTTGAAGTATATGAAACTGATCAGAAAAGTACAAAATATCATACAAAAGCAAAGTTTCACTATTATTACAATTACCATCTTTATGCTACCAGAAGTAAAGGGCTTAAATAATGTTGCCACTTCTGCTGGACCCTTTGTGAAGAATCTTTCTATGCCTATGGCTCATTGTTTAGGTATTGATAGAGTAGAATGAGTGTAAATAGTAATTGTTTTCTGTTCTGGCCAGAAACTCTGTCTTCCCCATGTGCAGGATGTAAAATTGGGCCTTTTGTCTCAATTCTTACCTAACGCTTAGTCATTAAATGGGCATGGCCTCAGACAAACTGAGACTTGAGAAAGACCTTAATTCAGAAAAGGACAAGGTCATCCACTGCATCCTGGGCCATCACCAATCATTTTGGCCTTTATCTTGCTACTAGAGTCCAATGACCTAGGGGAGAGAGTGAGGCTGATGACATTGCATGGCCCTGCCTCATTCAAATCCAATTCATGGGTAAGTCAGGATAACATGCTCCTAATGTCATTTGGACCTCTTTAAGAACAAAGGATGAACAACAATTCAGCTACTACACTAGTTTCCTTCCTCAAACACAACACTCTATATCTCATCTCTATGCCTTTTCATTGGCTATTCCTTATGTCTGGAACATTCTTCTGCCTGTCTTCTCTCCCTCCTGGTTTCCTTCTAAACTCAGGTCAAAGTCTACCTTCTGCAGAAAGCCTCTCCTGGTGTTCCCCTTATCCTCAGTCAGTCAATAAACACTTATCCAGTTCCTACCGTGCACCTGGCACTGTGCTAAGCATTGAGGACACAAAAATGAGCAAAAGACAGTTCCTGTCATCAAGCAGCTCACAATCTCAAGAAATCTAGTATGTACAAATAAGCTATGATAGGATGTATAGGAAATAGTTAAAAGGAGGAAGGCAGTAGAATAAAAAGGGTTGAGAAAGGTTTCCTATGTTGTTCAATTATTTCAGTCATGTTTGACTCTTCATGAACCCAACTGAGGTTCGAGAGATATTGGAGTGGTTTGTCATTTCCTTTTCCAGCTTATTTTATAGATGAGGAAACTGAGGCTAACAGGGTTAAGTCTCTGAGGCTATATTTGAACTCAGGAAGATAAATCTTGTTGACTCCAGGCTCAGCACTGTGCCACCTAGCTACCCAAGGTTTCCTGTAGAAGATGGGATTTCAATTGGAACTTGAAGGAAGGTAGGGAAGTCAGAAGATGAGGATCAGGAGGAAAAGTATTCCAAGCATGGGAGACAGCCAGAGAAAATATCCAGAACTGATGTCTTGTTTGTGAAATAGCAAAAAGCCTAATGTCACAGCATTAAAAAACACATGTTGGAGAAAAAGGTGTAAGAAGACTGGAAAATAGGGAAGGGTAAGGAACTAGGTTATGAAAGGCTTTGAATGCCAAAGCATTTTGTATTTGATGTTGGAGTCAATAGGGAGACACTGGAGTTTACTGAGCAGGGGGATGATATGGTCAGATCTGTGCTTTAGGAAAATCACTTTCACAGCTGAATGGAAGATGGATTGAAATGGAGAGAGACTTGAGGCAGACTGACCCACTAGCAAGCTATTGTAATAGTCCAAGTAGGATGTGACAAGAGCCTGTACCTTATTGGTAGCAGTATCAAAGAAGGGAAGAAGTATTGCAAAGCTGAAATTGATAGGCCTTGATAACAGACTGGATATAGGGGAGGGTGGTGTGTAGAAACAGCAAGGAATAATGGATGACACCTAGGTAGTGAGCCTGAGAGACAGCCACCAGTGAAGACTTCAGGAAAATATGAACTGACTAGCTTGAAGTATCTAGAAATGAAAGATATTGCAGTAAACTTAAGTAGAAACCTAAAGGACTTAAACTGCACCACTTCAGCCTTCTCTGTATCAGATCACTTTGAGGAGCAAGCAGCAGCTCTTGAGAAGGCAGCTTAAAGTTGAATGCATATTCAAAGAAACTAGAAGGAAAGTACAAGAAGTAAGAAAAGTGGTGAAAGAATTCTTTCAAAGACTAACTACAAGAATATTTTATAAGAGCTGAAATAAGCAGGATGAAACTTATCACTAGGCTTCAGTTCCATAAAAGGAAGTGGTACTGCTCATCCAAGGAGAATCCTAGCCCCCACCTTTGGTTGCATGTGTAACTCTGGCCCCTCCTGATGTTTTCCTGAATGTGCACCCCCTGTAACCTCATCTTTTGTGCTTCATTGTGTGCCCTGAACCAAGGCTCACAAATCAGGATCAACCTCGTCTACAGCAGATGAGAGGCTCTCTTCTCCCTTTCTCCTCCCTTCTCCCCTTTCTCTTCAGGCCCCACCCCACCCCACACATAACCTGTTCTTGAGCTTAAATAATAAATGATGGCTTATGATCCTCAAAATAAAAAAAAAAGAGTAAAGCCACCTCTTTGTGTGAAACAGGAGTAGAGGAGATAACAGCAATAGACAGCTGAGTGATAAGAGATGAGGAAGAAGGAAGAGGGAGCTCTCAGCAAATGGCCTCATTTTTTCCTGTAAAATAAGAAAGGTTCTCAGTTGGGGGAGGGAAGAGGGAAGGAGGGGAATCCTTGGGAGGTTTGAGGAAAAACGAAAAGGTTTGGCAGAACTTCTTTGAAGAGTGGGGAGAGTTGATAAGGAGTTGCAGAAGAATCGCCTACTAGCAGTGAGGAGCTAGTTAAGGTTGTATAATATAAATTTGTAGTGGACCTAGTCAGAACAGTTATGCGATTTTGGTGGGGCAAATCAATGATAAGAGGACCAGGAACTCAAGAGAGTGGTATAGAATTGAATTAGTTCATCAAGGGGTCAAGAGATGGAGAAGAGGAGAGACTGGCTAATGAAGAGGGAAGGGCTGAGAGAGAACTGAAGAGCTGAGGGACTGGAGATCAGAGTATGAATTGCTAATACTTTCCCTCTGAGATTGTTTTCCATATACACTGTATATATTTTGTCCGCACGATTTTTTTTATATCATCTCTCCCATTAGAATGTGAGCTCCCTGTGGGGAGAAACCATTTTTGCCTTTCTTCATATTTCTAGTGCTTGGCACATATTAAGTGCTTAATAAATGCTCACTGACTAATTAACAATGGGATTTATCTGTAATAACTTTTACTACGGTTATTCAAATTGCCTTGAAGAAACATTATTTTGAATTTTCATAATTGCCAAATTATGCCAAATGCCTGTCCCTCCTAAGTATCATTTGCTTAGTACCTCACATATGATTAATGCAGCAAAATTGGTCTGACTCCTGGTAAAGGAATAGAAAAAGACCTTGTATTTTAAGGCTCTATTATGAGACCTGATTAATTTAGGCTCCATGAATACTAAATGAAGTTGTGACTCCTACAACATGGGTAATCATGCCCATAGACCCTATCCCTTTTTTTTATAGCATTATGTGATGTTATAAGGAGAGATGAGATTTTCCCTGGTCTGGATAGAGAATTCTCATCTTTTCCTACTAAATTCAAATAATGTACTGTGTGTGTATACATATTTTTATATATGTGTCTGTGTGTTTGTTTATATGTAGTAAAGGTAAAAAGGTATATTGGGTCTGCTACTCAAAGAACTGAATAGTGGAAAGGAATAAAGAGCAAAAAAGAAATGGGTCTATAAGAAAACTGAGAATGTAATTAGTATTTAAAGATTCATTCCAGTTCCTTCAGCTAATGGAGAATAACTGGAGAAATAAGAATAAGAGTTTTCACATAAATCCCTATCGTTGAGAATAGTTCAAGGTAATTTTAGTGTTTTCTTAAAAATAACTTGTTTCTCACAGCATGCCAAGTAGAAATATTTCAGAGAAAACTTGAAAACAGATAAGTATACAAGGTATCATTTAATTTATTTCTGTTTGACCTCTTCTTCAGAATGGCAAAACTCATGAATCGCATGTTGAAAACCATTTCCATGCTGGAGTACTTCATCAATCACAGTTGGGAATGGAGTACATACAATACAGAAATGTTAATGTCTCAGCTGAGTAACGAAGACCAGAAAGTAAGTATTATGTTCAATTTAAAACCTCTTTAATTTGGATGTCAATAATTTAGAATTCAAGATGATTCGACCAGAATAAGCAGGTCAGTGTAGAAAGGTTTTGCAAAGCAAGTAAATTAACAGTACAAACAAAATTACAGGGAACAAGCTACTTGAACAACATTGCTGGACATAAAACCACACTGAGTGGACCCACTCCCAACTATCTCTCACCCCTTCTATTGTAAGAAATAAGGAGAGGACCAGCCACAATTTCAAAGGACTCATGATAAAGCATGCTATCCACTTCCAGAGAAAAAGCTGATGACTCTGAGAACAGACTGAAACACTTATTTTCTCCTTTTCTTTCATTCTTCCTTCCTTCTCTCTCTCAAGGACTCAGAGTATTTTTCCTTTTTACCATTTCCACTGCTACTACCATAGTTCAAACCCTCAACAACTTATATCCTCCTAACTGATTTTTCTGCTTCCAGTTTATTTACATTACTTGAAGACAGAGAACATCACTGGAATCACAAAAAGAAGTTCCTTCAGCAATCTGGGCTATTCACACACCCTGATTTTGAACCAAGACCTGAATCTCTTCAGTTTCTCTGTGTGTGGATATATGTATATGTGCTAACCAATATATATATCCATATATATGTGTGTGTATGTGTATGCGCTATATATATATCCATATATATATATACATACACATATATATGGATAGCTAGATAGATATGTAATATGCTAACCAATCCTAGAAGCTACTGCTAGATTTATCTTCTACCACTCTATATATGTAATGGGCATACTTCCATGTTCAAGCACCTTCAATGGCCTATAAGAAAAACTTCAAATTCTTTAATCTAGCATTTGAGGTTCTACATGGTTTGTGCTTAACCTTCTTCAACTTTATTTCCCACTGCTTCCTACATGAACCTTCGACTCAAACCAATTATGCTGAATATGCCATGCACATTAGTTTTTAAACCTTTGCCTATTCTGATCTCCTATCTGGATACTCACTCTCCCTCCTCTTCTCCACTTTTCTAAATTCTAAATATTGTCAAATTCCAATTCAAGTCCAATCTCTTTATGAGGCCTTTCTCAATTCCCTTAGCCTTCAGAGATTCAACAAACATTTAATAAACTCTATTGATGAGCCTGATTGAACTAGGTACTAGGATATAAAGGTAAAGAAGAAACACTTCTTGCCCTCAAGATGCTTACATAAGAACCTCTTTTGACCTTCATCTATACCATTCATTTTTATGCTACATTATATTACCACATATACTTGGAATTTTTTATCTTTTAATGTCATTATTCTGTCTCTCCCACTAGATTATAACACCATTGTGTCTACCTTCATATCCATTCGGTATCTGCTGCTCCTACTGCCACTAAAAAAACTATTCCCAAATACTTTCAGTACATCTGATTATGGAAGTTTGATTTCTTCCTTTAAATAAGCATAGTGGTTCACGCTCATTGACAATTTTACTTTAGTAAAGTTACAAGTAACTGTAAAGTAACAAAGTTACTCCTTTAAAAAACATACTCTAGTTCAAAATTTTTGCTAACTTGGACTTTCACTCCAGTAATTCACAATAAGTGAAGTTTTCTTGTATTAATGTCACTCATTTTCCTAAAACATTTGGCCAAAGTTAATACTGTTGTTAGAAAAGTCATATACTTTCAGACTTTAAAGGATATTCTTCATTTTTAGCCTCAGATTTGTTCAAAAATCTTTTAATAAAATTTATCCTAATTTATACTTTATTTTATACAGGCCTAATAAATGTTCCATGGAAAAGCCTACTGTAGCCAGCCCAGATACAAACTGGGTGATTTATTTTAATTCCCTTGAATTCTCTGTATTGCTGCCTTGCTTAATGCCATGTTTTTATGGACTCATTTGGTAATTTTAATGGGGTAAACCTATATAGTCGTGGAGTATTTTTTAACAGGTTTCTCCCTGGCTTCTAGCTAATTCAAATGACTTTTTGATGGATGTTTTCCCCTAAATCATTGAATGATGATGAAATACAGGCACTTCATAAGCAAGTGTTTTCACATTGGTCAGAGGAAAATATCTTGTATCACACTTTGAAATGCAATTTGGCTTTTAAAGCTAACCTCTCACTAAATTTGAGCTTTTGTGATTTTATATATATATATATTACAATAAGTGTGAAGGATATAAAGACAAAACTGAAAAACAGTCCCTACCCCCAAGGGAGTTACATTCTACTCAAGCAATTTTTGAGCTTTACAATATTTGCCTGCTGACATTGCAGCTCTGATACCTTTTATGGACTACATTTACTAAGTTCTTATTCAGTGTTGGTGTGTCTGAGAACCTGAGTAGATTCTTCAAGCTTCTCAAACTAGGGGTATACTCCTCATAGGCTAGTTATCAACTTGAAGAAAAGTCTTTCCCTTGGTATGCCATAGAATTTTGTTGATCCTTCTCTAGTTAATATATTTGATTGGGTTCAAATGATATTAAAAATGTTTGCCAAATTTCATAGATAGCTAACTTACTGTATGACAGAATCAAGATTCAAAAAAATCTTAACAACATGCCAACATGAGAATATGACATCTAAAAAGTTTACATTTCAATGGAATAAATATAAAGTCTCAGACTAAAAAAAAATGAACTGGAAAAATAACTATGTGGAAGAGATATGGCTAAGGAATTATTAATGCAAAAATAATCAGAGTTTTAGTTGACTGTAAGTTTAATGAGTCAACAGTAGGACATGGCAGCCCCAAAAGCTAATGTGCCCTTAGGTTTCATTAATACTATACAGAATCCAGGCAGGGAAAAGAATAGTTTTACTGAACTCTGTGTGGTTTAGACTGCACCTGAAATATTCTGTTCAGCTATGGGTGTTATATTTTAAGAAGGATATTAAAATTGATAGAATGACAAACTGAAACATATACAGAAACAATCAGAAGAGAGGGATAACATAAAACCACTTCATATCTGAAACAGATGAAGAAACTGGAGGTTTTTAGTCTGCAAAATATAGACTTTGGGCAGGATTTGAAGATTATAACTGATATATTTGAAAGGCTATCATGTGGATAAGGAAGGATGTTTGTGGTGGCTGATTCATTTCTTTGACTATGCTGTTTTAGGCCTACTGGCTTCTGTAACCTAAAACTGAAACAAAATATGTAAGTTGTGTATGAAAAGTAGACTATCTTGATAATTAACTTGGTTGTGTGTATATACATACAAATATGTATATAAATCATGTGCATATGTATGTAAATATGTATATACACATGTATATCTAGATGTGTATCTATATACATAGAGTCAATGAATAGGCATTTGCTAAGTTCCTACTATACTAAGCAATAGGGGTACAAAAAAAAAGGAGATAGTCCCTGTTCTCAAGAAGCTCACAGTCTAAGAGCGAACAGAAAATGCAAACAATTATGTACAAAATATTTACAAGATAAACTGAACATAAGGAGAAGGCACTGACATTAAGGAAATCACAAAACCTTCTCACAGAAGAAAAGAATTTGGCTGAGATTTTAAGGAAGCCAGGATGTAATGAGATGAGAAAGGAGAAATTGCAGACATAAGGAACCTCCAGTGAAAATTTATGAAGTCAGAAAATGGAGAATCTTGTTTAAGGAATAGCAAGGAGGCCAGTGTCACTGATTACAGAATACAGAATACAGAAGTAATGTATGAGAAACGTGGAAAGATAGGAAGAGGCCAAGTTGTGAAGAGCTTTCAATGCCAAACACAAGGCTTTATATTTGATCCTGGAAATGACAGGGAGACAGTGGAGTTTATTGAATGGGAGCAGGGGGGAGAGGGAGTGACATGGCTAGTTTGTATTTTAGGAAGATTAATTTGACAACTGGGAGGAGGATGGACTGAAGTGTGGAGAGAAGATACAGAGAGGTGATGAGGGCCTCCATCAGAGCAGTTATTGTATCAGAGAAGGGGGCATATATGAGAGATGATACAAAAGTAGAATTACCAAACTTGAACTTGACGACTGATTGGATACGGTAAGAACAAGAAGTCAAAGATGACACTTAGATTGTGAGCCTGGGTGACTAGGTAGTGCCCTCAAAAGTAAGAGAAGTTCTGAATGGGTTGGATTATTACATTACTGCCTAGCTATTCAATGTTAGCAGTTAAAACACTGTTATTTCTTTTCAGTTATTCAACTTTGATGTGCGCCACTTGAATTGGTTGGAGTACACGGAAAACTACTGCTTGGGAGTTAAGAAATACCTGCTGAAAGAGGATATGGCTGGGATTCCTGCAGCAAAGAAACATTTAAGAATGTACGTGTCAACAGTCAATTAATAATAGTTGTTGAGCTCCTATAATGGGCCAGAAACTTATTACCCACAAAGAACTTAAAATTGAGGCAAAGAGACAAAACAGACACATGAACAATTTGTTATACAATACAGAGTAGTGTCTGGAATATTCAAAATCAGAGGTTTAGTCAATAAATATTAAAGACTTCAAAACAGGAAGAAAATAACTGCAGGCTGATGTAAGACAGAATTTGGGTATTCAGGGGGACGACCATTCCAATCATGTCTGTATGTTCATGTATTGGTGGCTGAGGAGGCAAAAGGGGCAAAGGCATGGAAGTAATAAGATACAAAGCTTGTTTATGGGATAATGACCAAATTAGCCCAGCTGGAGCAAGGAGTAAAATTGAAGAACAATGGAAAATACAGTTGAAAAGAGGAGACAGGATAAAGAGAAGGAAGCCACTTAGTAGTAGGAGGAGGAGTAGTAGTAGAAGTAGTAGTAGTAGAAGTAGTAGTAGTAGCAGTAGTAGCAGTAGCAGTAGTAGTAGTAGTAGTAGTAGTACTGAGATGAGAATAAGAACCTGAACCAAAGTAGTTGCATTAGAACTTGAAGAGGGAAGGTGTGAGATTACAAAGAGAAAATCTATAGACTGCAATAAGTGATTTAGATCTAGGAAGCAAGGAGTATAAGAAGTCAAAGCTGATTCCCAAGATTTTAAGCATATTAAGGAAACTTCATGTTTCTAAGAGTATATCCGGCAGTTATGCAGTTTCTCCTTTTTGAAAAGGAGCAATAAATCTAAAGGAAAGTTGTTTCTAGTAGAAATTTCTAGTAGAACATAAATTCTTTGAGGGCAGAGAATGGTCTTATTTTTGCCTTTATATCTTCAGCACCTAGCATTTAAATGAATTTCTAACATAATTTTACCAACAGAATTAACAGCTTACTCCAAATTCAACTAAGGTGGACTGCAGAGGACATTTTCCTCAACAGTACTGCTCTAGCTCTGTGCTAAGTATAAAAAGTCTACAGGACTGTTAACACTCGGCACTGCCCTATCTAGTGACAACTAAGCCCCAGTTCAAAAATTCTCTTCCTCCATTGTTTTTTAAGTAATGGTGACAATAAGCAGCATTCTGAGGATTTGATACATAAACCATGTGTTAAGTGCTTACTAAATGCCAGGCAGATGCTCAACTATTCACAAAGTAACCTCAGATTTCTTGCCTGGGAACACAGTGCTTATTTTCAATGGGTGGAGTAAGAGAAAAAGAAGAAGCTCTTTCAACATTTCTGCTACTGGTTGTCTGAGCATCAGTTGGCATCAGGACAGTGAGCACATGTATAACAACCAATCAAAACCATTCCTAGCTGGCCTACTACTGATTTGAAAGCTCAGCCAACCACTTACATTGGTGAAAAGTAGTCTCCTTCCCCCAAATATGATTTTTTAAAAGTGTCTCTTCTTCAGATATTATGTACCATATTCCCCTATAATGTATTGAGTCATGTGATGCTTTTTGGAAGGGGGTAGATGAGGAGGGGTGGAATCTAGCCTTTAATTAGCATGTGTTCATAGAGGAATAAACATGCAGTTAATTAAGTGGAACAGTGTGATCAGAGCACTAAAGACCTGCCAACTATCAAGTGGCTTACTGAATGGTTGAAAGTGAGGCTGGGATTACAACCTATACCAAAGAACTTCATTGAGAGCCACTAGGTAGGCCAAATCCAAATTACTGGGGGAAGAAAGGGAGGAAGGGAAGAGAATGAGTGGGCGAAAGTGCTTCGGGCACTAGAGAGAATCATATGTGGTCTCTGGTAATGTTTGCAATGCAAGATAGCTTAGGAAATTTAGAAACCACTTGATCCATGCTGGATAATGGAATTCTCTACTTTAATTCTACTACTGATATTCCCGTTAGTATTCTTTCCCCTTGGAAATAAATATGCCAGGAAAAACACACTTTTATTTTGTTTAGTATAGGATGAGATAAAGGATTAGTTACAAGACATCTTTTTGGTTCTTTCAAAAGTTCACAACACTGTTACAGAGTGAACAAAATACTGAGGCTTAACTTGGCTCCACTGTACTGGGCTAGATAGAGCTAGTTGTTACCATATAAGTACATGAAATAAGTACATGAAAAGTACAGGCAAAGGTTCAGATCAGGTGCTGATCCTCTGAAAATTAGCTAAGGTTAAATTTAGTAAAAACTTACAAGCCTAACAAAAAATCTTGTTCATAACTATTAGGGCAGCCAATGGTACCAAATTCCTAAATATAACCACTTGATACCACATTAATTCCATTTTACAAACCAGACACATTGATCCTACCATGTTTATTTAAACTATTTCCAGCATCCTTTAGAGAGATTAATTTGCTTTTATTATAACTTTTACTTACAAATTTCTTAGTCCCTTTGCCCCTGATGGCAGGGGCACATTCTTCGAAATGCAATCCTATGTACTCTGTGGGTGTTCAATACATCCTTGGGTAACTGTTAGGTTAAAGTAGTTTCATTTTTTTTTTAATCACACATGTGTCTTTCTGTTCCTCAGGCTCAGAAACATTTACTACCTCTTTAACACAGTCCTCTTCCTCATCATCTGGCGCTTTTTCATTGCAAGATCACAGATGGCTCGGAATATCTGGTACTTCGTGGTGAGCCTCTGTTATAAATTCCTTTCCTACTTCAGGGCATCCAGTACCTTCAGGCACTGAGAACAATCAAAGATTATCCATCTTCTGCTGAGCTCCTTGAACACAACAAACTGTGGCTATCAAGTATCAGAAATCATGCAGGAGCTCGTCCTTTTATCTATTACAGGGCATATGCGTAGTCACATATTCATCTCAACTCCTAACTGTATTTTCTTGATTCATATGTTGTGCTTTATCTTCCAGAGGATGCCTAGTGAAATAAAACCTCATTGTAATCTCTTAAGCCATAATCATGAACTTTGCTGAAAAAATGATCCTGAAATAATTTCCCAATACTGTATTTGCCATTTATGTGTGCGGAACAACTTAACTTTTTTCTCCCTTCTAGTTTTGATGTTTTTTTCTGTGCTACATTTTGATGTGAATTTAAAAGCACAAAATAACAAGAGTTGGAAAATGTGAATTTTTAAGAGCAAGGTTATACTGTGGCACCCTTCTTGGAATTAAATTTATAAGTTAAAAATAAAAATAGGCAGGAGAGCATATTCTCAACTCACTAACAAGTGCTGTAGGAGACATTAACTTTTTAACTTTCTCCCCTTTCCTCTCAATGTGATTAATATTTTCAAGTTCTGGTAGAAAAGCTTTTTAACTAGGAAGTAAATATTACCAAGAAAAAATACTCAAATGATCACATTCTTATGGGTTTTAATCAAGACTCTGACTTTATGTAATTTGGATTTAAACACTAGTATTCAAATTCCTTTTAATCACTAGTCCCCTAGCAGCTTATTACTTCTTTTTAGCTCATTTCTCTAGCCTCTCCTATTATTACCACTGTGCTATCTGCAACAACTTTCTCTGTAAATTCTATTTATATTTAATCCCTGTTCCACTATTACTCCAATTAGGGCAAATGGTGGGAGTGGTTTTCAAAGTACCTAAAAAACTTTTCCCAATTGAAAATTGTGAAATATTATAAGATATTAAGTAAAGCAGGATTTGAAAACAAGTATTTAGTCAGTTCTTAAGTGAGGGAAAAGGGTAGAGGGAGCAGGCACTTATTCCACACCTGCTGAATTGAAAATATTGCTCTATTTATGAGTAACCAGAGAGGTCTAGCAGACCCAATGTTAAGTGTACTATGTACAGAGGAAGAGGTTACAGTCTTCAGTAATAAGGGACACTAAACTATCTTTTGGGTATGCTAATTAGGGGTTTTAAGTTTATTGTATTTTTAGGTACAATGGAAACAAGCTAATTTGATCAGGTTAATAATAAATATCAAAACAAAAATTTCAAAATGCTATTATCATGGCATTTGCTCTTCCATCTTTCCTAGTAATCATTACTTGCTAGACTGTATTAAACCACTCATTCCAAAAACAGATTAATCATATGATCATAGATTGAGCAGGAAGGAACCTTAGAGGTTATCTAACCCAATCCTCTCATTTTAAAGATGAAGAAATTGAGGTCCAGATGGCTAGTGACCAGGTAGATAGATAGCTCGGTAAGTAGCAGATTTGAGATACAAACCAAAGTCCTATGACTCCAAACTAGCACTCTTTGGGGTAGAATAAATAGAATAGTTTATTAAGCACTTACTATATGTAAAGCCCTGTGTTAAAGCACTGTGGATACCAATAAAAAGACCATCTCTAGTCTCAAGAAGCTCACATTCTATTAGGAGAGAACACACACAGAGATTTAAGATGCAAGTCAGATGGAAAAGTCTTTGTCCTTAGGGTGTAGCAGCAAAGTAGATGTTAATTCCTCTTCTTTAATGTGATTTCCACTGACAAAATGATAGCAACTTCTGGACGTTAAACTTATTTGGTGGCAACAATTTTTTTTCCACAACTAGAAAAGAGCAATTATCCAAATAACAGCTAACAGAAGAAAGAATAACTTGGGCAAAATATGGTAATAAAAACGGCTTCTCATTTATATTCAAATACTGGAATAATATGCAATATGATTAGAGATCTCCTCTGCAGGCCCCCAAGAAGTAGCATGGAGTGATAGTCTAATTTAGAGTTAAGATTTAGGTTCAAGCCTCACATCTAACACATATTGGCCACATGATCCTGGGCAAGTTGCTTAACCTTTATGTCAAAAGCGGCTCTCTAAGACTAAATTGCTGAGAAGGTTTCCTCTCATTCAGGAGCTTTCTGTACCAATGAAATCAAAAATCCAATCCCTAGGCTCCACAAGGCTCCTCCTCTTAGGAAAAGGTCAAAATTTCCTCCAGTCCTAAATTCCAAGGTATTTAACCCAATTCTGGGCCAAAGCACGTGGGAAGCACTCTTTGAGTTTCTCAGGTGCTAGCTACAAAAATACACAGTAAGAAACAAAAACAAGGTATGAAATATTTAAAAAACAAATCAAAATGTTTCACTGGGATGGGGACAAAAGTTTTAAATTACTGGCTATGCCTTTTGATTACTACGTTCAGCAATTTCAATAACCTCGGTAATCAAATAATCATATTTTTACTTTCTTTAAGAAAAAAATTGAATAAAAAGTATTTCTTCCCTTCTTCCAATGATGTGTCTTTATTTGTGCTTAATATTTAGAGAAAAATACTTTTCAAAAGCTACTCTTAAAAAATAAGTATAAATAATATCTTTCTGTATGATAGTTTTGGATATTTTATTGATCATTAGTTTACATTAATAGGCTTCCATCTCTAATCTGCTAGATTACAAATTCCTTCAGGGCACAAAGATCTAGCCAAAACTTCACCTTATCTTTGTTCAGGCTCTCATTACCTCTCACCTGGATTATTGTAACAAGCTCCTACTCATGTCTCCCATTTTTTATTTCTTTCCTCCACAATCAAACCTTCATATACTGTTCTCAAATAACTGTCTTAATAATTCAAAGGTCTCTTCATGCCGCAAACTTTAGTTTCCCATTCAATACAAACTCCCTAGCCTGGTCTGAATACCTTAGTCTGGTATTCAAGGCCATCAACTATCTGGCTTCAACTTGCCTTTCCACCCTTATCTCACACTACACTCCAGTGTGCTGAGTGTTATCCTTTGCAGTCCACTTCCATTAAGCTTTTCTTCTTCTGTTCCTCTCTGTTCCTCCATCTAAAAATGATCCTTCCCTCCAACTGCTCCTACCATTGTTTGATCTCTTCTATGCACTTAATCATATTCTAATTCACATAGGTTATTCCTAAATTTCTTTCTGAAAAGTCTAATCTAAAGATTTGCCTAATGGCACCACTCTCCTTGACCTGATCTCTACCATACAAGGCTGGTTAGCTTAAAGCTTAATTGTATCCAGTTCTACTTAGCATGAGCTGCTGGAACTCTTCCATAAGCTTACTGATATGGTGGTTATAATTTAAACTTCCTGATTCCCATTAGAAGTGGCCTCCCTGGTTCCTAAGTAGGCAAACTTCTGAGAATTTCTTTTGCTATTGGTCCATGTTCCCTGACTTCATTGCTTCTGGGGTTAGCTTTTATATCAGGCCTCTAAAAATCTATATAAATGGGGCAGCTCAGAGGTGAAGAGGATAGCACATTGGGCCTGGAGTCAGGAGCTGAGTTCAAATCTGGCCATAGACACTTGACACTTACTAGCTGTGTGACCCTGGGAAAATCACTTAAACCTGACTGCCTCATGAAAAAAAAAAAAAGAAAATCTATATAACTTTAAGCTCCCAACAGCTTTGGGCCTTTGAACAAAAGTCATACCATACAATATGACTGGATTTCCATCCTGTATGCTGCCTCATGTGGGAGCAAGGGAGGCTGCATGAATCCTATCCTTGACTGAATTACTGTCATCCTAAAACATTAGCTTGGTTATGTGCGTATCAATAAACTATCTTAAATCTATTCTAGTGATGCTGTGTCAAAATAAGTACATTTTTTCTTACTAGATCATGAGTACCTTTTGAGAGTAAAGACTTATTAACATTCATCCTACATTCAGTAACTAACAAAATAGACAATGGAGGTAGAAATGTTTAGATAAGCCATGAATCTTGTTCCCAATAATCTTGTGTTAAGTCACAAAGATGTAACTATTAAGATACATTATGAAAGTGCATTAGACAACAGAGCAGCAGTTTCAGGAGCTCTCAGCTCATTGATGGTAAGGGGATCACACGACTACTTAGAATGAGATCACAAGGGACTCTTTGCTAGCACTAGGTGCAGTTGGCACTGATAGGCAATTCTACTGCCTATAAGCAGCACAGAGAACATGTGATAAATCACAAGGGGCTAGGGACCCTTCCTGGGTAAAGGCAGGAGCAAAAATCAGAAAAGCAGAGACTCCTAGGAGCACACCACCTTAGAATCACCAAAAACTTGCAGACCCCAGAAGTAGCTCTGAAAACAGCAAAACAAAAAGTCCTAAAGTTGGGCACAGAGACTTCCCATACCCAGGTAAGCTGAGACCAATTTTAACATAAAGTCTGAAGTCAAGAAAACAGGATGGGAAAATGAGCAAAAACAAAAACAAAAGAACTTGACCATAAAAAACTACTACAGTGGGAGAGAAAAACAGGACATAAACCCAGAAAAAGACAATAATGTGAAAACAGCTATAACCAAAGCCTCAAAGAAAAATGCTAATTAGACCCAAGGCTATCCAGAATACCTGGAAGAGTTAAAGAGATACAAGTGGTAGTGGAAAAGTTGGGAAAGAAAGGAGAGTGAAATTATGAAAGAGAATTATGAGAATAGCTTAGTAAAAAATTCACTAATAAAAAAAACTGAAGAAAATTAACATCTTAAAAAACAGAATTGGTCTAATGATAAAAGGCACAAAAATTCACTTTAGAAAAAAACTTTAAAAAAGCAGAATTGGCCAAATGGAAAAAAGGCATAAAAGCTCACTAAAAAAATAATTCCTTAAAAATTAGAATTGGGCAAGTAAAAGCTAATGACTCCATGAGACTTCAAGAAACAATAAAACAAAGTTAAAAGAATTTAAAAAAAAAACCCAGAAAATTTGAAATATCTAAGCAGAAAAACAACTGACCTAGAAAATAGATTGATGAGATATGATTTAAGAATTATTGGAGCTGGCCAAGATGGCAGAGAAAAGGCAGAAACTTGTCTTACTTAAATGACCTGCCAAATAACTTTAAATGTTTAAAAACAAATTCTCAAGGAGCAGAACCCACAAAAGGTCAAGGAAAAAAATTTTGCATCTAAAAACTACTCAGAAGGACTGCAGTTAAGGTCTGTCTCAATCGGGTAAATGGAGCGTAGGCAGTGTCCAGAAAAGCTAGTGGGAGGCCCCTATCCCTACCAGAGGTCAGAAAACAAGGTCCAGCCCTGGCACAGCAGGCCAGTGGCACAGTGGTAGGAGGGAAGAAGCAAAACACAAACTCAGAAGAGAACAACAATGTCAAAATGCCTACACGTGAAGCTTAAAAGAAAAACATTAATGTGTTTCAGGCCCAAAGAACTTGTAGGAAAGCTCCAAAAGGCTTTTTAAAATCAAATAAGAGATGTAGGAGAAAAATTGGAAAATGGAATGAGTTATACAAGAGAATCATGAAAAAAGGAGTCAAGAGCTGGATTTAGGAAGCACAGAAAATGGGAAAAGGTGTACAAAAATTCAACAAAGAAAACAAATCCTTAAGGAATAGAACTGGCAAAATGGAAAAGGAGGTACAAAATTCCACTAAAGAAAACAACTGTTTAAAAAGTAGAATTGGCCAAATGGAAAAGGTGGTACAAAAGCTAACTGAAGAAAATAATTCCTTAAAAATGAGAACTGGACAAGAGGAAACTAATGACTCTATAAGACATCATAAATCAATCAAACAAAATCTAAAGAATGAAAAAATAAAAGAAAATGTGAAATATCTTACTGGAAAAACTGACCTGGAAAATAGACTGAAGAGAGAAAATTTAAGGATTACTGGACTACCTGAAAGCTATGAATAAAAAAAAGAACCTGGACTTCACATTTCAAGATATTATCAAGAAAACTGCCCTGATATCTTAGAACCAGAGGGCAAAAAAGAAATTGAAAGAATCCACTGATCATCCCCCAAAAAAGATCCCAAAATGACATATAGTATCTATCTAAAACTATCAGCAAGGCTTCTCTGTGATAGGTGTAAGCTAAAAGCCTTCCCTTGAAGCAAGGATGTCCAGTATCGCCACTATTATTCAATATTGTACTAGAAATGTTAGCTATAGTAATACGAGAAGAAAGAAATTAAATGAATTAGAACAGGCAACAAGGAAACAAAAAACTATCATTCTTTGCAGATAATAGGATGGTATACTTAGAGAATCCTAAAGAATCAACTAAAAAACTAGCTGAAATGATCAACAACTTTAGCAAAGTTGCAGGATATAAAATAAGACCACATAAATCATAAGCATTTCTACATATTACAACAAAGTTCAGCAACAAGAGAAAGAGAAATTCCTTTTAAAATAACTGGAGACAACATAAAATATTTGGAAGTCTACCTGCCATTTGGCAGGCAAATCTAGGAACTATATGAACACAATTACAAAACACTTTTCACACTAATAAAGTCAGATCGAAACAACTGGAAAAATTAATTGCTCATGCATAGGCTGAGTCGATATAATAAAAGTGATACCTAAATTACTTATTCAGTGCCATACTAATCAAACTACCAAAAAGTTATTTTATGGAGCTGGAAAAAAATCATAACAAAATTCATCTGGAAGCACAAAAAGTCAAGAATATCAAAGGAATTAATGAAAACAAATGTGAAACAAGGTAGCTTACCAGTACAAGATCTTAAACTATATAATAAAGTGATAATTATCAAGACTATCTGGTTAAGGAACAGAGTGATGGATCAGTGAGTTACACAAGACACAGAAGTAAATGACCATAGTAATTTAGTGTTTGAAAAACCCAAAGATCCCAGCTTTTGTGACAAGAACTCACTATTTGACAAAAACTTCTGGGGAACCTGGAAAACATATGGCAGAAGCTAGGTATAGATCAGCATCTAACAGTGTACGACAAGATAAGGTCAAAATGGGTCCATGATTTAAACAAAAAGGGTGATGTCATAAGCAAATTAAGAGAGTAAGGAAAAATTTACCTGTTAGATCTATGGAAAAGGGAAGAATTTATGACCAAATAAGAGATAATTTTGATTATATTAAAAGTCTTTGCACAAACAAAACTAATGTAACCAAGATTAGAAGGAAAGCAAAAAGCTGGGAAACAATTTTTACAGCAAGTGTCTGTTAAAGGCCTCGTTTCTCAAAAATATAAGTAACTGAACGAAATATATAATACAAGTCATTCCATAGTTGATAAATGAATACGAACAGCCAGTTTTTAGATGAAGAAATCAAAGCTATCTATAGTCATGAAAAAATATTCTAAATTGCTATTGATTAGAGAAAAGCAAATGAAAACAATTCTGAGGTATCACTTCACAATTATCTGATTGGCTAATACAACAGAAAAGGAAAAGGATAAGTAGTGGAGGGGATATGGGAAAACTGGGACACTAACACACTAATGGTAGATTTGTGAACTGATCTAACCATTGCTTACCAATTCAGGGAGGGGGGAGGTGAAAGGAAGAAGAAAATTTTTGAAGAATAAAATGTTTTAATAACAAATGTTAAAATTTTACTTTATATGTAATTGAAAAAAAATATTTCTTAAAATGAATTATTGCACTACTTGAAAACCATGATTTAAAAAGAACATAGACATCATACATCAAAAAATTATATAGTAAACCTGACATGATATCTTAGCTCTAGAAGGTAAAATAGGAATTTGAAAAACTCCACTGATCACCTCCTGAAAGAGATTCCAAAGTGAAAACTCCTGGAAATACCACAGCCATATTCCAGAGATGGCAGGTCAAGGAGAAAACACTGCAAACAGCCATAAAGAAACAATTCAAGGAACGTGAAGCCACAGTCAGTACCACACAAGATTTAGCAGCTTTCATGTTAAAGGAATAGAGGGCTTGGAATATATTCCAGAAGGAAAAGGATCTAGGATTACAATCAAGAATCACTTACCCAGCAAAACTGAGTATAATCTTTCAGGGCATAAAATGGACATTTAATGAAATCCAAGCATTCCTGATGAGCCAGAACTGAATAGAAAAGTTGACATTGAAACACAAGGCTCAAGAGAAGCATAAAAAGGTAAACATAAAAGAGTAATTATAAGGAACTCAATAAAGTTAATATGTATACATCCCTATGAGAAGATGATAAATGCTAACAACTTTACCATTATTAGGGCAGTTAAAAGGAGTCTATATAGGCAGAAAGTATGAATGGGGGCCAGTTATGTTGGGATGATCTTCCCTCGCACCCCCCCCAAAAAAAAGAAAACACGAAGGGGAAAGAAGGATACACTGGGAGAAGGGGAAGGGGATAATGGGGCAAATTTTCCCCCATAACAGTGTCAAAGAGTTTTTATAGTGGGGGGTAAATGTTGAAGTGGAAGGCAATATTTGAACCTCACTAGAATTGTTTCAAAGAGGGAAGAATATATATATATATATATATATACACACAGTTGGGGATAGAAATCTATATAGGGAAATAAGAGGGGACAAGGGTAAGAGATATGGGTGGTGGGGGATTAGGGAATATGAAAGGAGGCAGTGATCAGAAGCAAACTTTTGAGAAGGCATAGGATATAAGATAAACAGAAGAAAATAGGATGGAAGGATACAGTTAGTAATCATAATCATGAATGTGAATGGGATGAGCTACCCCATAAAATGAAAGCAGATAGGGGAATAGATTAGAAGCCAGAATCCAACAATATCTTGCATACAAGAGACGCACGGAGAGTTAAAATAAAGGGTAGACTCTATTATGCCTTAGCTCAAGTAAAAAGGCAAGGATAATAATCATAACCTCAGAGAAAACAAGAGGAAAAATAGACCCAATTAAAAGATATAGTCAAGGAAATAACATTTTGCTAAAAGGTACTACAGACAACAAATATCAAAAAACTTTGTAGCAAGTTTGTGATAAAGACTTCATTTCTCAAATATATAAAGAACTGAGTCAAATTTATAAAAAAACCATTCCCATATATATATATATATATATATATACACACACACACATATATGTATATATAGACATACACTCACACACATATCTCATCCTCTCATATAGGGATTATGCATTTTAACTGGATCAGTTCATTAATTTTGGAGGACAATCTGGAGCTATGTTCAAAGGGCTATTCTCTACTAGGCCTGTAGCCCAAAGGAATCAAAGAGAAAGGAAAAAGACCTATATGTACAAAGATATTTATAACAACTCTTTTTGTGGTGGCAAAGAATTGGAAACTGTACTCATCAATAGATCAACAGCTGAACAAGTTGAAGCATATGATTGTGATGGACTATTACTGTGTGATAAGAAACAACAAAGAGAGTGGCCTCAGAAAAACATGGAAAGTTCTGTAATCAACTGATGCAAAGTGAAGTGAGAAGCAGTTCGTTGTGTACACTAACAGAAATGTTGTAATGCTGGTCAACTGTAAAACACTTGGCTACTATATCAACACAATGATTGAAGATATTTCCAAAGGCTTCATGATGGTAAAATGCTACCCTATCTCCAGACAGCTATTGAACTTTCAGTGCAAAGTGAAATATAATTTTCTTACTTTATTTTTTTTGCAATATGGCTAATGTGGAAATATTTTGCAATTCACATGTGTAATTGATATCATATTGGTTACCTTCTCAGTTGGTGGGGGAGGGAATCTGGAACTCAATAGTTTAAAAGAACTCTAAAATTAAATGTTCTTTAAAAGGCAAGTGCATTAAAAGTGGTCTCTAAACTTTTAGATTATATATTTCTGCCAGTAAAAACTTTTGAGCACACATCCCTCCAAAGTATATAGGCAACTGAGTTATAAATTACATACATCCCAAATTATATAGACTTAAAAAAAGAATTATTTAAAAGGGTACTTACTTAAAACATTTAAATATAAAAATATTTTAAAAGGAAAAAGATGAAATATTTGATTGTAGTCAATTATAAACCAGTGAAATCTACTGAAAAAAACACTTGGAGAAAGACATAAGGCAGGAAGATTAACTGAGAAGCTAACAGCACACTAGTATAAAGAAGTGGTGATAAGGTGGAACTAGGGTTGTAGCTGTATATGTAGAGAGACAAATGTTAAATGGTGAGACAGAACTTAGATATGGTAACTGGAAACATGGAGGTAGGGTGAGGAAGTGCAAGTGAGAAGGTAAATATGATACTAGGAACATGGATGACTGCAAGGATGGTTATGACTTCAAATGTAATAGGGAAGTTTGGAGGTTGGACAGGTTTGGGAAGAGTAACCAAGGTCACAATTTGCTCATGCATGGTCATCCCATGAGCCTTACTGTCTCACTCAAAATTTCATTATTTCCAAGCATAGCCTGCTGCGAGAGGCAGAATATCCTTAATATGACTTGTGTACTACCTTGTAATAGTGTTTAAATTTGTAAGCGTTCTTAGGTAAAGCAGACTCATGAGTAGGATCTTATAAAGCAAAGTGGGAGATAAGAGTAGGTGTGCTTCTTTGCGTCAAAGACAAACCTCACAACTGCCTTAGATGTGCTATTAAAATGTCCTAGTTTTATACACTATATGTACTTAGGGGCAGATGGAAGCCTATCCCTGTAAATTGCAAACAGTCACATTTAGTAAAAGACTTAAAAGAATTCACTTCTAAACTTGGTTATTCCTCTATCAATACAAACAGAGGTACTCAAGTTATAAAAGAGATATGTAAGCCAGCATTTTCAATGTTCATAGAAAAGTAGGCCTACAAAGGTAAAATTACAAAATGGAATTTTAAAATTAGTTAAAAATCTATTACCCTTGATGTCAGGTCATGGCAACCAGGAGACCCACTGCATGAGAGTTAAAAAACATAATGCTGACCTTTGATATTTGAAAAGTTGTTTCACAGAAGAGGAATTAGTGTGGCACTTTGAATTTCTGTGGATCTTGCTGAACTTCTACAGGTTAAGAGATCTCACTGGGATATTTCTCTCTATTGCTTTGCTTACTATGGAGAAGTCAGGAGAATCGGATTTGTACGGCCCTAAAGGGCAAAACTGGAACCAATAGGTGTTGGTTCTTAGGGGGAAAAATAACAAAGCAAAAACAGAATAGGATAACTAATTTTGAGTCCTCATCACTAAAGGTCTTTAGAATGGGAAAGCTATTAACTGCTTTTAACTGGATTGGGGAAGTGGCGGGAACAGGGAAAAGGCTTGTCTGTAAGTGGCATGTGGGTTTATCCTCTAAAGGATACATAGAAATTAAAAAGCACTTTTTCCTGGCAAATAGCCAGAGCTTAAAGATTTCTATTTTGGGAGGCAGGGGAGAATGGAAACCGAATTTTAAAACAATTGACTTTAATTGTGTATTTCTCATATCTGGAAAACTACAACATACAATGGTCAGTTTCTGAAGCGTATTTAGTATTATGCAGCATGTGGACAGGACACCAAACAAACACTGATGAGGATTATGCTTTGAGCTGTTTTTCCAGTGGTGTTCATGAGTTTTACATCTAGTCGGTCTCTTGCCTTTGTTGTTTCATTTATGTCCAACTCTTCCAAGATCCACTGGGGTTTTCTTGGCAAAGATACCAGAGTGGTTTGCCATTTCCTTTTCGAGCTCATTTTTACATATAAGGTACTGTGCCCAGGATCACACAGAAATGTCTTGAGGCCAAGTCTGAACTCAGATCCTCCTGCCTTCAAGGCCAGCACTCTATCCACTGTACTACATATCTGCCCCTTTTGCCTAAGTCATCTCTTTACATAATGAGAATTCCTGAGATGGCAGGTCAGGCTCAGAAACAGTTTGTACTGACAGTATATTAAGTTTTTATATATATTAAATTGAGCATATTTATGATCTCTGACCTTATTAGCAACATTCTCCAACCAACTCAGGCTCATACTTACAAAATTTCCATATTAAGAGATGCTAACAAGACATTTAAGTACGTTTGGAAAAGAGATAAAAACAAAAAATAGCCAAGTCCAAAGTATTACTTTTAATTTTTTAGTAGCTATGAACTTCTCATT
This sequence comes from Phalanger gymnotis, assembly GCA_028646595.1. Classification (NCBI taxonomy): domain Eukaryota; kingdom Metazoa; phylum Chordata; class Mammalia; order Diprotodontia; family Phalangeridae; genus Phalanger; species Phalanger gymnotis. The sequence continues at coordinate 225,141,145 of CM053623.1, forward strand.
ACGCCCTTTCTATAGTAATAGCACTCAGGCAGCCAGGTAGTACAAAGCACTAGCCCTGGAATCAGGAGGACTGGGGAAAATCACTTAACCTTGCTTGATGAGCTTGAGACAGAATGGCAAACCATTCTAGTATCTTTGCTAAGAAAACCCCAAAAGTGGTCATGAAGAGTAAAACATGACTGAATATTAATAGCTTAGATTTATGAGGAACTTACATCTATCATTTCAGGTTACCCTCACAACCTTGTATAATACATAATTATTATTCCCCTTTACAGATAACTAAGGCTGAGAGGTTAAGTGACTTGCCTGTCCAGCTACCAAGACTAGAAGGTAGGTTTGTTTTCTTGGACTCCAAGTCTATTCAGTATTCTACCACTGAATCTATCTGAACTCTATCACTTTTTCAGAATCACATATCCCTCCCATTAGAATTATCACACTGGGGGACAGAGCCAAGATGGCGGCTGGAAAGCAGGGACTAGCACGAGCTCCCCACCAAGTCCCTCCAAAAACCTATAAAAAATGGCTCTGAACCAATTCTAGAACTGCAGAACCCACAAAGTGGCAGAGGGAAGCAGGGCTCCAGCCCAGGACAGCCTGGATGGTCTCTGGATAAGGTCTCTCCCGCATGGAGCTGGGAGCGCAGCTGAGCCGAGCAGAGGCCAGCGTGGGCAGCGTGGACCGACCAGACCGCAGATTGACCAGACCGGGAGCTGGGCGGAGTGTCCCCTAACACCCTGAATCAGTGAGCTGTGGCATTTACCAGACCTCTCAACCCACAAACACCAAAGACAACGGAGAAGATTA
>CM053623.1:225142454-225160935 GCA_028646595.1 Phalanger gymnotis
GGGAGAGAATTTGGAACTCAAGGTTTTAAAAAAAAATAGATGTTCAAAAGTAAAAAAGTTTTTTTTCATGCAACTAGAAAATAAGATACACAAGCAATGGGGCATAGAGATTTATCTTGCCCTACAAGAAAGGAAGGGAAAGGCGGATGGGAGGGGAATGGGGGGACAGAGGGGAGGGCAGACTGGGGAACAGGGCAACCAGAGTGTATGCCAACTTGGAGTGGGGGGGGGGAGGAAATGGGGAGAAAATTTGTAATTCAAACACCTGTCAAAATCAATGCTGAAAACCAAACATGTCAAAAATAAATTGAAATAAAAAAAATTATTTCAGGAAATATTTACTTTATTCAAATTGAATTCTACCTTCCTTCACCTTCTACTTTATTGGTCTTTCTTCTTTACTCTGAGGCCAAGAAAAATAAGTCTCATCCTTACTCAAAATAGCCCTTCAAATAATCACATTGCATAAATCTTGTCTGTTGTTGTTCAGTCATTAAGGCGTGTCTGACTCTTTGTGACCCTGTGGACCATACCGTCCATGAGGTTTTCTTGGCAAAGATATAGGAATCCTTCTCCAGTGGATTAAGACAAACAGAGGTTAAGTAATTCGCCCAGAGTCACACAACTAGTATCTGAAGGTGGATTTGAACTCAGGTATCCCTGACTCCAGGCCCAGCAGTCTATCCACTGAACCACCTAGCTGCATCCAAAAACTTTGTCTACTCCAGCCTAAACCTTCTCTTTTATCTGTAACTAGTCTTTACATGATAGTGAGGTTTCCTAAGTATCATGGCTATCTTCTTCTAGATGTGTCCTAGCTTGTCAATAAATTTTCTAAAATTTAACTGCCACCCAGAACTTAACACAATGCTGCAAATGTGGTGCAATCAGGGCAGAATTCAACAAGATTAACCTTGATTATTCTGGATATTGCATTTATATTAATGAAGATTAAGATTAAGTTAATACTTTTGGATGGCATAAAATACCATTGACTTCTATTAAGCTTGCAATATGCTAGAAATCTAAGTATTTTTCATGTAAACTATTCTTTTGCTACAACTTCCATTCAGTATTTGCATTATTGATTTTTTAACTCAAAGTGTAGGATTTTACACTATCTCTATTAAATTGTATTATCATTAACTATAACCTATCATTGTATTCTATCTAGGTCTTTTTAGATCCTAATTCTACATTTGGTGTTCTTACAATTTTGTATCTTCCACATGTATGATTAATTTTTTTTATCCACGACATCATCTGAGTTTTCTCTACTTTGGTCTAAACATTATAGTTACTTCATTTGACTTGAAGACTTTTACTAATTTGTACCAATTGTTGCTAAAGTTACTATAACATGTCAATTTCTGTCCTGAAATATTGCTCTTAGAACTTAATATGGTACTCGAGATGTGATCTGACCTGGATAACCTATGGTTATGGTCACTGTGGATAACATAATTCTATTTATGCAAAGACCAGTTTCAGTATTCATTGATCAGGACATTCCCTCCAACAGTACCCATTTATGCCTTCTTATCCTGTGAAATTCTTACACACATCTTTCCATAAATCCACCAGAAATTATGTATCTGGAATACTGGAAGTTTCTGTCTAGGTCTTTTAAAATATTATGTGTGCTAGTGCAACTTATCAATGATCTATCACTTTGAATACATACACATCCTCTTATGATAGTACATTCCTGAATTATGTCACTTATGCTACTTCTTGTACATAGATTTTTTGGCAACACCCTATAAATAACTTAGAAGTATTATGTATCTCTGAATTGCTCTTTGAATTTCTTGTAATTTAAATTTTTAAAATTTTTTTTTAATGTTTCATTACTAGAAACCAAATGACATCACTGAACAGGTATTTATATTCAAAAGTAGCTTTTTCTGTCAGAGAGCAATCCATTTGTTGAAAGTACTTTCAATTCCCTCAATATAATCCAACCCACTTTCTTCCTCCTTTTCTTCTCCTCTGATAATATATCTGAAGTGCCTATCCCTGATATATGCATTAAAAGGCTAATTCAATAAATCACTCATCTAACTGCATTTCATTCTCTAAGATATTTAGCCTTTTTGTTTGTCATATAATAATGTTGACTCATCACAACTTTTGTGTGTGTATTCCAATATAACTTGAGTATAGATATTTGATACCAAGTTTTTTCCTGCATCTTTTCTTATCCCAGTTGTGTTAAATTTACTCATGCAAAAACTTTCCAATTTCTTGAAATTGAAATTACCTATTTTATTGTGATTGCTTCAATCCCTTGTTTGTTTACAAACCAACCCTAGTTATAGGTGTGAAAAGGGTCTGATCCTTTCTCTCCTAATTTTTTGATAATATGACCTTTAATATTTTGGTCATATATTAATTTTGAATTTATTGTAACACAGAGTATAAGAATTTCTCTAAACCTAACTTCTATCAGATTATTTTGCTTTTTCCTACAAATTTTTATCAAATAGGGAGTTCTCAGACAACTTATGTTTTTTAATTTACTGAACTATGGATTGTTTCTGATTCCTTCTTGTTTAGTCTGTTCCATCTATCTACTTTGCTCTATTTTAGCCGCTACCAAATAGTTTGGATGATTACTACTTTATACTATAACTTGAGTTATGGAAGTGATATCTTCCCCTTCATTCTCATTTTTTCATTATTTTCCTCAAAACTCTAGATCTTTTGTTCTTCAAAATAAAATGTATTATTATTTTTGCACACTTCTGCAAAGCATCCTCTTGGTAGTCTGATTGGCATAGTACAAGATCTATAAATAAAGTTAGGTGGTATCATTTCTACTACATTGGTATGATCTAGGCATAAGCATTGACTATCTCTTTCCAGTTATTTAAGTCATTCTTAATTTTTAAAGAGTGTTTTATAATTATATCTACATTGGTTTTGATTGCACTTTGATAGATTGATTCTGAAGTATTTTAAGCATTTTGTAATTGTTTTGAATAGGATTTCTCTTCCTTTAGTTCCTCCTGGATTTTTTTTAGTGTTATTAAAATGCTATTCATTTTTGCAGGCTTTTTAATGTTCTATATTAATGAGGCTATTAATTGTCTCAATTAGCTTCTTGGCTAAGGATTTTCTAAGTATCATGTTAGCAAACAGAGACAGTTTTGTCTCCCCTTTAACTGTCCTGTGTTTTATTTCTTTCTCTTGTCTTATTATTGTTGTTAGCATTTTGAGACCTATTTCAAATAACAGTTGGGAAAGGAAGCATCCAAGAATGAATGAGTGAATGAATAAAGAATTTATTAAGCACTAACTATATGTAAAGCACTGTTAAGTGTTAATATTACAAATGGAAAAGTAAAATGGACCTTACACTCAAAGAGCTCACATTCTACTGGATGAGACCACACACATAAGAAGTTTCAGCTGCAAATCCACAGGGTACAGCAACAATGCAAATAGTAATGCCTCTTCTTTATTTCCACTGAAAAAATTGTATCAGTTTCTCTGATGTTGACAGTTCTGAGGACTCTGGTGATGAGAGCTTTCTTTTCTGGGTCTTCACAGATATGAGTGTAGTATCTATAGTTACAGGTGCCAGGCTACATGTCTATAGGGGTTGCTTCCCAGGATGATAGCTGTGGAAAGCATTGCTATTCCAAAGGCTCTTGTGTTCAAGACCTGCAGTGTCTCCATTGAAGTGTGTGTGAAGATGGTGGTCACATCATATTAGTGCTCCAACTTGCCTCACACGTGCTGCCTCCTGTTTCTCCCTCAGGCTGCCCTCAGCTTTAGCAAGGCCGGTCCACCTGCCTTATGAATGGTGATTAGTTGGCAGCTGGTAGGGATGTCTGACCTGTTTCCACAGGAGTTGCTTCCCTGGATGATGACTGTGAAGGCTGTTCTAAATTAGGAGCATTGTTCTGGGGAGCACTGGCACTGGTTGATCTAGATGTTCTCCAAGGTCCCTTTCAAATCCTTTAAATAAGAAAATTATTTTAAAATATTTTCTATAGGTTTATGGAACTAATTCATAAGGAAGAGGCTATTGTCAATATTTCAGTATAAACCTTGAGAGATCATGCAAGATAAAGTGCCACAGAATCGGTCTTTGGCTAAATGGTGACTATTTTTGTTATTGATGATGATTTATCACAGATGACAGAACTGAGAGCACTTTATTAAGACTAATTGTGAAATCAAACTGGAGGAATATAATATAATAGTATATAATAATATAAGAGAAGGACTTCTACTGGTATTCTAGAAAAGGATAATGGGAAAACAAAATTAAATTCAATAAAACAAATGAAAATTGGTACATTCAAACAAAATCAAAAATGACTGAAGTATTCATACCATTGACCCAGTGATTCAGTCTCCTGATCATATATAGGCTACAAAAAAGTCAAAAACAGAAGCAAAAAGTTAATATATGCAAAAATATTCACAGTATCACTTTGTGGTAGCAAAGGATTAGAAACAAAGGGGGTGTCCATTGATGAAGAATGGATGGGGGAAGGAGCTATGTTGTGTGAATGTAATGGGATATTATTGTACAATAAGTAATAATGAAAAATTCAGAGAAATGTGGGAAGAATTGTATGAACTGAACAAGTAGCATCAAGAGAACAATATTCACAATTACTTTACCAAGGTAAATGAAAAGGTCCATGAAAGGAATTTAAACAAGTAACTGAAAGCCAATGAAGGTCTTAGAGACTAGATAATGAAACACACCTCCTCTACCAAACCAGAATATTGTATGTATTTTCAAATATCATCTCTATATCAGGTGTGTTTGCTTGATCATTTTTTTAGTCATAGAATAATATTCACTATGGAAACAATGAAATATGTCCTTTTTAATGCTTTGCCTTAACGAGAAATGACATATCTTCTGTCAATCATTCCCCAAGGTTGTTCTCCCTATATGTAATTTATCATATATTGGCTAATGCAGCTACAGTAGACTCTTTTGAAATCTACAAGGTCATACTTGGATCTCTTCATCTCTATTACTTAGTCACCTAAAATCAGGAAAAAATACACACAACAGAGACAGAAGAAACAATGGTGCCATGGATTCATGACCACATGGTGGCTTGAGTGCAGAGAACAGGCTGCAGGTACTACCTTTCTCCCAGCCTCATGCTTACAGTAGTTTTTGCCTTACTTACCACCAGAGAAAAACAAAGAACTATATACATTTTTATGCATAGTCTTTTGTATTCACATATAGTTTCAACTTAGCAGCCAATTAAAAGGTTTTCCATCACCATACAATAAGCCAACAAAAAACAATGAAGATACTTGAACATGTTCTCAGTTGGAGCCAGGGCCCCTCCATTACGCATCATCATGCATTTTGAGGAGGCTCACAATACTTCAAGTGGGTACATGTTCCTCTTCACCCCCCCACCCCATTACTGTATATAAATAGATAGTATCTAACTAACTATGAAACAGTTATGAACAGATTTACTAATTAGGGTCCTTTTTGTAGGTCTACTCATTTATTGTGAGGAATAATATTTTGTGGGAATAGGTAAAAGTTTGGGAGGCCTTCTATTCACTGACAATACAGGATTAAGTTAGGCCCCTCCAAGGAAAATGCAAGTAGAAATTTGTTCACTGTTAAATTCAAGAATGTTGTTTCTTATTAATAGACCATGTGTGTGTGTGTGTATAAGATGAAGAAGAATTTAGGTTGTTAAAAAAGGAATAGTTATAGTCAAATAAAGAAGACACCCCCATAGAACACCTTTGTTGAGGTAGAGGGCTATGGTTATAAAAAAAACTGAATAAAATGTCAAACTTTTGTCAATATTTTGGTCATTTTTTCTGGATTGCCTTTTTTTCTTTTTTATTCTTTGCTTTAATTGGTGGTTTTGAGAGGGGAATAAGAAGGGATACATTGGGAAATATATGCAGTATAAAAAGATTTCAATAAAATTTTATTTTTTAAAATATATATTCCTTGGAAAATGAAAAAAAATGGCAATTTGCCCAAAGAATTTTGCAAGAGAAAAAAGAACAAGTCAATCTGAATAATAATAATTCCATTTGCATAATAATGGGAATAAAACATGCTAATATTGTTCTTAATAGAAACTTACATTTAAATAATCCTTTAATGTTTATAAAACATTTTTATGCATTTTTAATGTGTAGTATGATTATTAATGCTATGTCTGTTTTACCAGAGGAATAAACGGAGGCTCAGAGAGCTGAAGTCACTTATGGAAGGTCACATGGTAAATAAGTGGCAGAATTATGATTCAAACACAAGTCTTCTGACCCCAGTTTTTTAGTATTATGTCTAAAATGTTTAAGTTAGAAGAGATCTGAGAGAGTTCATCTAATCCATTAGATTAGATTTAATCACATCTAATCCACTCCCCTCATTTTACTCAGGTACTTCTGACTCCAGGGTTGCTGCTCACTCACTGCGCCACCTAGCTGCCCCCCCTTTTTTTTTTGCAGGGGGGAAGGCAGGGCAATTGGAGTTAAGTGAGTTGCCCAAGGTCACACAGCTAGTAAATGTGTCAAGTGTCTGAGGCCAGATTTGAACACTCCTCTCATTTTACATATGTGGAAGGGATAATAGTTAAGTGACTTGCCCATGGTCACATAGCAAGTTATCAGGTCTGGGACTTGATTCCTTCACCCAGTTGCTTCAGAGGCCCAGAAAAAGCAAATGATTTGCCTGGGAAACAAGTGACAGAGGTAGGATTTGAACATAGGTCTTTTGATTCTAATCCTGACTGTGATTCTGGACCTAGTGTTCTTTCCACTCACCATAACTACCTCGTCCATTTATAATTCTTATTCCGGAGTAGGTTAGCCCAGTTAGTTCAGATCATATTGCTCTGAGTCCAAAGGAATAGATACCTGATCATAGGATATGAAACTTACAGCTTGAGAGAATCTACCAGGTCATCTAGACCAACCTCTTCGTTTTATGTATGAGAAAACAGGCCAGAAAGATTAAGTAACTTGTCCAAGGTACAGTAAACAGCAGGGACAAAATTCAGACCCAAGTCCTTTGACACTAAATCCGACCATGTTTCTACTGTATGCCTGAGAAACTGTATCCCCAATTAGAAGCTGCATAGGAATCCTGTATATTTGTGCTGCTTATTATAAGGGAAATCAGTGAATTGGGTTGAATGTCTTATCACTATGCTGATAATGCAATGAGTAAGGCATACATTTTGAGCTTTTTCAGTCAAAGTAAAAGTTATCTATAATTTTTTAAATGATATTTATCTGTTAAGAGCATAAGTGATACAGAAAATAGGTGTGGAAGAAACACTTTTTTAAAAAAAAAAGTATGATGATAGTTTTTTTTTTAATTGGGTTTATCATGAAAGCTAGCCAGTTTTCAAGAATGAATGTCAAAAGGAAGAATTAGGTAATGATGAGGTATGTATTGACTTGCATTTATGTTTCAGCTTTTTGAAAAGGCCAAAGAAATTTGCCCAAATATGTTGGAGAAGATCAAGCCTATTTATTCAGATCTCACAAAGCCAGATTTGGGCATCAGTAAGGAAGATTTAGAGGAGCTCCTGAGCCACACCAATATCATTTTCCACTGTGCAGCAACAGTTCGCTTTGATGATCCACTAAGGTATGTTCCCATTTTTTTTCTTTCTAGTTCAGATAGAAAACCATGGCCAGTAAATCTATGGATGGAGAAACCCATTTAATCAAACACAATCTGATGTGATCTGGCAATCAGGCCTTGAATCAGATTTCTGTATTAAAACAAAAACAAGCAAACAAAAAGCATTAATTTAGCCAGTGGTAGTGGCTTTTGTTTTTTGTTTTGTTTCATAACTGGGTTAAGCCCAAAGAACCCGTACTGTAGTGACATGATTCTCTTAGGCCCCCAAATGCCGTTATTTGTGGTTAAAATCATCATCATTCAACTGCAGATTGGGGGAACAAATTAGAATATTTGTTTTTCCTCAAGATCAAATATCAAATCATTGCTTAAATGTGATTAGAAACTCTAATCATTCTTATCTATTTCGCAAATGTAAAACTGTGGTTATATGAGGGAGAGAGAAAGAGATATATAAAGATATATGTGAAGGTAGAAATTATAAGATTAGACAATAAATTGTGAGGTGAGAATGAGGAGTAGAGGACAATAATTGAGGTTGTAAACCTATGTGACTAGAAAGATGATAGTTCCCTACCCTCAACAGGCACAGGCAAGTTGGGAAGAAAGAAGGATCTGAGGAGAAAGATAATGAATTCTGTTTGAGGACATGCTGATTTTAAGATATGTAGGGAACCTAAGGAACCTTCAATTCTTAATGTCCAAAAGGCAGTTCAAGATACAAGACGGGGAGTCAAGAGAGAGGATTGGAAGGGATATATAGAATCATCTGTATTGAGAAGCTAATGAGATCAGTAAGTGAAATAATATATAGAGAGAAGAGAAAGCCAAAAACACACTCTTCAGGGACATCCATGGTTGGTGGCATGACATGGATGAAGAACTAGCAAAGGAGATTAGAAAAAGATAGTCAGACAACTAAGAGGAAGCAATGTGGAAAAAAAAAACCAACTAATGAGGAGAGAGTACCCAGGAGGAAAAAGTGATCAACAGTGTCAAAAGTTGCAGACAAGTCAACAAAGATGAAGATTGAGAAAAAGCTGTAAGATTTGGCAACTAGAGATCATTTGTAACTTTGGAGAGGGTAATTTCAGTTGAATGATGCAGTTGGAAGCCAGAGTGCATAGTTAAGAAAAAAGCAAGAGAAAAGAAAGCGCTGGTATCCTGTATAGGCTGCATTATGAAGAAGTTTAGCCACAAAGGTAAGATACAGGATAATGACTTGTGGGGATAATCAGATAAAATGAGTTTGGGGTGGAGAGTTAAAGATAAGAGAGGCAGGGGCATGTGTATAAGTGGCAGCAAGCCAGTAATTAAGGAGAGATTGAAGATATGGGGAGTGAAAATGGGGGCAATATGCTCTTGAAGTAGGTGGGGATGGGAACAAGAGTTCATTTAGAGGATTTAGTTTTCAGAAGGAAAAAGACATTCTTCAAACAAGCCAATGTGAAGGAAGATATAGTGAGGAAAGATTTGAAAAACAGGGAAGCTCTTGGTGAATGGTTTCAATATTTTAAGGGAAGATCTGAGGATGAGAAGGTAGGGTTTGGAATACCACACAAGGACTTGCAAAGAGATGAAAAAGTTTGGAATATGACTTTACTGAATGGATAACAAATCATTTGGGAAAAATAGAATGCTTATCTAGCTGTAGGATAACAAAAATTGTGTGTACTAGAGTATAAATAGCAAGTAAGATACTAATTTCACTAAATGATGGGAACTTCGTGGAGAAGTGACCACTACATTGGAGTAGGTGACCTGTAAGGTCCCTTCCAAGTTCAAGGGTCTTTAATTCTAAATTCTAAATTTCCCCTAGACACATTCAAATCTATAGTGCCCTTTATACAAACCTGCTACATTTCCTGGTACCTATATTCTATTTCCATTATGTGTGAATTGCAAGTGACTTTGCTGATTTGCTCAATATTATATTTATATTAAAAGTAGTAGGAATTCTGACTTCTGGGAGCCAAGATGGTGGAGGAGGCAGTAAACAGCTGCAACTCTCCCATATTCCCCTCCTAACAACCATAAAGTAGAGCCCCAAAACAAATCCTGGAATAGCAGAACCAGCAAAAAGACAGAGTGAAACAATCTTTTAGCCCAAGAAACTTGGAAGATCATCAAAAAAGGTCTGTCTCATTTGGGTGAAAGGGGAGTGCAGCCCAGAATGGGAAGCATCCCAGCAAGCCCCGCCTCAACAAACCAACAGGGGATCCTGAGCCCCAGTGTGGTGGAGCAGGCAAACACCAACACTGACATTATGCCTTAGCATAGCCAGCAGACTCCAGCTCTGAGAACCACCATAGCTCCAGGCAAACAGGCATCCTCCAGCAGCTTGACCATCATGTGCTTCAGTGTAGCCATACGGAAATGCAGAAACATCACACCAGGCCTCAGTATGCACCACACACCACCACTAGGATCCCAGCTCAGCACCAGGTAAGCCGCCAGAACCCTATGGTTTCCAGGAGCACCAGTCAACCTCCACCTCACACCCTCAACACAGCACCAGACATGAGCATCACACATGGGCCACAAAACAACATCAGTGAAGCACCAGGTTAAACAGCCAGAGCCTTCAGCCACTAGCACAAGAAGCAGAAGACAATGCGCCTTCTATCCTGGCAACAGAGCTCAAGTTTAAAAGAAAGGAAAAAGGCCAAAAAAAGATAAGCAAAAAACAACAAGAAAAAAGAATTTGAGCATAGGAAGTTATTATGGTGACAGGGAAGACCATGACACAAACTCAGAAGAGGACAACAATGACAAAACACCTATTGGCAAAACCCCAAAGAAAAATGGGAAGGGGTTTCAAGCCCAGAAAAATCTCATGGAAAAGCTCAAAAAGGAGTTTAAAATCATATAAGAGAAATAGAAGAAAAATTGGGAAAAGAAATGAGAGTGATGCAAGAGAATTATGAAAAAAGAGTAAAAAAAACAGCTTGGAAAACTGCTTAAACAGTCGAATTGGCCAAATGAAAAAGGAGACACAAAAATCCACTGAAGAAAACAACTTTTTAAAGAACACAATTGGCCTAATGAAAAAGAAAGTGCAAAAGCTAATTGAAGAAAACACCACCTTAAAAGTTAGAATTGGGCAAGTGGAAGCTAATGACTCTATGAGACATCATGAATCAATCAAACAAACTCAAAAGAATGAACAAATGGAAGAAAATGTAAAATACCTCATGGGAAAAACAACTGACCTGAAAAATAGATCCAGGAGAGACACTATCAGAATCATTGGACCACCTGAAAGCCATAATCAAAAGGAGCACCTGGGCAGTATCTTTCAAGAAATTATCAAAGAAAACTATCAAGAAATTATCAAAACAAAATTACCCCTGATGTCCTGGAACCAAAGGGCACAATAGCCATTGAAAGAATTCACCAATCATCTCAGGAAAAAGATCACAAAATAAAAACTCCAAGGAACATTATAGCTAAATTTCAGAACCATCAGGTCAAGGAAAAAATACTTCAAGTGGCTAAGAAAGAAACATCGGGGATTCACAGTCAGGATCACATAGGACCTCACAGCAGCAACATTAAAGGGTCAGAGGTCATGGAACACGATGTTCTGGAGAGCAAAGGAGCTAGGACATACAACTACATCCCTGGCAAAATTAAGCATAATACATCAAAGGGAAAATGGTCACTCAATGAAATAGAATGATTTTGAGCATTCATAAGGAGATCAGAATTAAACCAAAAATTTGACTTCTAATATCAAGGCCCAACAGAAGCATAAACAGGTAAAAAGGGAAAAGAAAACAAGGGATTCAATAGAACTGTTTACATCCCTACATGGGAAGATGATACTTACAACTCTTAAAAGTTGTATTACTAACAGTACAGATAGAAAGAATATACATAAACAGACAATATGAGTATAAAGTGAACTTGAAGGAATGACAAAAAAATTATTAAGAGATGAGAAAGAGGAGCACAATGGGTACAGAAGGAAAGAGGAGGTAGAACGGGGCAAATTATCTCACCTGAAGATGTAAGGAAGATCTTTTACAGCAGAAGGGAAGATGGGAAGGCAAGTAATGGGCATTGGTTGAACCTTATTCTCATCAGTATTGGCTCAAAGAGGGAATAATATACAAAATCAGTCAAATATAGAAATCTCTCTTACCTGATACGGAAGTTGGAAAGGAGGAGATTAAGTAGATAGGGAGATGGTGGAGACTGACATAAGGGAGGGCAGATCAGGGAAAGTGATAGCAAAACACTACTGAGATGGAAAAGAGTGAAAGGAGAGAAAGGACAAACAAGAAGAACAATAGGATAGAGGGAAATACACAGGTAGTAATCATAATTCACATACTGTGAATGTAAATGTGATGCACTCTCCCACATAACAGAAGCGAATACCAAAGTAGATCAAAAACCAGAATCCTACAATATGTTGCTTACAAGAAACACAGTTAAAACAGAGAGACACACAGAGTAAAGGTAAGGGTCTTGGAGCAGAATCTCTTATGTTTCAGTTGAAGGAAAAAAAAAGCAGGGGTGGCAATCTTGATCTTAGACAAAGTAAAAACATAAATAGACCTAATCAAAAGAGATAGCAGCAGCTAGGTGGCACAGCAAATAGAGCACCAGCTGTGGAGTCAGGAGGGCCTGAGTTCAAATTCGGCCTCAGACACTTAACACTTACTAGGCTGTGTGACCTTAACCCCAATTGCCTTGCCTTCCTCCCTCCAAAAAAAAAAAAGAGCTGAGGAGGGAAAGTATATCTTTCTAAAAAGTACCATAGACAATGAAGCAAATCAAATTAAAAGAGCGACAAATAGCCTACCTGTCAGATTTATGGAGAAAAGAAGAATTCATGACTAAACATTACAAAAAAGCATTACAAAATATGGAATAGATCATTTTGATCATATTAAGTTGAAAAGTTTTGCAAAAAAAACCAATGGAATCAAGTTAAGAAGGAAAGCAGAAAGATAAGAGACAATTTTTACAGCAAGTGTCTGTGATAAAGGCCTCATTTCTCAAATATATAGAGAATTGAGTCAAATTTTTGAGAATACAAGCCATTCCCCAATGGTCAAAGAACATGGAGAAGTGCTCTAAATCATTTTTGATTAAAGAAATGCAAAATAAAACAACTCAGAAATATCACCTCACACCAATCAGATTGGCTAATATGACAAAAAAGGAAAATAATAAATGTTGGAGAGGATGTGGGAAAATTGGAACACTAATGCACTGTATGTAGGTTGGAGATGTGAACTGATATAACCACTCTGGAGAGCAATTTGGAAACCAAACTGTGCATACTCTTTGATCCTGCAATACCACTACCAGGTCTGTATCCAAAAGAGATCATAAAAAAGTGAAAAAGACCTACATGTGCAAAAATATTTATAGCAGTCCTTTTTGTGGTGGCAAAATATTGGAAACTGAGAGGATGCCCATCAGTTGGGGAATGGCTGTAGTAAATGAACGGAATGAAATACTATTGTGCAATAAGAAATGACGAACAGGCAGATTTTAGAAAAATCTGGAAAGACTTGTACAAAGTGATGCACAAGTAAAATGAGCAGAACCAGGAAAACATAGTACACAGTATCAGCAACATTGTGTAATAATCAACTATGAATGACTCAGCTCTTCTCAGCAACACAACAATCCAAGACAAGTACAAAGGAATCATAAAGGAAAATGCTATCCACATCCAGATAAAGAACTGACGGACTCACAATGCAGATCAAGCATATTTTTTCACTTACTTTATTCTTTCTCATGGTTTTATTTCCTTTTAATCTATTTCTTCTTTACAACTGCAACTAATATGGAAATATGTTTTACATGTGTAATGGTAACTAGGGTGGGGCTTTTTTTTTTTTTTTTTACTGTAATCAAGTGCCTTTGATTAAGTTTTACTAAGTGCTAAGCCCCAGGCCCACACCCTTTTGCTGATTAGGTATAAAGCCTTCAGGCCCTAAGAAAGGTATACAAACTCAGAGGGTATTATTTTGTTTGGGGCTCTCACTCACTAGAAGAGTGTTGGTATGGAGACTCTGGGTAGCTGCTAGAGTCCCCCGCTTTGAAGAAAGCCCAGATGTTGGTACCTCTCTTTTTGGTAACTATTTATGTGATAACTTTATTTGATTTGTTGATATTTTCTGTTTGTAATTTCTGTTTGTATTTGCTCTGAAGTTCAGAGTGCTGGCTTTTTCCCCCTAGAACTAAGTGAATGATATATGTATGTTCAATTAGGGTGAGATTGTTAATCCCTTAAAGTTGCTTTCCTTAGAAAAGCAAATCAAAGAACCTATGCTGGCAGTTCTTGTTGCTGGTCTTGTTGGGTTTTACACCTCAGCAGCAGCTACAAGCCAGTCTTGTTACAAAATGGCATAGTTGGCAATGTGTAAACTATATCAAACTGCCTACCATTTTCAGAAGATGGGAGGGGAGGGAGAGCGGGAGAAAAGTTTGGAACTCAAAATCTTGTAAAAATGAAGGTTAGAAATTTTTCTTGATATGTAATTGGAGAAAAAAATAAATCACTATTTAAATTTTAAAAACCTAAAAAGTAGCAGGAAATTTTTCTTCCCTTTCCTCTCATGCTTATCAATAAGACTTAAGTATGGTGCTTCTGCAAGTGGCTCAGTTCATTAAGTATATTGTCATCATGCAGATATTAAATGCCATATTTTTTCAAGTATGATCTTCATTGTGAAAGGCAATATGGCATTATGAATAGAGATTTGCCTTTGTAGTAACCCAGGAAGACCTGGGTTCAAGTCCTCCCTCTAACAATTACTTGATTGCAAATCACTTAACCCCTCAGTACTCTAGGCAAGTCTTTAATACAAGTTGCAGAGAAGGTACCAATCTGCATTTGTAGAAGAAGTTTCTTCATCTGGAAGTTCCCTATACCAAAGTGATCAAAGGTTCAGCCCCTATCACTGTCTTTATGACTGATATTAGTATTTACTTGGTATAGTCAACATAAGCTTTTACGTAAGTTGATTACTGCAGCAGCCATCATTATAGGAATACAAACATACAAACTGAACCCTTTTGGTTTTCTTTCTGCCTAATGTCCTCTAGACATGCTTTGCAACTCAACGTCATTGCCACCCAGCAGCTTCTGTTCATGGCCAGCCAGATGTCAAAGCTTGAAGTCTTCATCCATTTCTCCACTGCCTATGCAAACTGTAACCTGAAGTACATTGATGAAGTTATCTACCCATGTTCTGTGGATCCCAAGAAACTGATTGACTCAGTAGAGTAAGTTATATCCAATATGATTTTCCCTACCCCACCCCCACCTGTTCTAAATTTCTATAGAAATCCTCTCCTATCAACCCCCTCCAAGATAATGAAGTAGTTATTTATGTGAGATTCCCTTCATTGATATTGGTTCTGTCTACCTTGCCATGGCGTCTCCTATTTCCATGAGGGAAAAATAATTTTGGGCACGTGGGTATAAAGTAAAAGGTGGAAAAGAGTTAGCAAAATCCCAAAAGAAAGGCTTAAGCTTCCAAAGATCACATGAGGCACTTGGAAAGTATCAGAAAAGCCAACAATTCTACATTTTCTAATGAATGTAGTATGTCCCCAAAAAGGTGAAATAAGATTGCTTAATGAGCAATAAGCAAGAAAATTAACTGATAAGAAAAACACTACTAGCTAGAACCAGAACAATTTCTCCTAAGAAAGGGCAGGAATTTACTTTATCTTTTTGTTATAAGCTGTTTTTCAGTTTTAAGATACTGAGTAAAAGTCATCGTGCCCCTGACCTACCCAAGGGGAGTAATCTTTACTTTCCCTCTAACTATTCAGCAAATATTTGTTATCCTCTCCAGGGATCACTTTCTACTAAAGACATTGGCCTGCTCTCAGAAACACTATAATGTATTTCTACATTCTGTCTCTTTCATTCTCTTCTACACTATGTATGCTTTTATAATAAAGTTACTTTATTCTTAAATGTTCCTAGAGAATGTTGAAAGAAGTCAAAAGTATGAGCAATTGGCCATTTCAACACGAGGTTGTTTTAAAAATGTAAACTGAATTCAGGCAAAATAATCCAGTGCAAATGTAGTCACTATCAACAGATATAAGGATAAAGCTTTTTGGTTTTGTTTTACCAGTTTTATTTCCCAAGTTAGGGCTGGATATTTGATGTATGTGATACATAAGTTTCCTGCTTTGAGTGCTATTTTCTGCTAACGTTCTGTCAGCTTTGATTGACTTCTTTGTTTCTTCCTTTCTCACCAAAGCCCCTTTGCCTGCCAACTCTCAGTTCCCTTCCTGTCAACCAAAACCTAGAAATACTAGATCTAGATCTAGAAAAATTCATTTTCACAGAACTACCTTACTCCTTAACTATACCAGAAAAAAAGTGTCAGGCGCTTTGCTCAGGACACAAGTACAAAAAGAAAAAAGTCATTGCCCTCAAGGAGCTCACATTATATGAGCAAAAAAAGAACATATACTATACTGATACAATTTATACTTATGTTAATATATATAATATATATGTAAAACAAATACAAGTTAGCATGGGGAAGGAATGTGATAACAGCTGGAAGGAAGCAGAAAAGGCTGTATGTAAAAAGTGGTCCTTGAGCTAAGTATTGAAGAAAGCCAGGAGGGAAATACAAACAGAAACTAGAGATAAGGGAGATAATAGTGGGGGCAATCTACTGGATAATTTGAGAAAGGATGGGACTGAAGACGGATGTAAAGGAGTTGGCCTTGGTGAGAAGTTTAAAAGTCAGAGGAAGAAATTGAAAAGAAAGAAATTGTGGGGGATAAAATTAAGGAGTTATGAAATGAAGTGGGCAAAAGAGGGAAGTTCTTAGCAAACAGTATAACTTTTTTGTTAAATATGAGGTGAAGGCCTTAACTCAAAGGGTGGGTGTAAGAGGTGGCATTAGTGATATAGAAAAAGTTTGGTATAGCCACTGTGAGAATGAAATAGAGAATCAGTTAGTGGTGTCTTATTGCACTAAATTAAAATTTGATAACATAAATTTGAAATGGATTCAATCAACACAGCTGCATTACTTCTTCCAGCTGTGTTCAGTAGTACATGAATAGGAGTGGAAGAGGCAGATATTAGGATGAATCGAGGGTTGAAATGTGACCTCACGTGTACAAGAATGAATTCAATAGAACAACGAAGCAAGGCATTCAAGTGTTGAGAATAGTGAAGAATTGACGCAGGTCACTAGGGGGTTGAACCTAGGAAGGTAGAAGAGATTAGTCACAGTACAGATGTTAGGCGGGCAAAATACTGAGGGGTGGAGAAACTGTAGGTCACAGTGGGGAGTAAGAGAGGTTTGGGAGTAATAAAGCATAGAGAGAAATGGAATGATAGAAGAATGTGATCTATTCTTCTTCATGAATTTGTTGTTTCTGTCTAGTCATTCAGTTATGTCTAATTCTCTGTGACCCCATGAACCACACACCAGACCCCTCTATCCTCCCACTATCTCTCAAAGTTTGTCTTAGTTCATGGTCATTATTTCCTTGACACCATCCTCTGCCATCCCCTTTTCATTTTGCCTTCAATCTTTCCCAGCATCAGGGTATTTTCCAGTAAGTCTTGTCTTCTCATTATGTGACCAAAGTGCTTCAACTTCAGCATCTGACCTTCTAGTGAACAGCCTGAATTAATTTCTTTAAGTACTGACTGATTTGATCTCCTTGCTATAGAAGGAACTATCAAAAGTCGCCAGCACCACAATGCAAAAGTGTCAATTCTGCAGTACTCAGCTTTCTTTATAATCCAACTCTCACAGTAATACATTGCTACTGAAAAAAAACCATAGCTTTGACTATAGTGACCTTTGTGAGCAAGGTGATGTCTCTGCTTTTTAGTACGCTGCTTTGCCATAGCTCTCCTTCTAAGGAGCAAGTGTCTTTTAATTTCATGGCTGCAGTCACTATCTGCAGTGATCTTAGAGCCCAAGAATATAAAAATCTGGCAGTACTCCAATTTCTCCTTCCTCTCTGTGCCAGGAAGTGATGGGACCAATTACCAAGATCTTAGGGATTTTATGTTTGTTTTTTTTTTTTAGTTTATTTAATTTATTTAGTTTTCAGCATTGATTTTCACAAGTTTGAATTAAAATTTTCTCCCCATTTCTACCCTCTCCCCCTCCAAGATGGCATATATTCTGGTTGTCCTGTTCCCCAGTCAGCCCTCCCTTCTGTCACCCCACTCTCCTCCAATCCCCTTTTCCCTTCCTTTCTTGTAGGGCAAGATAAATTTCTATGCCCCACTGCCTGTGTATCTTATTTTCTAGTTGCATGCAAAAACTTTTCTTTCTGTTTTTGAACATGTTTTTAAAACTTTGGGTTCCAGATTCTCTCCCCTCTTCCCTTCCACCTACCCTCCCTAAATCAAGCAATGCAGCATAGACCACATGCGTATCATTATGTAAAACCCTTCCACAATACTCATGTTGTGCAAGACTAACTATATTTTGCTCCTTCCTAGCCTATCCCCCTTTGTCTGATTTTCTCCCTTGACCCTGTCCCTTTTCAAAAGTGTTTGGTTTTGATTACCTCCTCCCCCATCTGCTCTCTATTCTATCATCCCCCCTTTTTAATTTTCTTCCTCCTTCTTTCCTGTGGGGTAAGATACCCAATTGAGTATGTATGGTATTCCCTCCTCAGGTCAAATCTGATGAGGGCAAGATTCACTCATTCCCCCTCACCTGCCTTCTCTTCTCTTCCTACAGAACTGCTTTTTTTTGCCAATTTTATGCGAGATAATGTACCCCATTCTATCTCTCCCTTTCTCCCTCTCTTTAGTATGTTCCTTTCTCATTCCTTAATTTGATTTTCTTTTATGTATCATCCTTTCATCTTCAACTCACC
>CM053623.1:225161435-225208320 GCA_028646595.1 Phalanger gymnotis
AGAGTGTACACCATCTTGGAGTGGGGGGGTGGAAATGGGGAGAAAATTTGTAATTCAAACGCCTGTGAAAATCAATGCTGAAAACTAAACATATTAAAAATAAATTAAAAAAAAAAACTTCCACAGCAAATGAGCACCCAGCTTTTGCTTAAAGACCTCTAGTGAGGGGGAGCCAACTACCTTTTTAGGTAACTCATTTCACCTGTAATTCTAATTGTTAGGAAGTTTTTTCCTAACCACAAACATGCCTATATGTGTTTCTTTTCAGCTTTCACATCTTAGTCCTGGCTTTGTCCTCATAACTGAAGATAATGATCATATTCCCCCTAAGTCTTCTCTAAGTTAAACATCTATATTTACTTCAATCAATTCATGTATGTCATGAACTCAAGGTCCTTCATCCTGTTACAAACATCCACATACTCACTAAAATGTGGCTCCCAGATTTGATGTGACCAGGGCAGAGGTATAACGGTACCCCTGCCTTCCTAGTAGAGGGTACATAAATCTCTTAATGACAAGCTTAATTCAATTTTGAAATACCAGGCTTCCTGAGATAACTTCATATCTTCTAACCTGACTATAAAAAAAAAGAGCTTAAATGTTTACATTCTTTTTACTCAACATTCTAAACTGAATTTTGACCAAATCTTGTGACAGTGAAAAAGTATATATTAATATATATCAATAACAATATGAATAACACATATATTAATTAAAATATACATATTAAGAAAACATCTGTTAATTAAGCAAACAAATGTATGGTCAACGTAACACATGATTTAACTTATATCCAAGTTCCTATTTTTATGTAAAGTATTTTCAATAAGCGAAAAGAACATACTTGCCCACAGTTATGTGAAAATTCCCTGCTACTTTATTGACATATAGATGACCATGAATTCTGCATGCATCTGGAGGTTGTAATGAATCATCTTCCCTGTTAGAACAAGATATGGTAAGACTGCTTAAAGCACATCCATCACAGGAAATTACTCTTCATAAATGGGTGAGGTATTTGGGAGAATAGTCAAAAATTTTAGGAAGATCCTAAATTACCAAAAAGAATTGTTTAGTAAAAAGCCTGAACTGTTAGCATTTATAAACAGAACCTTAAGAAGTGGGAGAAGACAATTTAAACTGACATTTACGTAACACTTTAAAATTTGCAAAGTAATTAAATTTATTACTTCATTTGGGCCACAAAACACTGAGAGGAAAGTGCTACAGTTATTACTATTCCCATTTTACAGACGAGGAAACTGAGGTTGTGATGTATCTATGGTCACAAAGCTATTTAGTCTCAAGGGCAAAATTTGAGTCAAAGTCTATCCAGCACTCTAACCACTACATTACAAATGCTTCCTACATAAGATAGAGAACATTACAATAATAAAAGGTAATCTGAAGTTCTACAATTCTTCCTACCTAAGCAAAAAAACTAAGCTACTACTTAGAAATTACATATAATTGGGTCAATAAAAAAGATGGCATGCATTCTTTCCCTTTATTTCCAGCCCTTTACAGAAAAAAAGAGGAGGGGCTATATGTGGGTATATACATTACATATATGTATTATACACATGAGACAGAGAAATCAGTTACCTAAAAACTTACTTTTCAAAAGGGGAGTAGAAGAAAATACAGATCTTGCACAAAATGTAGTTATCACCAAACCAAATCATTTAGCAAAGCATTTATAGTAGGTAGAGTGCCAGGCCTAGAGTCAGGAAGATCTGAGTTCAAATCTGACCTCAGAAACTAGCTGCATGACCCTGGACAAGTCACTTAACCCTGACTGCTCAGTTTCCTCATCTGTAAAATGATTTGGAGAAGTGTGTTGGTAAGCAAAATGGGCCCCTTAGCACTTAATTCAACAAATGTCCTTGAAGAGTTTGGTTTGTTTCCTTTGAGTAATTCAGTGTATTTCATTGAGCCTTACTAGGTGCTAAGCCCCAGGCCCAAACCCCTATTAGGCGTGGAATCTATGTGGGTGTGGATTGGTGACTGGGGTGGGGCCCAAGGTAGGGCTGGCTAAGGGGAGGTGCTAACTCCAGAGCCATGCCCTACTAGGTGTTAACCTATGTGGATGTGAACCTTCCAAGGTCCTAAGGGGAGGGACTAACTCAAGAGCCAATCATAGCAGCCTAAGTTCTGGTCATTCAGATGATGTTTGATGATGTCTGAAGCCCTATAAGAAGGTAGGACAGAGCCATTTGTGCAGGGCTCTCGAGATGCTGTTGATGAGGAGGCAGCAGTAGCTAAGGAGCCCTCCAGCTTGTAACCTGGATGCTGAGCCTTTGTTGAACTTTGGTAACTGTACTGGGATTTAAATCAGACAATGTCTGTCTGTTGATATTTGGCATTTGTTTGTATTTGTTCTAAAGTTCAGGGTGCTGGCTTTTTCCCCTGAACTAAGTGAATGATATTTGTATGCTGAATTAAAATAAGCTTGTCAAACGCCTCCGCCTTGCTTTCCTTAGTTAAGCAGATCAAAAGAACCTGTGCTGTTGGCAGCTTTCTAGGTGCTGGCTGTGGGTGGATCTTACACCCCCACAGAAGCTGCTAGCTGGATTGTTGAAACAAGAAGGAAATGGCAAACTACTCCAATAACTTTGCCAAGGAAACCCCAAATGGGTCACAAAGAGTGGAACACAACTGAAACAACTGAAAATTTGTGTGATTATGCATTTCTACAAAGTTATTAGATATTTTAAATCAGTAAGAGAAGTAAAAACTAACTCAGTACCTAGGGAATTCACACTAGGGAAACACTTTCCACCCAGAAAGATCTTCACCCACCTATAAATTAACAAATAAATCCTCTGGAATGCCTAAGAAAAGTAGACACTGAGCAATATGGTCTGGGGACATCCAGAGTGGGTGAAATGAGATCTAGATCCAGGTATTCCTGACCCAAACAGAGTACTCTACCCCTGGACCACACTGCTTACATGCTGCAACTCTGTACTTGTATTCATAAATTGGTAAACTAACCATAGGAAAGCCTCTAGAGTATGTTAAACAAACACCCAAAAGGAGATCACACCTCCATTTATGTACTTGACCATATTATCCTATTATAGTAAAACCCTCAAAGGTCCCTGAAGTTCATGAGCACTTGGAAGAAGAGAATCTAGATTCTATTCCCAGCTCTACCACTCAGTGCTACAACAGTGCCCTTAGTAAGTAAGTCATTTACACTTTTGAGCCTCAGGGTCCCCCTGTATAAGATGAGGGATTAGGATCTCCATAGTCCCTTCCAATTCTATAATTATCTTCCTATGAAATTCAAAATATTTTGTAGACTTACTTATTTAGCCCAAACATGAAGTTCTTGAAATAACTGAGGACAATTTTATAATGTTTTCAAATCTTACAAACACGAAATTTCATTCAAGAAATTAGAGATTGCCCCATCACAAAAAATGAAAAAAGGAAATAAAACTACACCATATTCTTTAAATTATGAGAAAACGAGTTTGTGAAATTCTTGGTCAATGCTAAACATTCCTATCAGTTCAGATGTAACTACTTTATTAAAACTCTTTAACAATAAATCATGAAAACAGTTAGAAAATAAGATACAATGAATAGTCATCTTACCTTGGGGGTAGTGCTGTTGAGGCACTTTTAAAAGCACTTTTGAATATCACATCTTGTAGTGAATGTTCCTCTTGCAGCCTACTCTGAATTGTCTGTAACATTCTAAAAGTAACAACAAAAAAAGATTGAGAAAGTTAATAAGGTATAAAAACCTAAGTAAAATATACTTGAATACTTCAGAGATCATCTGTGACTTCACCAAGATGTACAAACTGCAATCCCTCTAAAAAATTTCATCATCTGTGGCCAACCAAGTGACAGGCCTCTCAGAGACTCAAAAAGATGTACCATAGGTAATCATGCCAATTTTTTAAACCTTTTCAGCTTGTCAGGACCTACTGGATACTATACTCCATTGACATAGGAGCTAGTCATGAAGACCTGAGTTTGAAACCTGCCTCAGGCACTTTCTTTACTAGCTATGTGACCCTGGGCAAGCCATTCGACCTCTCTCAAGCCTCTGTTACTTCTTCTGCAAAACAAGAATAATAACATCTACTTCACAAGGTTTTTGTGAGGATCCAATTAAAACATCGGTAAAGTCCATTTTACAGACAAGGAAACTGAGGTTGTAATATATCTATGGTCACACAGATATCACATCGGTGAAGTGCTGTGCAAACGTTAAGGTGTTATAAATTATTATTGTTATTGTTACCATTAAGAACCCCAGGTCATTTTAATAGGACAGTGTAGCAACAAAGAAAGACTTTATGAGAGGAACCAAAAATATACTCATCATTAAATTTGTTCATGAAGTAACAGTTGACATCCACAGCAAAACTATACATCAATCTATGAAAGTAACTATTTTGAAAAAGACACATTCATTTTCTTGAAAAAAGCAGAAAGTAAGGTGTTAGAGATTGGCGGTAGCAGCCACTTGAAAACACAGATGTGGGAATCCTGAAGTTCACTATGATGAAGAAATAATACCCAAGTTTTGCAATCCTGCCCATGTGGGGTCCATAGATAACCAAGAAAAGGAACAGCAGACAAGGAAGTTGGTGGAGGTAGTTAACCATCCCAGTCCTGGTCACCATGCCATTAAAAAGCATCTCACATGCAAAAAGTTGACAACTCCTATTTTATAAAATAACAAAAATATTTTAAAGGAACAAAATGTCATAGTATATTTAGTTTAAGTCTAAGATCCAGGATTCCAGAGAACAAAAGTGGTAATTTTTTGGCATGTCTGACTCTTCCTGACCACATCTGGGGCTTTCTTGGCAAAGACACTGGAATACTTTGCCATTTCCTTCCCCGGCTCATTTTACAGATGAGGAAACTGAGGCAAATAGAGTTAAGTGTCTTCCCCAGGCTCACAGGACTATTAAGTATCTGATGCAAGATTTGAACTCAGGAAGATAAATCCTTCTGACTCCAGGCCCCATACTCTATCCACTGCACCCCCTACCTGCCCTATTTCAACAGATTTTGTAGCACAAAGTAAATAAGCTGCATCAAAAAGACTACTTTTAACAAGGCTATACACAAAGTGGTTCCTATGTTGAGATAACTTATAATATGAAACTAATTTTCTCAAAATACCTTAATAAGGTATGCCAATATTAACATTCCTATTTCTTAATCAGGCATGTGAATTTAAGCCATCTTTGATACAGTAACAAAGGTAAGAATGGATTATTCCTGCACTTCTCAAGAGGTCAAGACTACTTCCCACTACTGTTAGGAATATCTGTATGTCTTTATGCCTATTCCACCTCTATCTCCTGTAATTTTGTACCTTTAGGTATACATTAGCGGCTACTTTTTGCCTAACTCAACAAGTATTTTTTAAAAACAAGCTTGGATTATTTTTACTCTTTAAAAAGGCAATACATAAAATTCTTTTTAAAAATTGTAAAAATAAATTTGCATCTTCCACATCTCTCATTTCTTCACCCTAGAACGCACAGTAAGATTTTTCCAGGTGTTCAAGCAGGTAAGAATGAGGTTTTAAAATAAATAACAATATAAAACAGCTAGCTTCTTCACCAGATGTTTGCAGCCACAGCAAAAACAAGTCTATTTAAAATGAGGTAAACAATTTTTATATTTTATAATTATTTCAGCCTACACTAGAACTTTAGAAATAAGAAAAGGCCTAGAAAAACTCTTAAAAATTGGGAGTTCTTTGATAGAGGCAAAAGGAGATTAATTAAGGCATTTGGACCTTATGGGAAAATGAAACAGAAGCATAAAATAAAAAAATCAACATATTTTATTTTGGCATATCCCAAGTAGACATGAATATATTCGGATGTTCTTAGAAATAACCAAGAATACGCCTTGAGATGTTGCTGTTTATTCCAGAACTATTTTGGAATTTCTGCTCCAATTTCTCCCCCTTGCCAGAATTTTCCAAAAAGCTGGATCAAATTTGGGATCTGACCTAACGATCTTCAACCTAGCTTTAGGGTATTGGAAAACTTTTTTTTTTTTTCAGCCAAAGACAAGTTTTATTAGAACAGCAGTAGGGGTGGGCAAGATTTTAAGAATCTGTCCTATTATAACACTTTTACTGACAAGCAGGTCAGACTGTATCTGAGCCCTGAAAACTTCTTAAAGAAGATCTCCACTTCCAGAGTCCTATTCTTTGCATTAAGCAGAAGTCAAGGGAAAATTATCTGGTTATCTTGTTTGATGACATCTAATGCCAAATGTGCCCCCAGAATACTAAAAGGTATCTTGTTAATAACATGCTAGACTTTATAATTAGAGAATAAGTTTGAATGCTAGCTCTGCTGCTTGCAAGTTTGGGGCATTGGAGAAGTCACTTAACTGCTCTGGACCTTAGTTTCCTCAGGTGTAAAAATAACAGGACTTCGTCTCTTTTCTAAACCTATGTGCCTACAATGTTGTGTGTAAAGTGTTCAGATAGAATATATAAAGTATGATGTAAAAGATCTGTCATTCTCAAAACAAGGGGAGGTAGGGAGAAATTGCCACTTTCTCTTATTAATTCTGAATTTCAGCTGAGCTAGAAATACCAATTTCCAAATACTTCAAGCTAATCTAGAATATACTTAGTCTTTTGATGGCCTTCTATTCCCAGCTTTAAAAGGGCTAATCAATGCCCAATGGGCTTTAATTGCATTAAAATGCTAGAGTGTAAAATTTCTATAGACTTAAAAAAGTTAGGAATGAGGAAACTTGAAATCACAAGTGATATTCTTTAACATAAACATAACCTCTTACACAAAGGACTGGTTGTAGGTAATTTATAATAAGCAAAATAATGATAATACCCTTATAAGTCAATCAATCAAGAGGCATAATATTATAGTTACTTATTACCTCTGCCACTCTCTTTGTTGGGGTGAGAGATCAAATATTACCTGTAATAAAGGAAAATAATCAACAGCAAAGTCAAAATCTTGGGTTTTCACAAAAGAAAAATTATTATGGATAAAACACTTTTTTAAAAGGTTTTATTGATACCTTTTGTTTTTATATTAGTCATTCCCAGACAAAATCCCATCCCGCATCCATTGCTCTTTTAAATAAATGAACAAATGAATAAACAAATGAATGAATGAACAGAAATGAATGGACCTTCCTCTTGAGGCTGTTGTGAAGATCAAATGAGATAATACTCATAAAGCACTTTTTAAACTTTTAAAGTGTCATATAAAAAGACAGTATAATTTAACAGAATACACTGGCTCTAGAGTCAAAGGACCGGAATTTGACTGATACCTCTACCTCTAACCCTCTCTTTAGATTACTACTTGTGTGGGCAAGGCACTTAACCTTCTTGGGCCTCTTTCCTCATTTGTAAAGTCCCGTTTGCAAAATGAGGGAACTGAATTAGATAGCCTCTGAGGTCCCAGATCTAGCTCTATGGTCATATGATCCTAAGTGTCAGCTTCTTTTGGGGTGGGGGGGAGCAGTAGGAGATATAGGGAGGGAACTATAACTTTCCTGGAGTACTGAGATTGACAATGATTTGTCAAAAGTCACAGAGATCTACTTGTCATTTCCAGTTCCACCAGACTTGAAATCAGGCCCTCGATCCACTAGTCTAAATCTGCTTCTCTTTGTTTTGAATAAAAAATATATTAATAAAGTAAATGCCCTATCGTTTTTTGTGAAATAGACAAAAGTAAATGAAACTACAATATTAATCAAAAAATCCATGTTTTGCATGGATTAAAGTAATAAAAAACACTGTTAATTTTCAAAAAAAAAAAAAACCACATCAGAATTTTTGCTTCAGTACAAAAGCCAAAGTGAGGTTAAAGTTTTATAGGAGGGGAGGGGAAGAGAAGAGTTTGGTCTGGCTCAGGATCTCATTAGTGTGAAAAGTGTGGAAACTTAAGTATAGCACCATAATTCTCAGATTTATAAGTCAGCTAGGGTACTTTCCCCCATCAATTCAAAGTAAAAATTATGGCCACTTAAGGAACAAAAGAAAAAAAAATACATACTTTCAATAGGATCTGATTTTTATGGACATAATTTAATTGTCTGAAAGTGCTTATCAGATGTAACAAAACGCGTCAATTCCACATTACATATTCTATGTTATGATACCAACCTACTTTTCTAAGCTTATCTTCCACTACTATTCTACATCGTTTCTCACAAAAGACTAATCTATTCAATATTACTTATATACAAGCCTTTCATTGCTACACTTTTTAATAATGCCATTTTCCCTATGAGGAATGTTTATCTGCATTGTTCTTTACAATAGTCACATAATTTCTATCCCTTCAAGGACCAGAGAAATTCCTTCAAAAAGCCTATCAGATCACTCCAGGACATTTTTGCACCACCCAGTCAGCATTTAATCATATACTGCCTAGTAATGTTTGTTGTATGTAACCTTGTGTTGTTTAACTACTGTGGAAGCATTACCATCCATTTTAGAAACACTATAATTAGTAATAATAATTAACAAAATAATTATCTTAGTCTGAAGCTTTTAAAACTAATCTTTTAAAACTATCTAAGAGATAATCTGAGAGAGCCCTTTAAACTCTTACCAGTCTTTTTTCTAACTATAAATTCCCAAACTGTTTCCCCTCTTAGATGAGCCCAGGAATGACTCTTCCCTTGGAAGTAATTAAGGCAGTAAAAAGACAAGTAAGAAGGCAAAGGACCTTTGATAGATCTGATCTACCACAGCAGCTGCTTTCCCAATGTCCTGAAGTAATGATCCACCTAAGAGAAGTCTGAAAAGTCTCTTTAACTCCTTCTGGTCCCCTGTGATTAGCTTGGAGAAGGGGGAGAGAAAGGGGGCAGAGAAGGGAGGAACAATAGGGAAGTGGAAGGAAAGTGAGGTCTTGAGGGAAAGGCCACAGCGCAGTGAGTGTTTTGTTTTGGGTTTTTTTTTTTTTTGGAAAATGATTTCCCGAGGGTATCCCAAAAGATTAAATGACTACTATTCTGTTTGTCAAAGCAAAATGTTAGGTTTTATCATATTGTAATACTTTCCTCATTAGAATCTTATAAAGGGACTTTAAGATGATTCATGTGGAAAGATGTCCGAGGATAGAAAGGAGTTTAGACAGTTAAGGTATTTCTCTAAGTTAGAAAAATGCTTAGATTGCAATGATAAATTAACAAATATTTCTGGCACACTTGTGCCTATACCACAGGAGACTGTATTAATACTTTTTCTTTGATAAGATCAACTGCCTCATCCCATAGTATCTATTTGAAATGTTCTTTGCTCTAAGCAAAAAATGTCCATCCCCAACATCACAATTTCCACAGATGACTTAGCTTCCTAATTTGCTGAGAAGACTGGAACTAACATGGCATCCCAGAGACATTTCAAGCCAATCTTCAAAACTTCTGACCATTAACCTCAACTTCTCCTCTCTGGTCACAGAAGAGGAGTTACCCCCTATTCACTAAGATTAGCTACACCCTTGATCCTATTCCTTCCTCCTTCTTCTAAGACCTTTTTCCAAATAATTATCTCTCTTGCTCATCTCTCTTCAGTCTCTCCATCTCCACTGGCTCGTTCCCATCTATGCCTATAAACATGGTCAGATTTCCCCACTTACAAAAATGCCTGCCATTGACCTGTTAAACCCCCAATGGGTTACTGTTCCATCTCTCTTCTGTCTTTCACTGCTAAATTTTAAAAAAATACCCATGCCCAATGCCTCTAAATGTTCACTATCTTTCTCTCCTCAATTCTTGTGTCGATAAGGTAAAATGGGCACTTAGTTTGGGGGGGTGCCCTTGAGGAGTTTGGCTTTTGTTTACCTTGAGTGAAAATACTTTCAGCTGTTAAGTGCTAAGCCCCAGGCCCAAAGCCCTATCAGGTGTGAAACCTGTGTGGGCATAGATTAATGACTTAAGAGGGGCCAACTCAGGAACCAATGGTCTCTGGTCGTTGAGGTGGGGCTCGAGAACGAGGCTTGGTGAGAAACTACAGCTGAAGCCAAAGCAGAGCTGACCCGAATGTGGACCCAGGAGTTCAAGCAAGGACTTGAGGCCAGTGAATATGATTTATGCCATCTTGTTTTTCTGTGGCCTCCTGGCTACTCATGTGAGGCTGGCTTATTGGGCCTGGAGGCTTGTGATCACAATAATGGAATGCGGAGGCTGGTTCGTGAATCTGTCACTGTGGGCCCTAAATAAATGTTCTGATGCCCTCTACTTAGAGAATTCTATATACTTTGAGATTTCGAACCATTCATATATATATATGATCCTTTTTGAGATCATAAATTCAGCCTTCCTACTACAATTCTCTACATCAGTCTATTGAAACTCCTCTTTTAAAGACCAAGAGCTTCCTAAATGGTATATCCGATGACCTTTCTTTCAGTTTTCATTCTCAATCTCTCTGAAGCTTCTGAAACTAATGACCACACATTCTACCACATTGAGGAATGAGGGAATAAGCAATTATATAGTGCCTACTATGTGCCTGGCACTGTGCTAAGCAATTTACAAATATATCATTTAACTCTTCCAACAATACTGTAAGGTATCACCCCCATTTTACAGTTGAGGAAACTGAGGCAAAAAGAGTTTAAGTGATTTGTACAGGGTCACACAGCTAGTAAGTTGGGTTTGAACTCAGTTCTTCCTGACTCTAGGTCCAGTGCTCTCTCTATCCACTGAACCCCCCAGCTGCCTTCAGATATTCTCTTGGTTTCAGAAACACCACACGCTGGAGGTTCTGCTCCTAACTCTCTAACCATTCTGTCTTCTTCATTTGTTTCCTTATCCTTTTCCCAAACTCTTAAGGATGGTGAGTGTTTTCCAGAGATCCATCTTAGGCCTTTTCTTCATTTTTCTCTATCCTCTCCCACTTGGCCATCTCATTCCCTAACATAGTTTCAGCCACTACTTCTTTGCTGATAAGCCTCTGAACTCCCTATCTACATCATCAACATCTATAGTCCCAGCAGTCCCACCAGTAATTCAAACATAAGCTGCTAAAAGCTTTGTCATTGTTCAGTCATTTTTCAGTCATGGATGACTCTTCTTGACCCTATTTGGGGTTTTCTTAATGAAGATACTGGAGTGGTTTGCTATTTCCTTCTCTAGCTCATTTTACAAATAAAGAAACTGAGGCAAACAGGGTTAAGTAACTTACCCAGGGTCACAGAACTACTAAGTGTCTGAGGCTGGATTTGTACTCAGGTCCTTCTTATTCCAGGGCTAGCGCTCTATCCACTGTACCACCTAGCTGCCTCTACTAATAGCTGGCCTCTTACAAAGCCAGAGTCTCTCAGAGCCACCAGAGTCTCATACTAAGAGATCAAAAGCCTACAAAGATCACCCCGACCCGGAGGCCATAACCTGCAGACCTATCCAAGTGAAAGATGGAATGGAGTAGGAAAAGACATGAGATAGGGAGACAAATTAGAAGGCTACTGCAATAACACAGGAGAAAGATGATCAGGAACTGAACTCTGGTGGTGGCTGCATGAGTTGAGAAAAGAAGTTCTATGAAAAAGGTGCTGTAGAGGTACAGACTACAAGATTTGGCAACTAATTTGGACATGTGGGGAGTGGGGGAGAGTAAGGAGTCAAGCATGTGACCTGGATAAAGAAAAGGATAATGGGAGCCCATAACAGTCATGGGGAAGTTCAGAGAGGGCTGAAACCCTAAAATTCCTTTATCTGAACATAGTCACCTATATTTCAATCTCTCCCTATGAGTTATCACTCCCTAAACTTATTGTCTTCACCAAATCCTTCAATCATACCACGCCTCAGTACTTTGTCAGTCATTACCTCTGCTCTGACTCTACTGTTCCCAAACTTAACCCTACAGTTAAATAGTTCAAGTCTCACTATTTTCTACTTTCAAAGTCCTTACCCACTTGGATATGGCTTGCTAAATTACAACCTGGGATTACTTCCACCATCCACATTCTCTGTTCCTACTCACATGTCAAGGAACAAAGCTGGAAGAAGTCGCAGTTGATTAGGTACAGTACAACTTTATATTTTGGAAGAAGACACTCACAGATGACTGAGTCCACTATAAATTCATATTCTCTAACTACAACTGAGAGGATGGGCAATTAGGAAGTGTTACAAAGTTTGAGTAAAGAAGAGAAATTTTGGAATAGCATTTGTGGGATATAGGATGGAAAATTAATTAGGAAAGAATAAAAATTGCCTTCCTAAAGGGAGACCTAATTGATGTATACAGGATAAATTGGGAGATAATCTTACAGAGAAGGTGTAAGGTTAATGGAATATAAAAATCTTCCCTGTCATTTATAGGTCTACATGACTACATATGCTCCCTTTTCTCCTTGGAAAAAGGGCCGTGTTCCTAGGACTAAAAAGGTAAGAACATATATGAATCCATCATGGATGTCTTACTCCTTTGAATTTTGGCCCAGTTCACAGCTGTAACACACCCTGTGCTGAGTCACATAGAGCCCTGGTACAGAACCAATCAGGTGCTGAGTCACATAGGCTTTCACACTTTTTGGCACTGAGTCAATCGGGTGCCAAGTCTTTGTTTGAAAACTGTATACATTCTGGAAAACTGATATTTTGCTCGGGGGCTCACTCATGGGAAGGGCACTTCACCTGAAGACTGTTTTTTGTTTGTTTTTGATTTCTTGGACTAGGGAGTCTAGGTAGCCATTATCAATGCCCCTTCCCCCCCACCCCCCAACACACACCTTCAGATGTCCATGCTCTCCCAGTCTGGTGATATATGTAAATATTTATATTACCCTATTAAGCTTTATCTTTCTATATTTCAACTGATTGTATTACTACTGGCAATGGTAAAGTGTGCACTATGATCACTAGACAGTTGGAGCCTTGTCTATTGAATCATTCACCCAATCTCTGATGTAACTTTATATCTTGTTTCTAATATTTCTGTTTCAGGCTACTTGTTAGGAATTGATTTTCTCCACTTTCAGGCTGCTGACTTTTCCCCTGAACAAGTGGATGATGTTAGTTTTTCTTGGATACTTCCATGATAGGGTTCTCAGAATAAATGTTACACTGATTTAGAGTGCAGAATGCTCATTATACTATGTGATTCGATTCTTAAAATATTATCGTATTGACAATACATAGGGCACTAGGAAGGCTTTCTTGCAGAAGATGGAATATGAAGGAAGCAAGTGAAGCCAGTGGGCAGAGATGAGGAAGGAAGAAAATTCTAGGCACAAGAGACAGCCCATGAAAATGTACAGTTGGCAAATGGAGTATCTTGGTTGAGGTCAGTCAAAGGATCACATAGCATATGGAGGGGGAAGTAAGACATGTAAAAATAGGAAGAGGACCAATTGTGAGGATTTTAAAAAAACAGAGAGCTTTACATTTGATCCTGGAGGTAACAGGCAGTCACTAGAATTAATAAAATAGGGGTGTGAAATGGTCCTGTAGGAAGATCCTTTTGATAGATAAGTGGAAGATGGTTTGGAGTGCGGAAGGCTTGAGGTAGGGAGACCAACCAGCAGGCTACTGCAATAGTCCACATTTAAGGTGATGAGGGCCTGCACCAGGGTGGTAGCAGTGTCAGAGGAAAGAAGGAAGTGTATAAGAGAAATATCATGAAGGCAAAATCGACAGTATCTTGCAAATGATGAAATGAGAGGATGAACAATAAGGGAGAATGAGAAGTTGAAGATGACACCTAGGTTGACTCATGGGTAACTAAGAGGATGGAAAAAATTTTCAACAATTACAGGAAAGTTAGAAAGAAGGAAAGGTTCGGGCGGGGGTAGGAAGGAAATGAGATCAATTCCAAACATGCTGAGTTTAGGCTGTCCACTGGACAGTTAGATCAAAACATTCAACAGGTTGTTAGAGATGTCAGATTAGGGCTACATAAGTAGAGATGAGAATCATCTGCATAGAGAGGACATTTGATTTCACTGGAACTCATAAGATCACTAAGAGACACTACAAAAGGTGAGGAGAAAAAGGCCCCAGACAGAACCCTGAACACATACAATTACAGGGTACAACAATCTTCATCTGACAATCCAGAAAAGGAGAATGTGAAGAAATATAATCAAACTGTGTGATCAAAACTTAAGAGAGAAGAAAGTATCAAAAAGAAGAGGATGACTGACAAATACTTCAGAAATGTGAATAAGAATTAGGATTGAGAAAAGATTTGACAGCTAAGAGATCACTGGTGAATTTGGAAAGAGTAGTTTCAGTCAAATGAGGAGGTTGGAAGCCAAACTACACAGAATTAAAGCCTTTACAAAGAGTTTAGCCTTCAAAGGGTGGAAAGATATAAGAAAACAGCAGAGACAGAAAGTCAAGAGGGTTTTTTGAGGATAGGGGAGACATGGACATGTTCACAGGCAATAGGGATGACATGGGGGAATCTGGAAAAGAGAGTACTGAATGGGATTACTTGTGCATGTAGTAGGGTTTGTCTTAGAAAGAAGGACCATCTCTTCATGAAAAACAGGGATGAAAGAAGAGATAGTGGCAGATGGTATCTAAATGATGTGAGATGAGGTAGAGAGGAGAAGAGGAAGCTCTTGGTGAATGGCTTCAATTTTTTCAGTGAAATATGACACAAGATTCTCAGAAGCGGGAAGGGGGCAGAACCATAAGAAATTTGGGGGATGAATTTTACATAGCCTCTCTAGTGAGTGAAACAGTGAACTGATTAGGGAAATATAAAAGGATAACCTCACAGTAAGGTCACAGTTGAGATTACGAAACACAAACTGGTAGTAGACCCAGTCAGTTAAGCAATATCACCAAATGACTTGGTTACTATAAACTAGAATATCAAAGACATTTCAAAATTAATATTTAAAACAGAACTTGTAATTCACTATTTGACAAAACCTGAAAAACTGGAAAACAGTATGGCATAAACTAGTGGTAGACCAACATTTTACACCACATACCAAAATAAAGTCAAAATAGGTACACGATTTAGACATAAAGAGTAACACCATAAGCAAATTAGGAGAACAGGAAATAGTTTACTTGTCAGATATATTAAGAAGGGAAGAGTTTAGGACCAAAAGAGAGATGGAGAGCCATTACAAAATACAAAATGGCTAATTTTGCTTATATTAAAAGTTTTTGCACAGACAAAACCAATGCAACCAAGATTAGAAGGAAAGCAGAAAGCTAGGAACTAATGTTTACAGCAGGTGTGTATGATAAAAGCCTCATTTCTCAAATATACAGAGAACTGAGTCAAACTTATAAGCATACAAGTCATTTCCCAATTGATAAATGGTCAAAGGATATGAATAGGCAGTTTTCAGGCGAAGAAATCAAAGCTATCTCTAGTCATATGCAAAAATGCTCTAAATCACTATTGGTTAGAGAAATACAAATTAAAACAACGCTGAGGTACCACCTCACACCTATCAGATTGGCTAATATGACAGAAAAGGAAAAAGATAAATATTAAGAGAGGATGTGGGAAAACTAGGTCACTAATGCATTGTTGGTGGAGTTGTGAAATAATCCAACCATTCTGGAGAGGAATTTGGAACTATGCCCAAAGAGCAATCAAACTATGCATACCCTTTGATGCAGCAATATCACTTCTAGATCTGTATCCCAAAGAGATCATAAAAAAGGGAAAAGGACCCACATGTACAGAAATATTTATATCAGCTCTTTCTGTGGTAGTAAAGAATTGGAAAGTAAGGGGATGCCCATCAATGAGAAATAGCTGAACAAGTGTAATATCAATTAAGTTGAGTATTTTTGATTGAGCCTTACTAGGTGCTAAACCCCAGGCCCCAAACCCCCATCTACTAGGTGCTAAACCTATGTGGGTGTGAATTGGTAACTAAGTTGGGGCTCCAGGTGAGGCCAATGAAGGAAGGTGCTAACTCCAAAGCCAATAGTAAGAACCTAAGTTCTGGTCACTCAGATGACGTTTGATGATGTCTGAAACTGTATAAAAAGAGAGAACAGAGTTATTTGCTTAAGGCTCTCACTCCTGAAGGCACAGGACTCTGGGCAGCCACTGTAAGGGCCTTTCCACTGAACTCCGATGTTGATGGTTCTCTTGGTAACTATGAATTGTATTTGGTCTGTTGCTGTTTGTAATTTGTTTATATTTGCTCTGAAGTTCAGGGTGCTGGCTTTTCCCCCTGAACTAAGTGAATGAAATTTGTATGCTGGATTAAATTGAGATTGTTAACCCCTTAAAATTGCTTTCCTTAGGAAAGCAGATCAAAAGAGCCTGGGCTTGCAGCATTCTATGAACTGGTTGTTGTTGGTTTTACACCCCCCACAGCAGCTGCTAGCCGGATTGTTGAAACAACAAGCTGTGGTGTATGAATGTAATGGAATACTATTGTGCTATAGAAAACGATTAGCAGGCAGATTTCAGAAAAATCTAGAAAGACTTACATGAACTAATGCTGAGTGAAGTGAGAAGAAACAAGAGAAGACTGTACAAAGTAAAAGCAACACTGAGCAATGTTCAACTATAATTTGACTTAGCTCGTCTCGGCAATACAATGCTCCAAGACAATTCCAAAAGACTCATGATGGAAAACGCTATTCACATCCAGAAAAAGAAGCCATGGAGTTTGAATGCAGATAAAGCATACTATTTTCCACTTTGTTTTTTTCATGGTTTTTTCCTGTTTGCTCTGTTTCTTCTTTCACAACATGACTAATGTGGAAATATGTTTTACATGATTGCAGAATGCTTGCCATCTTGGAGAGTAAGGGAGGGAGAAAAAACATGGAATTCAAAATCTTATAAAAAATGAATGTTGAAAATTGTCTCTGCATGTAATTGGTAAAAATAAAATATTATATTAAAGTTTTTAAAAAACAGAATTTGTTATCTTTTCCCTAAAACATCCCTATTTATGTGAAAGATAACAACATCCTTCCAGTCTCCCAGGTTCACAACTTCAGATACACAATTCCTCAAGATTCTTCATTTTACACATTCCCACAGTTGCCAAATCCTGCCATTACACAACAGGTCTAGTGCCTAACCCTTTCTCACTACTCCTACACACTACATTACTTCAAGTGCTCATCACCGGAACAACTGTAATAGCCGCCTTAACTGGTCTCTCAACCTTAACTCTGTTGTACTCCAACCATTCTCCAAAGAGCTGACAAATTATTCTTCTTAAGCTCAGGTCTGACCAGGTGATTCCCTTACTCCAGAAAGTCCAGTGGCTCCTGACTGCCCAGAAAACAAAATGTAAACTCCTGTTTGGCTTCTGACACTCTTCACTACCTGACACCAAACTAACTTTCTAACCTCATTCTACATTATTCCCCTTCTCTTACTCTACAATCCAGACAAACTGGACTTAAGGTTGTTCTTCACATATAAGATACGCTATCTCCTATTTCCTTGCTTTTACAGAGGCTGTCTCCACTGCTAGGAATACATGTCCTTCACCCCTCTATCTCTTAGAATCTCCAGCTTTCTTCAACATTTACCACAACTGCTAGCTTCTCTTTCCCAGTGTCCTCAGATCCAAGTGCCTTCCCATTTAGGGTTACCTTTGATCTACTCTGAATATATATTTTATATGCCTATTTGTGTACATATCTCAACAATTAGAATCTAAGATCCTGGGGCAGCACGGACATTTTTGCTTTTTCTTAGTATCTTTAGTACTTAGCAGCACACTGCCTAGCCCAGACAGAGTAAATACTTAATGTTTATTGACTGACTGATCCTATATATACTTAGATACAGTTAGATGTTATCTTCCCATATAGAAGATAAGCTCTAGCTTAGTTTTGGTTTTCGTACCCTCAAGACCTATCAATAAGCCTGGCACATATTAAGTACCTTAAAAATGCTTGATGACTTATCATTCTCACTAAACTTGCTCCTCCTTCTGACTGCACTATTTCTGGCTGCCTCCCATGTATATCTTGGGGTTATCTTTTAACTTTTTGTCTCATCTCATGTTCAGCTACTGTGATAAGACCAACTTTTTTCTGATGTTACTTTCTTCAGCCCCAGGTCCCCTGATGCGGCTTCCTGGTCAAAAGGCATAAAAAGTCTCATCCATGTGCAAGCCTGTAACTCTCAGTGCCTGAGACCATGCAAGTTGCCAAATGCTAATGACCTACTAATCAAACACATTTCCTGATGGAGATAAGGGGGGGCTACATTCACAAAAGCTAAATGCAACTCCATCCTTGTTACTTATTCTTGCCGCGTGAAGGCAAAGAAAACCTCTTTTGTTAAATGTTCAGCGACTTGCAAGGCATTTCGTCCCATCATCAAATCTGAGCTAATGGGGTCCTGATGTTGCTAAAATCTGTTAATCTCACCTCTATCACCTCTATAATCTCTACTGCCTTTCTCCATTCATTGCCTACTCTTTAATTCCAATGCCACCACTCTAGCACAGGTCCTCATTACCAAGTGACTCAATACTAGTCTTAGAGCTTTCTAACACATCTTTCCCCTCAATTCTCTGTCATCTATAGTCAGCTCTTCATGTTATCGACAGAATATCTCTCAAACAATTGTTGTGACATCTATCCATTATACAAACAAATCTAGTAGCTCCCTAATTCACTCCTAAGTTCAATTTCCTCTTCCTGGCATTCAAGGCCTTCTATAATTTGCACCATTATACTCTTTAAGCCTTATCTCATCTTACCCTTCCCCAAATTTGTCCCCCAGTCAAACTGTACTACATTGCTGAAGGCAATACAATCTTAAAGGCATTCAAGGACCAATTTTCAAAAGTGAGGACAAAGACAACACCAATGCCAATCCAGGAAAAACATTTGACTTAGTACAGTAAAATGTGGTCATAAAGACTCTCTTCCAGCAGGAAATCTCCCATGCCTAATAGCAACTGTATCAGTTGAATCACAAAAGATTCCTTGATTGATCCAAGGGCTATAACTAGAGAGGCAATTTTTATATAACTTCCTATCATCAATTATCAATCAAAGCACAAAACAGGGAGACATAAGTTTGACAAAGCTGCTAACCACTCCCACACTTATCAAATAATATTTCTATGGGGACTTAGCACAGTGCCTGGCACATAGTAAGTGCTATATAAATGTTTATTCCCTTCCCCCTTCCCTTCATGGCCTATATCCTGGCACAAAAGCCAAATAGGAAAACAATTTTCCTATAACTATAATATATTGTAGGTGACATTGTGCTGATTCTATAGAGTCATAGAATGCTTTCTGTATGACATCCATATGGCCAATCAGTCAACAAGCATTTATTAAGTGATTAATGTGCCAAGCATCAAGCTAAGTTCCAGAGTACAAAGAAAGGCAAAAAACAGTCCCTGTCCTCAAGACGCTTACATTCTCATAAAGAACACAAAGTGTAAGGAACTAGATGAGTATTTCACATACGTAGAATAGATAGAAGAAAATCTGAATGGGGAAGGCATTAACTGGGGGAACCAGAAAAGGTTTCCTCTAGAAAATGAACTTTAATCTAAGTCTCAAGGGAAGACAGGGACTAAAAGGCAGAGGTGAATAAGCAGAGCATTACAAGCCTGGGAGAGACAGCTAGGGCAAAGGAACAAATGGCAAGATGCAGAGTGTCAAATACAAATAAGTGAGCTGGTTCACAGAGTACATGAACAAGAATGTTTCAGAAGACTGGGAAGGTGAGATGGTGCCAATTTGTGAAGACTTTTAAATGCCAAATTTAAGTGTTTATATTTTATCCTAGAGATAACAGAGAGTCACTTGCGCTCATTGAGCATAGGGGTGATACTACCAGACTTTTTAGAAAAAACATCTTCATAGCTGAGTAAAGAATAGATTGGAACAAGGCATCCAAGGGAAAGGGCACCTAAGTGGCACAATGGATAGAGCACCAGCCCTGGAGTCAGAAAGGCTCAAATTCAAATTTGGCCTCAGACACTTAGTAGCTGTGTGATCCTGGGCAGATCATTTAACCCTGTTTGCCTCAGTTGCTCATCTGTAAAAATGATTTGGAAAAGGAAATAGCAAACCACTCCAGTACCTTTGCCAATAAAAACCCCAAATGGGGTCACAGAGACTCAGACAACACTGGGGGGCCCAAACCAGTAATGCGATTCCATACATAACAAGACCTGGCAACAAACTGGATATATGGGGTGAGAGAGTGAGGAGTTATAAACGACACTGTGCTTGAGAGCCTGAGTGACTAGGAGAATAGTAGTCTAAGTTCAGAAGGAAGTAGAGTTTTTTAGCTTTGGGTTTTAGGTGTTTTTGTTTTTTTTTTTGGGGGGGGGGACAATCCAGTTGTTCTGTTCTGTTCTGAACATGTTGGGTTTAAGATGTCCGTGGGATATCCAATTAGAGATGTACACAGTGCAGTTAGATGTGTGATGAAAGCTCAAGACAGACCAGGGTTTATATATATAATCACCTGCATAGAGATGATACTGAGAACCAGGACAGCAGTTTCACAAAAACCTAAAGCGAACAAAGTAACCAGGAAGACAAGGTGATCAACGGTGTTAAATGCTGAAGGGAGGTCAAAAAGGATCAAATTTGAGAAAAGGCCATTAGTTTTTGTGAGTAAGAGATAAGTAATAAGTTTGGAGAGTTAAGTTTCATTTCAATGATGAGGTCAGAACCCAGAATGCAGGTTTCGAAAAAAGAGGAAAGAAATAATACAAGGACTTGTAAGGTTTGGCCATGAAAAGGAGGAAAGATAAAAGATGATAACTAGTAGGGATGGTAGGGTCAAATGAGGGTTTTCTTTTTAAGGATTGTGGGGATCACAGGTTATGTTTTTAGAAAAAAAAAGATGCTGGAAGATAGGGAGAAATAAAGGTAGTAAAGGCAATCTGCTAGAGAAGCCAAGATGAGGTGAGATCACAGGAGCATATACAAAGAGAGAGACGGTCCTCTCCAGGGAGATCAGCCTATTGATCCAGACAGGAACAAACCAAATGGTTAAGAAATACTGCCCAGATTAAGAGATACTGTCCATCATCTATCTTGGACAGGCATTGCAGATGGACAGTGAGTAGAGCCCGAACATGAACCAATTGGGGTGGGGAACTGGATTACAATTGGGAAACTGCAGTGCTTTTGAAGATTCCAAGCTGTTCCCTGACACAAAAGCCCATCTGTATTAAAACCATTATTTTTTTCAAGAATGCTGGGAAAATAGATGCTATTAAAATTACAGATGATTCAAGGGGAGCAGAAAGGTGCAGGCTAAATAGACTGTAGGTTATAAATACAAAGTTGTGAAAAATAACAGATGCACAGGCCAACAGATGCACAAGCCAAATACTATACTCATTTCTATGAATTGCTGAAAGACCTAGAGGAAAGCCTCCAACACACTGAGCAGATCTGCTATAAGGATTTACAAAAAGGCATAGAAAAGAATCGCCCAGGATGAAATATAGAGATTTGTAACATACAGTGGTGGTAGGATTTACTACACCGATGAAATCGCAACCTCTGAAACAGTGTTATTTAACTTTTATGGGTTTTCCTTCCATTTGTTTCATAAACTTTAAAGTGGCACTATGTTCCACATTTCTATTATGTCCTAAGGTACACATAATATAATGCAGAACGTGAAGAAGGAATAAATGTAATATCCAAGACCATACTGTCCACATTAAGGGTCAGATCAAAAGAATGAGCTAGATGAGGTTTCCTATAGATATTTGGTCTATACTCCTACATTCAGGTAAGATTATATCTTCTCTCCCAAGTAGGCCCAAAACCCTTAGCTACTAGGTACTAAGCTGATGTGGGCGTGAAGCCCCCAGGGTCCTAAGGGTTGTTGCTAAGACCAGAGCCAATAGTAAGAGCTTAAGTTCTGGTCGCTGGGTTGCTGTCTGACAACAGCCAAAGAGTGCATAAAAAGAGAGAAAAGAGCTACTTGCTTAGTGCTCTTACTCTTGGTGGTGTGCTGATGTGGAGACTCAGCAGCTTTAGTTAAGAGCCCTCCAGCTTGTAAACCTGGATGTTCAGACTTTGTTAAACTCTGGTAACTATGCTTTGAGATTTGAATCAGACAAGGTGTGTCTGTTGATGTTTGTAATTTGTTTGTATTTGCTCTGAAGTTCAGGGTGCTGGCTTTTTCTCCTGAATTAAGTGAATGATATTTGTATGCTGGATTAAAGTAAAACTGTTAACCCCTTAGCGTTGTTTTCCTTAGCAAAGCAGATCAAAAGAGCCTGGGCTTGCAGCATTCTGTATGCTGGTTGTTGTTGGTTTTACACAGCCACAGTAGCTGCTAACCAAACTGTTGAAACAGGGTGTTGAAAATCTTTTTAAAGTCATATGTTAAAGTGGGAGAGTTTTACATAGTCACACTAAGTCCTGATGACATAGAAATGCATGCTGGCTACCAATTCACGTGGCCAATATCTTTAAAGTAGCAGGGAGGAAAAGAAGTTATGAGTATACCTACCTTCTTTGAGATATCTAGCTCTATTCTGTCCTATTTTTTTTTAAAATCTCCAAGAAAAAGAATTTAACCGCTCTTTATAAGTGATAACTTGGCAATCAAATTTAACTTTGTCTTATCATTATCCTTATCAATAAAATATCAGAAGAGGGTTTGGCACAAGGCTTTAGCTAGATGACTAGGCATAGTGGAATAAGCTCTGAATTTGAAGTCAGAAAGACTTACATTTAAACC
Organism: Phalanger gymnotis; assembly: GCA_028646595.1. Taxonomy (NCBI): domain Eukaryota; kingdom Metazoa; phylum Chordata; class Mammalia; order Diprotodontia; family Phalangeridae; genus Phalanger; species Phalanger gymnotis. The sequence continues at coordinate 225,184,087 of CM053623.1, forward strand.
CCACCACAGCACTTACTACAAACCTTAGTGTAATTATTAGGCATTGAGGACCCAAAAAAAGTGCTTTAACATTATGTCTCTTTAAGTCTCTTCAAGAAGGTAGTAGATATACATAAAAGGATAAAGCATGGTGTTCTACACAATTTATTAACAAATGTTAAAGGCAGTAAATCATGTGAACAAAATCACCAATACTTAATTCCATTTTTAGTTTATACAGGTATTGAAAAAAACTTGACTTATTTGTTCCTCAGAAAAATCAATTACATAGTTAAAATCAGACTATAAACTCAAAATTACCTTACAGGCCTTCTCTTCTCTATGCTAAAGTATCCCAGTTATTTTAACCTTCCTTTAATCATTTTTCTAGCTCATGACAGCTTTTCTGTATTTTTTAAGTGTGGTGGCCAAAAGTAGATATACATATTTGTGCTTTTTGGTCTACTTTAAGAGGCTTACATAGTGGCCTATGTATATTTGAAAATATTTTATGACCACGACTGGATACTTCCAGCAATTTAACATTGTCTTCAAATATTAAAAAAAAATAAGAATTTGAAACGAATAATAAATTTTCTCCCCAACAATTTTAAAGGAAAAGCAGAGGGGAAAATTAAGTGCTTTTAAAGATGATTTATTTGTGGGAATTTTTAATAGCATAAATTAAAAACTTTAAAGCAATGGACACAACTTTTACTAAAGGAAAAAAATTTCATGCATATGCACAGTGGTGTACTAGTTAAATTAGTTAGATTTAATCAAATCTACATTCCAGAAGGGAAATAGTCTATTCTTCTAAATACTGAGAAGGTACAAAAAGCACTTGAAAATCTTCAATGAAAAATACTGTCACATTAAGAATTTTCTAGTATAACTGAAGAAATGTGTATTGAACACCTACTACATAAGAAGTACCATGCTAGGCAATTTAGGGGATAGTTTTCAAACCTTCACAGAGTTTGGAAACTGGCTGGGAAAATAAGACAGGCATGTGAAAAGGTAATTAACAAAAATCAGGCCATATAAGCACCAAATATAAGATATTCCACAAGAGTTTAGACAGTAAAGAAAATTTGAGACATGTTTTGAAAAAACTCTTGAAGAAAACTTACTGATTCATAAACTAGACCATCTGCAGCTGCAACCATTGTTTCTGCTAAATCCAATACATCAGCTCCAACATCTGTATAAAAGGAAGTATTAACATGTTTGCATTCTATATTCAATCAAAAACAAAATATATAGAAAATATTAGAAAGTGAGAAAGAAAAAATAAAAGACATGGTTTGTAGAATCACTTCCTATACTGCTACCGTTTTGCTCAAAAGCTACAAATTGCAAGATTACAAGACTCAAAGATCTGCAGTACCTTTTCAGTTCTTCCCTAGCAAACTAAATGATACAGAGCTCTATATAATATAAACTTTTATTAAACCAAAAAATGTTGTGATGATTAGAGAGTATCTAACACAACTAGTGAATAACTGTTTTACACGATATCAAATATAAGAATCATATTTAAAAACTAAAACAAATGTCTTTTACATTTTTTAGTCATCTTTCACTCATATTTGACTTTGTGACCCTATTTGGGGTTTTCTTGGCAAAAATCATGGAGTGGTTTGCCATCTCCTTCTCCAGCTCATTTTACAGATGAGGAGACTGAGGCAAAAAGGGTAAAATGACTCGTCCAGGGTCACAGAGCTAGTAAGCGTGTGAGGCCAGATTTGAACTCAAGAAGATGAATTTTCCTGATTCCAAGCCTGGCACTCTATCCACTGTGCCATCTAGCTGCCCCTTTTAAAATTACCCTTCTGCTTTAAAGAAGTATTACTTCAAAATAGTTAATTTTGAAAAAAAAGAAATATCTTTTGGTATGTGGTATTATAACACCCCACACAAGGCAATATGTGCAACCAAATAAATATAGTATCACCCATTCAGAACCAAATATTGGCACAAAAACTATCACCTTTCAGAGTATAGATAAGTTTAGGTACTTAGCTCCATCAAATACTAGTCTACCTGACATATCTTCTTCTCAACTATAGGATGGGATCACGGAAAAATAAGAATTGGAACAGGACTTCTCCAAAATGAAATGGGGGGGTGACTTCTCTGATTCCATAAAGTTATACCTTTATTAAAAAAGTTCCTGCAATAATAGTTTTTACTACCTGCCCTTTAAGCAAGATGAAACTCAAAGCATATTTTCTGTATAAAAGCTTCCCTATTTTATGAAACAACCTTAACATGAAAAAAATTGCCTACTTTGTAACACATATAAATTTCTACAACTTTGTACAAGTATCACTAAGAAAATAACCATGGAGGCTAACAGAATCATTAATTTGCCACTTTAAAAAAAATCTAGATTACTACAGGTAAAAGAGAGCTATAATACATAGAGGAGTAAGGTGGAAAGGTAAATAGGTGCATGGAATTTAATTAAAAGTTTAAGTATTTCATCCCCTCAATCCTTTTATTACAATGTTTCTTTGTATGCCAATGATATAACTACACTGAAGGAATTAATGGACTCCTTTCTTTAAAGGGGAAATAAGAGAAAGATTCTATGAATAAAGAGACAAGTTGAAAATATTTCTACTATAGGAAACTGATAACAAATTTGTATAATCAAATGAATCATGATGAAATTTTTAAAACCTAACAGGAAAAACAAGGGAAAATGAAATTGCAATTATTTGAAATTTAAAAAGCACTTTGAGTCATTAAACAGAAGAGATACTTACACTGACACTTCATAGCCACAGTAATATCTATATTGATTCTTAATTTGCTAGAAGACAAAAAAAAAACTCATTGACAAATGCCCACATGTAATGACAAAGGTACATGAAAATAGACTGGTATAGCGGAAAGAATATTCACTGGTTTCGCAGTCAGAAGACTGGCAGTCCAAGCTTGTCCCTATCACTTTTACTAGGTGTGAGACACAATCTTTTATGGCCTGTTTCTTCACCTTTAAAATGAGGGGGCAACTACATGACTTCTAAAGTCCTTTCCAACACTAAATCTATAATCCATGGTCCTAAGTATGGTTTGATTCAAAATACAGAATTAAATATGGCTAGATTAGTACTATCTTTAGCATTGAGAACAGGACAGTTTAAAGTCAGTTATGTTTTGAAATCATTCCAAAGAATTCTTTTTAGCTTCACAGGTTTTGGTATTTTTAACCCTAGTGATCATAATGGTAAGTGTAAGAGCAAGGATGCTAGGTAACTCTTAAAAAAGCAAACAAATTCTGAATAGTAACCTTCTAAAGTGAAGTTCTTTAGAAGTCTAGACAATTCAAATGATAGTGACTGCAATTAAACCCCTAGAAAACAAATTATTCCCTGAATATGCTTGCCTTTTAAAAGAATAACTTGTGCCAAATGAGTTTTCAAGATGTACCACGAATAATCGAAAATAGGAACAAATCCTCAGTCAAATGCCCTACAGCAGAGGTGTCATACTCTGGCCTGCTGGACAAGTGGTCAGCAAATTCAGCCTGAACCAGATTAAAATGTAATTGGGAAATGTTAGACAAAATAAAAATACAATAGAAAACAGATTATGTTAATCTGTGGTTTTCTAAATCAATTTACAATCCACAGTGACTTTGTATTTGAGTTTGACACCACTACCCAACACTACACTATACTGCCTCAAATTCAGGGTGGACATTACCTCCACTTGTACAAGTCACAACTACTCTAACCCTTCTCAATCAGTACCCCAATGATGTTTCTTCCATCAATCTCCTTTTGTTATCTGCCACAGAAGAGCTAACCAACATGTTGTTTCTCAGTATGAACAGAGTAAACATATCCAGGGTACACATTTATTATTGGTTTCTTTCTCCGTAATCCACATACTTCCCTTTTCATTTACTCATGTCCCTTCTTTTCTATTACTTCTCATTCATAGGGTCTCTCCTTGTTAATATACTATGACCTGGTTATATTCCATCATGTGTCTTCTCATTAAAGTCATTTACGATCTTGATTGTTTTGATATCATAATAGTGTATGATTCGCAGCCATATTATCACTGAGAGAATACTAATGTTGAAGAAACATTTTTGAAGCAGCAAGTACCTACAGATCACTGAATGTCAAAATCTGGGTAATATGTACTTTTCAACAAACTGTTTGTTCTTCTAGTGTAGAGAGTCAAATGGTTATCACTCTTCAGAGTAATTATCTATTTTATTGAGGAGGCTTTGTTTCTAGGGTTGATGTAACTGGTACATTTTTTTGTGACTAGAAATATCTGGAAAACCTTGTCATCAATGGTAATGCTGCATTTTTTGGGGGGAGCTCTGGGCAACTAGGTAGCACAATGAACAGGGCACTGGACCTGGAGACAGGAAAACTCAAATTCAAATTTAGCCTCAAACACTTGTCCATTGTGTGACCCTGCACAAGTCACTTAACCTCAATTTGCCTCAGTTTCCTAAAAAGCTATAATAGCATCTGCCAGGTTGTTGTGATGATCAAATGAGAAAATATTTCTTAAAGAGCTTACAATAACGCCTGGAACATAGCAAGTGCTTAATAAATACTTGTTCCATTCTTTCCTTCCTAGACTAGGACAACCTAATGAAAAACACTTTCAGAAGCTCTGCCCTTAAGGAGTTTACATTCTACTGGGGTTATAAAACAAATACAGAGATAAAAAATCTACATAAACAAGTAGACAAAGCAAACTGAGAAGGAAAAGAGCATTAAAAACTAAAGAAATCAGGAAAGGATATAAAAAAGAAATTGATAAGAGGTACTTCATGATATACAAATAACTTTTGATCTTCACAACACTACTACAGGGTGAGCTTTCTGTAAAGAAGAAAAAAATGAACAATTAGAAAGTGAAATAAGCTGCTTCATTTTGTAGTGATCTCCATCTCCCTGGAGGTCTTCAGGTAAAGGCTGTATGAACACTTCTCAGGATTGTTGTGGAAAGATTCCTATTTCAAGTACAGAATGAACCAGAGGACTTCTAAGTTCCTTTCCAATTCAAATTCCATGATTTTGTGAAATGAGAATTGCAGAAGTATAAGAATCCTGAAAGAAAGAAATGACAAGTGAATACATTTCTAAGCATGGAGACTTAAGAAAATGCATAAAGGTAAAGATGGCATGGAGTTCAAGGAACAGCTAGCAGTCAAGCTTGGCCAGAAGTATAATGCACAAAGGAGAGAAATGGAAGATGACTGGGAAAGTAGGTTGGAAAAAATGACTGAATTAAAAAGCATTTATTCAATGCTTACAATATGTAAAATATTGGGCATACAAGTAGAAAGTTACTGCTCTCAGTAATTTCACATTCTAATAGGAGGAAAAAGCACATATAGATTTCAGTTGAAAGTTAGATGAAAAGGCCTTGTCATACTTAGGATGCAAAGCAGATGGTAATGCCGTATTTTATGTTATTTCCACTGATAAGATAAGATCCAGACATCAAATTCCATGCAGTCTTGGGGAGGGAGGGGGAGGAAGAGGAAGAAAATGTGGAACTCAAAATTATGTGGAAGTGAGTGTTGTAAACTAAAAATAAAAAATCTCAATTATAAAACAAAGACAAGATTCATTACTGATGTTAAACCATCTGACAGTATTAAGGATTTAGGTGGCAAGAACTTTCTTTTCCAGGGCTTCAGAAGCTACCAAGGTAAGAGCTGTAACATTTTTAGAGAAGCATTTGCCAAGTCACATTTCTGCATGGGTTGGTTCCCTACATGATGGATGCAGGGGTTGGGCTAGAAATTAGGAGAGGGAAGAGGTGGAGGAAGAAGGGGACAGTTATTTCCACATGAAACAGCACGAAGAATCTTAAATGCCTGTCTAAAGATCTTTTTACTTTATCCTTGAGGTGATAAGAAACAACTAAAGGCCAGGGCAGGGAACTGTTCAGGCCTGTGCCTTAAAGAGAATATTTTAGCAACTGTAAGGCAAAGAGGATAGAGAGATAAGAAACTGGAAATAAGGAGACCAATAAGGAGGCTACTGCAATAGTTCAACAGAGAAGTGATGAAAGCCTGAACGATCTAATATAGATACAAATATGTTGTGGAAGTTGAATCAACCATCTGATTAAGTGATTGCAAAATCTGGTCCAGGTGGGAGCAGGCAGAGAAAAAGGTAAGAGACCTGGAGAGTTAAAATGACTCAGAGTTAATCAGCCTAAGTGACCAGTAAGAAGGTAGGCAGCCTGATACAATGGAAAAAGTACCAGTTTTGGAGTCAGAAGACCTTGGTTCAAATCTAGCCTCTGATACTTCCTACCTATATAAGACAAATCACTTAACTGTCCTTGCCCTGGGTTTCATTATCTTTAAAATGAGGAGAGTGAACTAGATGCATTCCAAAGTTCCTTCCCTGGAAGCAACTATGATCTATGTTCCTACGAAGTTCAAAGAAAAGATGAATTTAGGGGAAATGAGTTCAATTTAGGACAGACTCGATTTGCAATAGAACATAAAGGTAGAAAGTACATCATGTAAGGTAGTTGGCAACAAAGGACTAGAATCAAAGAAGAGCAATTAGAGCTGGATTTGTAGACTTGTAAATTACCAGGCACAAATAACACCAAGAATATTTAAACACAAAGGAAGTGACAAGATCACCAAGGGTAAGAGTATCAGTAAAGAAAGAAAGAGATGGCTGCTTCTTTTTTAAAAACTTTCCCTGGAAGAATCTTGAAAAACACCCATTCTTGGAAGGTGGGAGATTTATTGATTGACTAGTACCATCCTCCATCAATCAACAAACATTTATAAAGCACCTACTATGTGCCAAACATTGTACTAGGGACTAGAAATACAAAATGAAACAGTCCTTGCCTTCAAGGAGTGTATAATCTATCAGAAGAGACAATAAAGACACAGTACAGGACTACTTGCTGGATAATCAGGAAAGGTTTCAAGCAGAAAATGACACTTAAGCTTAGTTTCAAAAGAAACTGAAGATTCTAAGAAGAACAACAGACATTCTAGGCACTGGGGATGACAATCGATGCAAAGGCATGAAAATGGAAGAGCCTGTAGTGTCTTGTGTGAGGAACAGCAAAGAAGATTTTAAAGTATGATCAGTCATGGAGGGAGAGAAATAGAACACTGCTAAAAGAACAGCGATTTAAACTGGATTGAAATGACAGACAGAAGATAATTCCACAGGTGAAGCAAACAACTGGTTCCCTTCAGTGTCCCACAGCTTCTGCCACTAACTGCCTGAGATTCAGGATAACAAGTAAATGACTGTGGTGAATGGATACAAACTGAACGCGCTTTCAGAGATGTGCCATGGTTTTATCTCAAAGACAGTAAAAAATGAGACACACAAAGAAGGTAGCCAGCACATGGAGTTCAGCTGGCTTCTAATCTGAACATATGCCCTTTGGCATGCAAGGCTAAGGTCCTCTGATAGGTAGGCCAGGGATCTCTGATAGATGTGCATACCTTTTAAGTAAGGCTGAAGCACATTTTCCCCCCTTCCTAAAGAAAATATTAATAACAGGTTTGAGTTTTATGAGTATTCCACAAACTTTTAGCCTCTTATTTCTTGATTCCCAAAGCACATTTTCCAATATAATATTCAGCATAATCCCTTGTGCCCATTTTCATATAGAAGTGACTAAGCATGAAGTTAATTTAGAAAATCTAGTTCAATTCTTTACAGAATTTCTCTGTTCCTTCATTTCACTTATTTTAGTTGTGTCCAACCCTTTGTGACCCCATTCGAGCTTTCCTTGGCAATGACACTTTGAGTGGTTTGCGATTTCCTTCTCCAGCTCATTTTACAGATAAGGAACTAAGGGCAAAGAGGGCTAAGGGAATTGACCAGGATCACAAAACTAGTGTCTATACCACTCAGCTGCCCCTGATATGTTATTGTTTTAACCATCTCTTAGTTCCAACATGTTGTGCTTAAGTAATTTTTCAGTCGTGTCCAACTTTCCATGACCCCATGTGGAGTTTTGTTGGCAAAGTTACTGGATGGTTTGCCATTTCCTTTTCCAGCTCATTTTTAGCGATGAAGAACTGAGGGCAAACAGGGTTAAGTGACTTGACCAGAGTTTACACATCTATTAAGTGTATGAGGCCAGATTTGAACTCAAGAAGATGAATCTTTCTGATTCCAAGCCCAAGACTCTATCCACTGGACCACCTAATTCAATTCTTAGTGGAATCTCTTTATTCTTTTATACCAGACAATAAATGCTGGTACATAAGCTACAACTATCTCCCTGTAGTACTCATGTATTTCACCACGTAATTATCACCACTGCATAATCATTGCACCCTGTTTTTTTTTTGTGTGTCCAAAAATTGGTTTGTAACCCTTCAACGCATAATCATCAGATGGTATAAAGATTCTTTTCATCACACCACTTAAAAAGTAAACAGAGCAGCAATGCATTCACTAGTGGCATATAGGTATATATTTATCTCTCACGCATTAAGAGACTAAGAACTCTCAGCGCATACACACTGTCAGTGTATTTCCAAAAGCCAACTTGCAAGGTTTGTTTAGAGCGCTGCAGTGCTAACAGTCACGTCACTTAACCCAATGAAGAGCCATAGGTGCAAGGGGAACAGGCAGGCAGGCAAAGCTGACATGAGTAAGTCACGTGAAATGAGACTTGCATCTTTCCGTGCTAGCTAAACTATACAATTCATCTGCCAGCAATACATTAACATGCAAAGCATTTCTTTCTGATTACAGGTAAATATAAAAACTATTCTGCAGGCTTCAAGTTGAAAGTGACTGTGTTAGCTGAACAGCATAGGAAACAGCTGCAGAAAGACAGTTTTCAGTGAGTGAAAAGTTGGTGAACACAGGCAGAAAGTAAAAGACAAGTAATACACAAATAAGTGTGCAGTAGTATTATATCTTAAAAAATGTGCATACCTTAATTAAAAAAATACTTGATTGCTAAAAAAAAATTTCTAACCATCAACTGAGTCTGTAGAGAGTCAATCTTTTTGCTGGTGGAGGGTCTTGCCTCAATGTTGATGGCTGCTGACTAATTAGAGTGGTGGTTGCTGAAGGTTGGAGTGATTATGGCAATTTTTTTTTCAACCATTTAAAACATATCTCCATATCAGTCATGTTGTATAAGAAAGAACAAAACAAAAGGAAAAAAAACAGGAAAAAATGAAGAGAAAATAGTATGCTTCTATCTGCATTTGGACTCCATCAGTTCTTTCTCTGGATGTGGAAAGCATTTTCCATCATGAGTCTTTCAGAATTGTGTTGGATCACTGTATTACTGAGAAGAGCTAGGGCAATCATAGTTGATCACTGTACAATGCTGCTGTTACTATATATAATGTTTTCCTGGTTCTGCTCATTTCACTTTGCATTTGTTCCTATCTTCCCAGGTTTTTCTGAAATCTGCCTGCTCATCATTTCTTATAGCACAATAGTATTCCACTGCATTCATATACCATAACTTGTTCAACCATTCCCCAATTGATGGGCATTACGTTTCCAATTTTTTGGCTGTGGCAATTTCTTAAAATAAAACAAAAATGAAGTCTGCCATATTGATTGACTCTTCCACAAAAGACTTCTCTAGCATACGATGCTGTTTGATAGCATTTTACCTACAGAATAACTTCTTTCAAAACTGGACTCAACCCTCTCAAACCCTGCCACCCCTTTGTCAACTAAGTTTATGTAATATCCTTTAATACTGTTGTTTCTCAGGGAGCAGGGAGGTGCAAGGAGGGGAGAGAAATAACAGTTGGATGGTAGAGCAGTCAGAACAAATGCAACATTTATCAATTAAGGTCACTGTGTTATATGGGCATAGTTTGTTAATGCCCCGAAATAATTATAACAGTAATGTCAAAGAATACCAATCACAGATCATCATGATATATTTAAGACATAATAATAATGAAAAACTTCGAAATATTGCAAAAATTACAAACTGTAACACAAACACTATGTGAGCACATGTGGTTGGAAAAACGGTGCTGATAAAAACTTTCAATTTGTAAAATGAGCAAATAAAAATTACATTAGCTGCAAAGCATAATAAAATGAGGTATACCTGTACTCTCCTGCTCAGAACACTTAAATTTTTTCAGTCCAAGAAAGAAAGCCTAGAATCCTCTGATGACAGTCTCAAAAGTATTTGAAAAGGAAGGCTGATAATAGCACTCATTTGAATATGACTGATATGCTATATTCCTTGGTATTAGAAAATCTGAAATAAGTCAAGTAATCTCTGATTACTAAAATGTGCCCTAAAATTTACAAAGGCCTATTTTCTGTATCAAAATATTCTTATAAGGAAAAAAATGGATTTGTAAAAATAAGATTTCCGTATTGAATTCCTGTGCAATCAGAACTGAGCTGTAAATGACTCTTGAAATATGTAGTTATTTTGACAATATTTTGATTATCTGGATATATAAATAATAAAGCTGTTTAAATGAGAAAAAAGTCAGAGAACAAGGAAGATTTATTTCTTAGCAGACTAACTACATATAGGCAAACTATGTAATGGTTTAATTCTGACAATATTAATCTAGTAACATGCAACTGAATGAGGGGAGAAGAAGATATGATGCCATTTTCTTAGCAAAATATCAAGTGAACATTAAATAAAATTAATTTTATAGCTTTTTATACAAATATATTTTCCCTCAGAAGAAATAAACAGGTATTAATACACTCTAAAAAGATTTCAAAAAGAAAATGTTACCTAGAAAAATCCTTGTCTACTTCATATTCATACTTCATCCAAGTATCTTGATATACTGAAAACTCCATTATGGTTAACAAAGCCATTGTAGTAAATGCTATTAGAGATACTAAGAAATGAAGAAAAAAGAAAAAATTAGTTAAGCAAAAATAGTATAATTTAGCTAATTTATAGTAAGCTTTAAATGAACATTGCTGGTTCCTTAAAAAAACAGAATATATTACTTTTGAAAAAAATATAAGAACTATTAGACAATCAACATTAATGCCTTTAAAATGTGACTTTGTTCACTTTCTAACTTTCATTTTAAGGGTTCTTATTAAACCAAATATAACTACTAAAATGTTTACAAGACTACAAAATTTTCACTCTTCTTTCTACATAATAGTGACAAGATTGTCTATAGTCTGCTTTTTTTTCCTTTTAATTTCAAAGGTATAAGAGGACAGGCAGATTTTGATGTTGTTATAAATAAGTTGGCCTGATTTCTCCTAGGCCTCTTAGAAAACTTACATGGCTGAAAGGCACAGAATTGCTCCAAAGCACAACCATAAAACTTTTTCCTCTGCCCTAAATCTGGCAATCACATAAAAATGTCACTCCATATACAAAGGAAAAATAAAAAGCCTGACTAAATACACATAATATCTCCATTCTTAGCATGTTAAAAACAATAAAAGATTAAGACTGTATAATTGGAATTTGCAGTATTAATTTCATGGCAATGCAATCTGAAACTTTAATAGTATCATAATCAATTTTCTGCTGGTTATTTATGACATCATTTCTATAAACCTTTGTGCTTTTTCCTGAAAAAAAAAAAACTATGAAAGAGAAAGTTCAAATACTACCATTTCCATTTTACAAATGAGAAAACTTGAGGTACGAAGAAGTACATTTAAACTAAGGTACATATCAGGTTCACAAAGCTAAATAAGTTCAGAACTAGGGCTCAAACCTAAGGCTTCTGACTCCAAGACCAGGGTCCTTAATATGATACCACAGAGACTCAAAAACTAGATCTAAGAAATTTCACCACCACAAATAAGTTATCTCATCTTCAATTTATATATAATCATATATATTTGAAAAACATGAACAGTTCAAATTTGATTCATTCCTTAATTGATTCACTTAATTATTCATCATATTACCTAATGTGTCTACTATTATAGATACTAGAAGGACACATGAAGCATAACACAAAGTCCATGTCCTCAAGAAGTAAGTTAGAGCAACAAAGCTCTACTAAATAGGAGAAGCTTCTGGGAAAATGGTGGAGGAGGTAAAAAATTTCAAGCTCTCAAGATTTTCCTCCAAAAAAGACACTAAATAGAGCCTCAAGGTGAAAACAAATAAGAGTAGGGGCAGAACAGGGGTCCTCCTGGGACAACTGGAGAAAATCTAAAGAAAAATTCCTGAAAGAGGTTTCCTCCCTATGAAGAGTAAACACCTCCAGATCACTTAACCACAAGCCAAAGGCCTAAACCATAGGAACTTTAACCCCTGGAAAGTGAGGGGAGTTGGGTGTCCCAGCTGGGGAAAATTAGAGAACCTTTGCTGACAAGGAATGTCAGACCCAGCTGTGCTGTGGAAACGTGGTAGAGGGAGAATGAACGAGCACACATCTGGCAAGTGCAGAAGCAATAGGGCAGTGATGCCAATGACACAGCAATATGAGATGGAATGGTCATTTAGTTTAATAAGACTTGAGCTGATTAATAAAAGAAAGCTAAAAAGAAGTACTGAAGGAATTTCAGGCAATGCAAATAAGGCAAAATCTTAACAAAAGTGTATATGTGATAGTAAATATATCAGACTGGCCAGAATGGCGAGTTTCGGTGACTGAGGCCAAACTGTGGATAGCCTTTAACACCATGAAAGCACTAAAGGGTCATAAACTTTATTTTGTAAAAAACAAAGAGCAGCTAGGTGGCGCAGTGAATAGAGCATCAGCCCTGGAGTCAGGAGGACCTGAGTTCAAATTCGGCCTCAGACACTTGACACTTACTAGCTCTGTGACCTTGGGCAAGTCACTTAACCCCACTGGCTCATCTCTTCCCTCCAAAAAAAAAAAAAAAGAGAAAACAAAGAGTCACTGAAGTTATCTAAATAGGTGAATAACATGAAAACAAAGGGTTGGGAAGAGTGGAACAACTCGGAAGCAAGGAAACAGTGACAAAGACATTCTAATAATCCAGTCTAACCAATGTCAACTTCTAGAGATTAAAAAGAATTCGCTAGCTAATATTATGCCTTATTTCTTTTAATTAAAAACTCTGGATAATCCAGGTAGTTAATCTTTTTTCTTATTTCTTTGCTTTTCAAATTACTAAGGCATTGCCGAATTTGCAACATTTCCATATTCCCTTGAATCTTGAAAATGATTAAATAGTACACTACTGAGTGTCATATTATATACTCAAAATGTGAAAAGAGAATAGTGTCTGGGCATTGTTCTGACTGAATGTTTTATATTTGAAGTTTAAAACATTTAATTTTTAAGTGATAGCTGGTAGATCGAATCTCAAACACCTAAATTAAAAAAAAAACAACCTGTAACTTCTGTATGTTATACATTAAAATCATTACCACAAAAGCCTATTCTCTTTCTGAAGTATTATTGTCAAGAATACTCTTGTCAAACAAAACACATCTTAATGAGCCTATCTTTTCAAAATGTTACATTTCTATACCATTGATTGGAAGCTAAAAGAGTTACAAAGTTTTTATTAATAAACTACATGTTTATACCACACCAAGAGTTTAAATTTTCAATGAAACCTACCTGTACCTCCAATCGCTGAAGTCTCTACATAGCTTACAGGAACCTTTGGAAAGGCATCCAATTCTTTAACCAAATTTAAGGTTTTCTTTCGACTCAGTCGCCTCATCTTCAGCACGATCTTCCACTTCTTCCTTCATATAGCCATTCTATATGTACAGAAACATACATATATACAGAGTTAGTGAGGGTTCTAAATATTTAAAAATCCCAACAAATACTGAATGTAAAAGCACTGTGCTAGGTACAGGAGATACAAAAACAATAAAGTCCCTACTCATATGGGATTATATTTAGAGCTAGCAGAAGAAACCTTAGAAATTATCTACCACATTTTGCAAACAGCCCAATGCTGCTTAAGGTAACAGATTTTAACCAAAAACACATTTTCTTTCCACTACACTTCTGGGGTTATAACTCCATTAGAAATAAACAAAAACTGTGGGATGTCGTTTCTCAATTAAGGACTGCAACAATACCTGACACTGAAAGCCCAAGGAGCAAAACTCACATTTTTAATGTATAACAGACCTTTTCTACAAAAAGTAAACTCTTTGGAAAGCTTCTATATATGTTAAAATACAACATTATCATAATTATGGAATTATAATTTCTAATTACATAATACCAAAAAATATTTAAGTCTAGTTTTATTAAAAGGTAAAATTCCAAGCTCTCCATAATTCTCCCACAAATGAGATAAAATAGTGCCTAAAGGCAAACATACAGTGGTAAAAATAAATCAGAATAGGGGCAGAAAAGTGGTCCTCCTGGAACAACTGGAGAAGATCTGAAGAAAAATCCCAGGATGAGGTGGGTCCCAGATGAGGTTTGGTCCCTGTGAAGAGCAGGCTATCCTCCTGGTTAATTGTGCTTAAACTGCAAGTCCTGAGGTTAGTTGGGTTGGGAGGCTGCATCAGCCCAGCCACAGGAATTTTAACCCCCAGGACAATAAGGGGATTTAGGCATCTGAGCTTGAAACACCAGATCCAGTTGTGCTGCAGGGATTCAGCAAATGTGAGTAGGAACCAGCATGCACCCAGTGAGTGCAGAAGCAGAGGGGTGGGGACTCTGGCTGTGACCAGTCACAGCAGGCTGGAGAACTTGGTTTTGGTTCCAGGCCAGAGTGGAGAACTGAAGGAGGATCTGAACCCAGAGGCACCATCTCCGGTACCCCAGAACTAGAGGTTACTATAAAAACTAAGCTGCAACAAATTAAAAAAATTAACAGGCAAAGGAGAAGGAATCCCAACATAGTATGAGAATAGAAAAGAGAAGGGTTCATCTTCAGAGGATACTGAAGCAAAGAAACCTTTCGATACCAAAGGGTAATGTCAAATAGTCACCTGCCCAAAAAGAATTCATAGGAGAACACTAAAAAGACTATAAAAAATCAAATAAGAGAGACTGAAGAAAAATTTCAAAAAGAAAATCCAAAAACAAAATACCAACAAGAAGATTATGAAAAGAAAGCCAACCAATTAGAAAAGGAGATCCAGAATCTTAAGGAAGAAAACAACTCCTTGAAAATCAGAATTGGGGGGCAGCTAGGTGGCACAGTGAGTAGAGCACCAGCCCTGGAGTCAGAAGGACCTGAGTTCAAATCTGGCTTTAGACACTTGACACACTAGCTGTGTGACATCGGTCAAGTCATTTAACCCCAACTGCCCTGCCCCCCCCAAAAGAAAATCAGAATTGGGCAAGGGGAAGCCAGCAAAGTTATAAGAGATCAAGAAATAATAAAGCAAAATATAAAGAATGAAAAAATAGAAGAGAATATGAAACATATCATAAGAAAAACAACTGATCTGGAGAACAGATCAAGAAGAGAAAGTATAAGAATAATTAGACTACTTGAAAGCCATGATCAAAAAAAAAAAAGAACCTTGATACAAGAACTAATAAAGAAAACTGTCCTGAAGCATTAGAACAAGAGGGGAAAGTAGAAACAGGAAAAATCCACTGATCACTACCTGAAAAAGATCCTACAAGGAAAACTCACAGGAATATCATAGTCAAATGCTGAAACCCCTAGCTCAAGAATAAAATATTATAAGCAACGAGATAAAAAAAAATTTAAATATGGCAGTACCACAATTAGAATCACACAAGACCCAGTAGTGGCAACACTAAAAGACTGCTGGTCTTGGAACACTATATGTGAAAGAGCAAACGAACTGGGCTCCCAGTAGAAAATGTACCCAGCAAAGCTAAGCATAATCCTGAATGGGGAAAAAAAAACCCCAACATTTAATGAATTGTCAGACTTTCCAGATTTTATTAAAAAAAAAAAAACAACACTGTACTTAATAGATTTGACATACAAGAGCCAAGAGAAATATAAGGTACACAGCAATGACCAATTACAAGGGACTCAATAAGGCCAGACTGTTTACCTTTTATGTATGTAAAATGAAAAAAGTACGTCCAAGATTGTTATTAGTAATTGGGCAGTTCACAAGAAAGATTTGGGTAGACCTGAGTACATTATGTAAATAAACATTAAGGAAGTAAAACCATTTAGGAACAGCTAAAAAAAGTAACTATCCTATACAAATGAGGTGCTAGAGGAAGAAGTGACACAAAGGAATTAGATGGGGAAGGAGAGCTAATAGTTCTGGAAACCTACTTGCATTGGGAATGGGTTAAAGAAGGACAATACATATATATCTAGAAGAGTATAAAAGTCTTCTAAATTCAGAAAGAAATAAAACCCTAGGGGCAGCTAGGTGGCGCAGTGAGTACAGCACAGTCCTTGGAGTCAGGAGGACCCAAGTTCAAATCCAGCCTCAGACACTTGACACACTTGCTAGCTGTGTGACCTTGGGCAAGTCACTTAATAGCCTTTCCCCCTCTAAAAAAAAACCCTAAGGGGACAGGGAGCAGGGAGAGGATAAGAGAAGGATCTTTAGAGGGGAGATGAGGGAATAAGTTAAGGGGAAGAGGGTACAGAAGGGTGTTTAGATTAATAGGAATAGGAGGATAATGAAGGGATGCATGGGGAGGTGTGGTAATAGCAGGGCAAGGTAGTGTGTAGAAGTGAAGTGGAAAAGTCAGGAGGAACAGGAAATAAGAGATATGCACAAACATAAAATAAAGATCAGGAGTAGAATTTCTTAGGGAAAGTATATATCTATATACTTTGAAACATAAGTTTATGTATATGAATATCTAAGTATATCCAAG
This sequence comes from Phalanger gymnotis, assembly GCA_028646595.1. NCBI lineage: Eukaryota > Metazoa > Chordata > Mammalia > Diprotodontia > Phalangeridae > Phalanger > Phalanger gymnotis. The sequence goes on from CM053623.1 coordinate 225,200,783, forward strand.
CCTAATTGTAGCCTGGTGGGAAGGGGGAAACAAATAAAAACTGTACAACTGAGAACAAAAGAAAACTTACAAGGAAGCAAAAAGATGGACAGCTCTCAACACAATGTATTGTATTTATTATATAGGCTTTCTAGGAATAGAAATTTTATTGCTGCGTATTTTGAATCCTCTTACATTCTGCTGTGCACAGGAAAAGGCTTTTTTAAAATTATTTTTTATTTAAGTTTATAATAAAAAATTAATTAAAAAAGGTAACAAGTAGTCATGTTCTATCTTCGATCCATTTTCTTGCCAATATTAATACTGTAAATACTGTACATAACACTTTTAAGAGCTGATTGTGACATTACACGAACTAAAATGGATTCACATTATAAATTAATATTTAAGATAGTTAATGTCTCGAACCTTCTGTAGTTTACAAAAATCAACAATTCAACTGAATTCAAGATTTATTCAGTGTATACTAGGTATGGGGCGGTATTTTAAATATTGCAGGAGAAAAAGATTTAGAAATTACACAATACCCTCATACAGTCTAGCTGGGGGTCATGACACAACACAGTAAAAAAATAATACTTTGATAACAACATAGGAGAGGGAGGCATAAGCAAATTGCTGTGAGTTTGGTGGGAAGGGAGGAAAGAATAAAAATAAAAGAATGCTTCCTGAAAAAATTGGTTGTTGAGAAGTAGTTGGCCCATTATAAAACAAAAATACATGAAATGCAATAGCATCTAAATTCAAAATGCAATAAAATATTCATATAATACTCAACTGTAGTATTTTTGTTGTTCATTTTTATTCTTATAGGCAAGTGGTAATGTGGAAAATACTGGACCAAAAGTAAAAAAAAAAAAAAAGCTGATTCCAAACATGGCCTCAGACATACACTAGCTGTGCAACCCTGGGCAAATCACTTACCTGTTTGCCTCACTTTCCTCATCTGTAAAATGGGAGTAATAATAGCAACTACCTCTCAGGGTTGCTGTGAGGATCAAATGAAACAATAATTGTAAAATGTTTATTTTAGCACATTACCTGGCACAGTGTTATGTAAATATTAATTACCATTATTTTCTAAAGCCTAAAATTAAAACCAAGCCAGCATCTTAAATATCTTTTTAAATTTTTAAAAAGAAGAAAAATGGGTGGAGGTGGAGCCAAGATAGTGGAGTAAAGGCAGGGACTTACTTGCCTCAGCTCTCCCAAACTGCCCTCCAAACAATTTCGAAATAACACCTCAAAATGAATTCAAGACCACAAGAACCAAAAAAGTACAAAGTTTTTCTAGCTGAAGACAGCTTAGAAATTAGACAGGAAAAGTCTGTCTCACTGGAGTGAGAATGGAGGGCAATCTCTAGCACAGGTGGCACGCCACAGGCTTCGGGGAGGACCTACTTGGGATGGTGACTTCCTGAGCTCTCAGCCCACAGACATTAAAGGGAGCTGAATAACTGTTAAGAAGATTACCGGGGACACTGTGTTAGCACTGAGCACAGGACTCTGTTGGATTGCCTATCTGGGGATCCGGGTAACAGGCCTAGAATAAGGAGGAGCAACACACCAGAGCTTACAGCCATGGGAAAGAAGGAACCCTGGTCAAAGTACCAGGAGAAAAAAGAGAACACTGGCCAGGAGAGCAGTGATCATAACTCTCTTTAGATCATGCCACCTTGGAAGAACTGAAAATTTATGGACCCCAGAGCTAGCTCTGAAAACAGTAACAGGAAAAGCAGAAACTCGGGACACTGCCCTCTCCATCATAGGAGCAGAGCACAACTTTAACAAAAAGTTAAAAGTCAAGAAATAAGCTGGAATAATTACCAAACAACAAGAAAGAATCTAACCATAAAAAGTTAATATAGTGAAAGGGAAGATCAAAACACAAACTTAAAAGAGGATAACAATGTCACAACAACTACAAGCAAAGCCTCAAAGACAAATATGAATTGATGTCAGGCTCAAGGGATGTTAAAACTAAAATAACAGGGTAAGAGGAAAAAGTGGGAAAACAAATGAAAGTGATGCCAAAGATTCATGAATAAAGAGTCAACAGCTTGGTAAAGGAAGTTCCAAAAATAGAAAAAGATGTACAAAAATTCACTGAAGAAGAGAAAGGGGATAAAAGAAGAGAGGGGGACTAACAGTAAGGAAAGAGAACTGGGCAAAGTGGTCATCAGAACCAAACCACATTTGAGGAACAAGGTGAAAAGGAAAAGAAAAAGAATAAACAGGGAAAAAAACAGGATGGAAGGAAATAGCAATCATAGCTATAAATGTGAATAGGATGAATTCACCCACAAAATGGAAGTAGATAGCAGAGTGGATTAAAAACCAAAATCCTACTAAATGTTGTTTACAAGAAACACACTTGAAGCAGAGAGATACATACAGATTAAAGGTAAGGGGCTGGAGCAAAATCTATTATGCTTCAGCTGAAGCTAAAAAAAAAAAGCAGGGGTAGCAATCATGATCTGAGACAAAGCAAAAGCAAAAACAGAGCTAGTTAAGAGAGAAAATGGGAAAATACATCTTGCTAAAAGGTACCACAGACAATCAAGTAGAAGCAATACTAAACATATATGTACCAATTGGTATAGCATCCAAATTCTTTTGTCTTAGTTTAAATACTAAAACTTAAATAGAAAATAAAAGAAAAAAAGCATTTCCATGTGCACAGCAGAATGAGAAGATTCAAAATATACAGCAATACATTTCCATTACAAGAAAGCCTATATAATAAAAACTACTACACACTGTGTTCAAAGCTGTCCATCTTTTCTTCACTTCCTTATTAAGTTCCCCTTTGCTCTGTGCTGTGAACTTTTTTTTGTTCTTTTTCTCCCCTTCCCTCCAGAAGGCTACAATTAAGCACAGATATTTAACTATATATACATATTCACATAAACATATATATATATACACACACATACATATTCTTACATATACATGCTTATGTTTAGATATCTATAATCACACTCATATATAGACATATACATTCACATGCACCTATGTAAGACCTTACCATACTTGTTTGACCTATTCTTCTGAGGCCAAGTCTTTCCATATTCTTCCATATTTTCCATATTTCCATTTCCTACATCACAGGAATATTCCAACTTTACGCTGTCTAGTTATTTTAAATAGTCTAAAACAATACTGATTAATATGGCTGACATACAGTGTAGTTTCTCTATTTTTCTCTTTTGATTAAATCTATTTTATTTTAGTTTTAACTTTGTCTAAGATCATAATTACTACCTCTACTTTTTTTCCCAATAAATTCTACTACTGATCTTTATTTTATGTTTGTGTGTATATTTTATTTCCTATCCCTGACTCCTCTACTTAATTTCTACCAGCTACCTTGCCCTTCTATTACTTAACCTATCCCCCCTCCAAAGATCCCTTCCCTTATCCTCTCCCCCAACCTTTCCCCTTACTCTTTCGCTCTTTTCTGAATTTAGAAGACTTTAATAGCCTTCCAAATATGTATGTTGTTCCCTCTTTATCATATTCCTGTTAATTTAACATATAATTCTATATATCCCCCACCTTATACTGTCCCCTCCAACTCTTATTTCTTCGTAATTTTAGAAGACTTTTATTCCCTTCTAAATGTATTGTTCCCTCTTTAAGCCATATCTGATATGAGTAGGGTTCCCTCTAAAAGTACCTCCCTTATCTTCTCCCCTTCCCTATTCCCTTAGCCTACTATTTCTTTCTGAATTTAGAAGACTTCTATACCCTTCCAAAGATATATTTATTTTTCCCTCTTGAACCCATTCACGATGAGAAGGGTTCCAAAATTACCAGCCCTCCTCCATCTAATTTCTCTGTGTCAGTTCTTCCTCTTGTACTTCACTTGTATAATTACTCTTTTTACCTTTCCCCAGTCACTTTTTAGAACCACATCATACTCAGTTCTACCCCAATCTTTCTTTAGAACTACCCAATTACGAGTGCGAGGGGAGCGCCACCGCCGCTCCTGCCGCTTCGGCTGCTACAACCACCGCCGCTGCCGCAGCCGCTGCCAACATGTTCCAGGGGCAGGAGAACGAAGGCGGGCAAGCCAAGCTCCGGGGTAATGAAACCCCCTGAAGGCGACTCAAGGAATCTCTTTGGAACTCCAGAAGAAGTTATTCCTTCAAGTAGACCAAATAGAATGGCATCTATTATCTTTGGAGCATCTGAGGAACCTCAGAATATACCCAAAAGGTCAAATCCTCCAGGAGGCAAAGGAAGTGGTATCTTTTAAGAGCCTACTCCTGTGCAGGCTGGATGTTGTTTGAATCCTCCTGGAGGGAAGACCAGTGACATCTTTGGATCTCCAGTCACCATTACTGCGCCCTTAGCACACCCAAAAAAGCCCAAGAATCATATTGTCTTATGTGAAGGCGAGAACACAAAACTGCAACCCAAAAAATACAAACTACACAGCACAACAAAAAGAAATAAGAAACCCAATCTCAGATAAACTACAAAGATGAAAAAAATCCCTAGATTCAGACTTATTTACAACTGAATTGTATAAACACAAGCATAAAAGCCACAAAATTATTTTCAATAATTGAGAAGGTATAAACTCTTTATGAAGCAAATATAGTCTTGATGCCAACGAAGAAATAAAGCAAAGGAACTTTACAACAATATCACTAATCAAACTTGATGCAAAAAATAAAAATAAAATTATAGGAAAAAAGACCATAGCAACACATTCAAAAAATGACACACTTTGACAAAACTAGTTTTATGTCATGGATACAAAGATGAATCAATATTAGGAAAATGACTAACATAAATAAAAAAGCACCTGCTTTTATCAATAAATATAAAAAAAAACCTGTGACAAAATACACGTCATTTATGTTAAAGACATAAGAAGCAAAATTTATAGCAGTCCCTTAATGTTTTTTTTAAAAATCTATCTTAAGCTAAAACCTAGCATTTGAAAATAAATAATAAAATATGTACCAATAAAACACAAAGGTAATGCAAGGATGCTCTCTTTACACCATTATTTAACATAGTTCTTAAAAAGCTAGCTACAGCAGTAAGACAAGAGAAAGAAATCAAAGCAAAGAAAGAAAATTATCCCTAAGTATAAACATAGTAGTGCCTTTTGGGGTAGTAAACTAGAAATATGATAAGTCCATCAACTAGGAATGGCTGAACAAACTATGCTATGTGATGCAATGGATTACTATTGTATAACAGTAAGAAAATGACAAATTTAAAAGATGGAGAGAAGCCTGGTCAGATTTAAAGTGATGCTGAGTAAAATAAATGGAAGCAGAACAATAAATACAATGACTAAAATAATGTTCAGTAGACAGAAGCTGACTTTTGAGTAACTGAAAAATCAGTAACAATCCCAAACGACAAATCCTAACAATTATCTCTCTGCTCAAGGCAGACACATGAGGGATAATTACTACAAAAGTATATTTGTCAGGCAAGTTCAATGAAAAGTTGCTTTTGTTCAACTGCTTTTCATTGCTATCAAGGAGTTTCAATTCCTGGGAACAAGGGAACAGAAAGGAGTTTATCTAAAAATATTTTGTGATAAAACAAAAAATATTAATACAACATTTTTTTAAATACTCTTGCTTGCAGATATCAAGATGCTTTACTTAGAAACCACCAGAAAAATCAGTGATGAAACTAATCAAGACAATTAATATATTCAATAAATTAATAGGATACAAAATAAAGCCACAAAAATAATGTCACTATTTCTTAGGAGGAATCTCAAGTGGAAACAATTAAAAAAGGAGTCCAATTCAAAACATCTACAAAAGGTATAAAATATTCTAAGAGCCACCAATGCTACAAACCACCCTACAAAGAAACAAAGACAAATAATAGCAGGGATATTCGTAACTGATTGTAGAAATGCCAATATAATAAAAAATTAGTACTATAAAAGTTAATTTACAGATTTATTGCTACACCAAGCTAGCAAGATATTACTTTCCAGAACTAGAAATAATAAAATTTATCTAAGAGGAATGAAAAAGTCTAAAATCTTACAGAAAATAATTAAAAAGTAGAAAGAGGAGCATAGAACTTCCAGACTTAAAAAACTAAACTATAAATAATAATCCTCAAAATTATTTGGTACTGGTTAAAATATAGAAAGTAGATCAATGGATGGCAGAAATAATAACAGCAGCCCATAAATACAAACTTCCATGGGAAGGACTTCCTATTCCAGAATTGCTAGGAAAACTGAAAAGCAGTTTGGTTAAAAAAAAAAAAGTTCATATCAGTGTCTTATATCATATGCTATATGCAACAATAAGTTCCTCAAGGACAAGTGACCTAAACAGAAAAGGTCACAGCCTAACAAATAAAACAGAGATTGGGAAGTAAGGTTGACAACTAAGGATGGAAAATATCATAAATAAAGAGGAGCTGGCAAAAAAAGAAAGTGGTTCATTTGAAATTAGGCAAACCAATATCTTACAGGACATTCCACAATTAATTCAAAAGGGACATGGGACATGGGACATGAATATTAAAGATGATAATATTAAAAAATTAGGAAAGAAGCAGATCTCATACCTTTCACAGCTCTGGGTAGGAATTCTTAACCAAACAAATGAGAGACAGATACAAAAGGCAAAAGATCATTTTGATGACATGAAGTTGAAAGCTGTTTGTTGCACAAACAAAAATCAATACACGTAAGATTTTTTTTAAATGTAAGTGATAGAGAAAAATCTTTCTATCAAATATCTCTAATACGGGTTTAAAATCTAAGATAGAGAGAAATATACAAGATTCACCCGAAAGTCTTTAAGTTTTAAGAGCTTAAAGCTGCTCCAGCACCTCTGAGACAATTCCCCAACAAACAGAGAACCCAATCAATTAATCAACAAGTGTTTATCTCTGATTGCAAAGACCTTATATTCTAATGAGGAAGGCAAGTCCAAGGCAGACAAGTACAGATAAAAATACTAATACAGCATAAATATAAATTAACAAACACAAATATATACAAAGCAGTTAAGCACAAGGGAATTTAGAAGAAAAGGCACTAGCAGTTGAGGGGAATGAGGCTATTAGGAAAGACTTCATACAGAAGACGGTGCTTGAGTAGCATGTTAAAGGATGACAGAACATTGAGTGGATGGAAGTAAGGATAGACTACATTGCAAGGATGTGGAAAGACATGACAAAAGCAGAGATACAATGAGAGGAGTGTCATGTCAGTAACAGAGGCAAGGCCAATTTAACTGGATCACAAAGTATAGGATGCAGAGTAATATTCAATAAGGGTGTGGTCAATTCATGAAGGGCTGGGATCCAGCTTTTGAAGTCTGGGAAAGACTACTGACCCCTTCTAAGAATCATGTTTTAAATGTATAAAATAAAATATACATGATTACAAAGTAAGCCAATCACACTGAAATAAATATCAAAACTTTTTTTTTCTAAAGTTCCTGGACTCTTGTGGGGCAGAGCCAAGATGGAAAGCAGGGACATGCCTAAAGCTCTCCCCCAGGACACTCCAAACACTTATAAAAAAA